>BTHU01000002.1:135859894-136284894 GCA_036184795.1 Tokudaia tokunoshimensis | reverse complement strand
ACAGATTTTTATTTCATGTTTAAACAGAAAAGACACACATATCCAGTATGAGTTTTACAGAGGGACAAGATGGCTGAACTTCCTGTTGGAGTTTACAGAGGAAAGGGGGTGTAACTTTTAAGCTGTGGAAGGTCAGAGAGAGGAGGGGGGCAGTGAGCAAGGGTTATCTTTTTTGTTATCTTTTAGCTCAGTACTCAGGGATTAAATCTAGGTCCTCACATAAATAAGCAAAAGCCCATGGGTTGTATTAACACACATAATGTTTCCCAGATAAAAGTCCATCTCTGTCTGGGCTTCAAGTGTCAAACCATTTCTCCCCCATTACCTGACTCCCTCCAGCTGTTCATGCAGGCAAAACACCACACATAAAACAATTTTTTTTAAGTATACACATTTAAGGGCTGGAGAGCTGACTCAATGGTTAAGAGCACATGCTACTCTTCCAGTGGACCCAAGTTCAGATCCCAGCACCCACATGAGGCAGCTCACAACTGCCTGTAACTTGAGTTCCTAGGGATCTGATGCCCTCTTCTGGCCTCTAGGTCCCTCACATGCACATACATATACATGAACACACACATATGTTTTTTAAAATGCTAGTATATACCTTTATTTAAAAAGAAAAAGAAGGGCAGATCAAGACTCCTCTCTGCTTTTGTCAGCAAATGTCTAAATAAGTGGTTCAATTGTAAAACACACACACACACACACACACACACACACACACACACACACACATACACACCAGATCTCAGGGGAGATCTGGAATATGAGGCCCTTAGGTTCCAATCCCATCATCACAGAAAAAAAAAATACTAGAACCAAAATTTTTTCACCAATCATTTTTCCTGTTCTTTTAAAACATGGATGAAAGACCAAAGCTTACAAAGTATAGGCATTATACAGAACTCTACTACCCAGCCCGGGGGAATCTTCTCTGTAAATCCTAGCCTGGCAACAAACATCCTTGTTAAGGAATACAGAGACACCTGCTAGATAAGCTAGATAGTGAGGCCCAGCATTCGCTGAAATCAAGTGGCATTTATCTTTGGAAATGACTCTCAAACATTTTTATTTCGTTGGCATGAGCTTTCCATCAGAACCTCAGAGCTATTAGATCGAACACGAGGGCTTTTTAATAGCTCCTAATGCAGTGAGCGCCATGGTAATTTAAAAGAGCGGATGAGCTGAAGGGAGCAGGGGGATTTCTGCTGAGGAATGCAAATGTGTTCTCTGCTGTTCAGCTTCTGCCTCTTCCTGGGCAGAGGCAAAAACCGGCACACAGGAGGGGGATGGAACCTTCCAGCTGGTGGTTTTGTGTTAGTAGGAGGGAGCATGTTGTGAAAATGAAAATTACTGATAATTAGATGTAAATGCCTGCAAGGGAGAGAAATGGTGACAGATTAAAGGCTTTTTATTTCTACCAGGGGCTGAGCCCTATTGGTGGCTGTGAGAACCTGTGTCTTTTCCAGGGGAATTTAGCAGTGTGCTGACGCTTACCCCCAACAATTCCACTTCTAGGCAGCAAGCTTTTTAGAAATTACTTATTAGTGTGTGTGTGTGTGTGTGTGTGTTATGCATATGGGGGTGCACATGCTACAGCCTATGTGTAAAGGTCAGAAGGCAACTTTTGTAGAGTCATTCTCTCCCTTCATTCTTCTGCAAGTTCCAGGACTTGAACTCAGGTTGTTTGGCTTTCATCGAAAGCCCCTTTACCTGCTGAGTCACCCTGCCAGCCCTGGGAATGAATTTTATATCAATATAGTGCTTGGCAGGTACAAAAGGAAATCCCCGGAGTGCTGGAGAGCTGGCCCAGTGGATAAGAGCACTTGTTACGGAGCCTGATCACCTAGGTCCAAATCCTGGAACTCACACGAGAGAATGGAGTCCTCCAAATTGTCCTCTGACCTCCACGGACATGTCACAGCTTGTGTGCGCTCACACAAAGACACAGAAATGCAAAATCATTTTTAAAGGGACAGCCCAAAAGACACTCACTGTCTTGTGTGTGAAAACTAGAACTGGGGCTGTGGGATTGGCTTGGTGTTACAGCATAGGCTAGCAGAGGCAAGGCCCTGCATCGTAAAACCAGGATCGCCAAAAGGAAAGAAGAGAAATAATCTCTGTCCATCAATATGGAATATCCATATTTTAGAGTAATTCTTTGCTAGTAATAGGAATAAAATACACCTATATGCTCTGGCGAAGATGCCCTTGATATGTGAAGTGGTGGAAAAAGTAAATTAGAAAATAATATCTTTCATCCACTTCCACTTAAAAATGTTTTAGACATTAATATATTCATAAGACTATCTGGAAGAATAGGTACTGAAGATCACCAGTGGTTTCCTCGGGGAATGAGATACGTAGCTTGTAATGTTTACATTTTTATGAGCTTGCATTACTCTTGCCAGCAAAGGGGTGGGAGGAATGTTGAGTTATTTCCTCAAGGGGAGAAAGAAGATAAGAAATGGCTGGTAACAAGGTTCGCTTGGTCTCCGTGTGGAAGGGTTCTGTGTACTTCTGCAGTGAGTGCATCTCACATCCAAGCAGTCTAGGCAAGAGAGAGGGTTTGTTAGAATGAATCAAAATGCCATTGCCAACACAGGAAGCCTGAAGCCTGGATCTTTCTGTCCGGCTTCTTCCTCTGGTCTCACGATTCCCTCTCCACATTACTATCCTGAAATTTCATTCATGGTTTCTACCCAGCTAATTTCTCATTCTCACCAAACGTCTCCCAGGCCATTTAAGACCTGGCTTTGTGTCCTGCACTTCCTCTTCTGCTGCCTTCTGCTCCCCCAAAGCTGATTCATGTCTCCTTATTGGAAGGATTATATTCTTAGCGCTGGGTGCCTGCTGCGTGACAGCACTTTTTGTTTGTTTGTTTGTTTTTAAAGATTTATTTATTTTATGCATATGAGTACACCATTGCTCTGTTCAGACACACCAGAAGAGGGCATCAGACTCCATTACAGATGGGTGTGAGCCACCATGTGGTTGCTGGGAATTGAACTTGGGACCTCTGGAAGAGCCAGCCCGATGTGTTTGTTTTTGTTTGTTTAACTGTCTGTCTGCCACAGACCCTTGGTTCCTGCATAGCCGAAAGCTATGACCCATTCACTGCAAAATTCTCAGCGGCAACTTCAGTGCAGTGTGGAGAACGCGAACCCAAGTAACCATATCTCCACTCGAGTGCGCTTAGTCCTGCATCCGCCTGCGGGCCAGGTCTTTTTTTTTTTAAGTTCATGGTGACACTGTTGCAAGAGCTAGATCTTTACTTTCCTTGCCTCTTCTCTTCACTGGTTACTTGACCCCACTGGGTCCACTGGGTCCCTGCTCAAAGTCCTTCAAAGATGGACTAGAGTGAGAAAGACCTTGGTGTGTGGTCAGCCCTGAACTCTGCTTTTACCACGTGATCATGTGCGCTCAGGCGGGCTGCTCTCTCCTGAGTGTCCCCTCTCTCTCTCTCTCTCTCTCTCTCTCTCTCTCTCTCTCTCTCTCTCTCTCTCTCTGTGTGTGTGTGTGTGTGTGTGTGTGTGTGTGTGTGTACATATTCATGCATGCACAAGTACCACAATGCACACATGAAGGTCAGAGGACAACCTCCAGTGTAGGTTTGAGACAGGGTCTCTTGGTATTCTCCAGTGTGTACCACAGGCTAGACAGCCCTCAAGCTATTCTCCTGTTTCTGCCTCCTATCTCACCATAGGAGTTTGGGGATTACAGACTTGGGCCTGCATGCCTGGCTTTACACGGTTCAAGTGATCCAAGCTGAGGTCTTCAGACTTGTACATGTTAAGCACTTTTCTAGGGGGACCCTCTCCCCGGCCCCTTAGTAGGAGGTTGTTGTTTTATTTTATGTGTATGTACAATCACCTTCATGTATGTATGTATGTATGTCATGTGCATGTCTGATGCCCTTGGAGTTCAAAAGAAGACATCAGATCTTCTGGAATTGTAGTTACAGATGATTGTGAGCCACCATGTGGGTGCTGGGAACTTATCATTGAGCCACAGCTCTGGCCGTGATGTGTGTCATTTGCTGTGTTGGGTTGGAAACCAGGGCATTATGCGTGCTAGGCAATTTCCCTAGCACTGAGGCACACCACCCACCCCTAACCACTGAGTCACACAACCCAGCCCTAATAGTACATTGTTGTTGTTTTTGTTTTAAAGCAGGATCTTTCAGAGTATCTCAGTCCAACCTCAAACTTGCCAAGGCTTGCCTAGAACTCACCACTCTCATGCCTTAGCCCCACAAGTAGCTGGGTCTGCAAGTCTTTGAGAGGCAGTTCAAGTTAGAGAAGAAAACACAGATTATTCAAAGAGTCTGGGAGCTCAGCCATCCTGAGCAAGTTTCTCTCACTATATAAAGAACTCTATGATATTTTCTACCTCAGGATCCAATTTTCTCCAGAAAAGGCATGGAAATTAAAGGACCCTTGGTGAGACCATCCCTGAAGGGACCATCCTAAAATTGAATGCCAATGTGAGGGAATATTTATACAATATGTTTCCCTTTATGGAGCATTTCCTTTATTATCAGACTTGAAGGGGACTTTTAACGTGAAGAAACCACGGCCAGTTTCTAGCAATCACAATCCCTAGGCAGGCATGTTTTACATTTTTTGTTTTTCTAAATCTTCACATTCTCCTACAGCTTGGTGCTAGAGGTGATAACTGAACAATGTCGTGAATGAGGTAGTTCAAGCTTTCATCTTAGCCCTTGGGAGACAGAGGCAGGTGAATGGCTGTGAGTTCGAGGCCAGCCTGGTCTACATAGCAAATTCCCCGGGCTGTTGCACAGTGAAACCCTGTCTGAAAAAAAAATCTTGTGCTTCGAGGCAAGCCTGGTCTACAGAAAGAGTTCTCGGACAGCCAGGAATACACATAGAAATCCTATCTCAAAAAAAAAAACCAAAAAACCTTCAATCTACGAATGATTTAATTAATTTAATGGTTAAATAACCATTCGTAGTTTGAGTGCTGCAAAGGATTTTGCAAGACTATAGTCTTGCAGGTTAAGTCTCAGGATAGACATGCAGTGTGCTCCTCCTTCCGCTAGAGGGCGCCACGGAGCTTCGGCCTCCCCGCAGGTCGCCAGCTGCCTGCTCTGAAGCGCGCGTGCGTGGAGGGGCGGGGCCGGGCGGAAGCGCGGTCCGCACGACCGAGAATTGCAAGCACTGGGTCCTTACAGCACCCTCTGTCCTACGGGCGGGCCAACCCGCCCATGGCGCTGCAGGCGCTGCACAGCTCGGGCGTGGGCCTGCGCAGGATCCTGGCTCACTTCCCGGAGGATCTGAGTTTGGCCTTCGCCTACGGTTCCGCGGTGTATCGTCAGGCAGGACCCAATGCACACCAGGCGGTGAGTCCGCAGTCCCCTCTTTCCCCGAGGAAAGAGGCACCTGTTCGCCCTCGCCGGTCCCCGTGTGCCTTCCATCCCTGCGGAGCCCCCGACGTGCCAAGAGCCAGCTAGTAAAATGTTCATCCTAGCAAAGTGTCTCTCGGTGTGAGCCGAATTTGGATTTTCCTGGTCAGGGTTGGCTGAAGGCTGCCTTCGAACTCACAGTACAGGAATTAAAGGCTCGTGCTGCCACGCCAGGCACATCTATATGTTTCCATTTACTTAGTGGTTATGTAGCAAGCGCACATGCACCGCTGCGCACACTTGAAGGTCACAGGACGACTTGGAGTTGTTTCTCTCCTTGCACCACGTGGGTCATGGTAGTTGAACTCAGTTTATCTGTTTTGGCAGCAAGTGCCATTATATGCCGAACCATTACCAGCCTGAGCTGATGGGATAAGTGAGGGATCAAAGTCGGGAGCGATGAGGCAGAGGAGATGCCACTGCAGAGTCGTGGTGGGAAGGAAAAAACAAAGTAGCCCTACTTAAGTGTTTTCAGTCTTTGTCACTGAAGTTTTCCAGAGCTTTTTAGAAATACAAAGACTGATTTTGTTTACAGGGATTGATTTCATTGGCTTAGGACTTTAGCAGTGTGTAAAACATCCCAGGAGACTAATTCAAAACCAACTTTGAAAATCCCAACTAAAGATAAAGAGGAAATACAGAATGATCCGTGGGCTTCAAGAAGTTGATGGACTGGGTGTAGCACAGGCAGGTAACACATTTATTCAACTCAACACATTGAGCAGGAGTCTAGTTAGGATTGAGCCTTCTTACTCCAGAGTTGACTGAGAAACAGCAGTACAAGTCTCAATGTGGTCTGCAGAGATCACTGTACAGGTTACAGTAGGGCATCCTGGGTCTAGATCCTGGCCAGGTCTTTCTTCCAGTTAAAACTTACCTCCTGGTGTTGCTTGAATTTCTTCTGTATCCTATCCATTTTCCCTAACTTGGCCGCATATGGGAAAGTATGGATCATGGGGATATAAGAAATTGTGAGTTGTCCAGTTACTTCATATACATTATCGTAATTATATATATTTTACAATCATCCATCAGCCAGGCATTGTGGTACCCACTTGTAATCCCAGCCTTAGGGAGACAGAAACGGGTGGATTGGGTCGATCCCTGGGGCTTCTTGGCTCCCAGCATATTTGGCAACCTCCAGGTCAGTAAGAGACCCTATCTCAGAAAAACAAGTTAGATGGTACATGAATGCACCAACCCATGCCCTCTGACCTGTAACCATGGACTCTTAGATCTTTACACATGTACACACATATAACCATGTCCTATCCATGGAACCTCCAAATCTTAAATAATATCGCCGATGGTTTAAAATCGGCCTGGGAAACCGTAGCATTCCTTAGCCTCCTGATAGACACCTTGTGGGTTTTCAGTGAGGTTCTCCTTTGAGCTGACCTGGGATTCTCTCCCAGAAAGGACCCTTCTTTTCTCTTCTTTTTCACTCTCTACTTCATGCCAACAAGTCTGCTTTATTTTCCTACGACGTTGGTGCCTGAGTGAATAATGCCATTTCATTTCCTCATCCATAAGCTCTCCTCCCTCCATTCATCTCCTCTGGAAAGTTCTTCATTGTGGAAAAGCGCCCTGATCTCATTTAGTACTCCGTGAGTATGCTTTGTTCCACTGGGGAGTTCTGGAGCACGCCTGACTCCAGAGCAGGGAACAGTTTCCACTAGTGTGACAACTGTTTTCCGTACCTCCTGGGCCACTTCTCCATGCTGCACCTCCCTCTTATGTTCTTCAGAACTCATAAATGTCACATCCAAGAAAAATCCTTCCTCCTCATTCTCCTGATCTAATTTGTTCTGGGTACAGTTGGTATGTTACGCGTTCCTATGTAGAGTCAACTTGGGCATAATTTGTTTATCTTTAGTGGTGGGCTCTTGAGTTCTCTGCCCTGAAACCTATCAGCTTTTTTTCTCCTTAATATTTTTAAACTATTTTTAAATACATATGTGTATGAATATTTTACCTGTGTGAATGTATGTGGACCACATGCCCACAGAAGTTAGAAGAAGGCATGTGAGAGCCACCATGTGGGTGCTGGGATTCAAACCCAGGTCCTCTGCAAGAGCAGCCAGTGCTCTTAACCACCGAGCCACCTCTCCTTGGGTCTCCTTGGGCTCTGCAGTCTTGGGCAAAGTGCTTTCCCCAGCCCTTCATTTCCTTTCCTATACAACTGGAATAGTATCCTTGCCTGATGGGATCATTTTGGAGATAAACTAACTCACTGTATGTAAAGCGATCAGACGAGGGCTGACATGTAATGCATGGTAAATGGATATGTGATGTCATTATTTGTATGGATGAAAGGCAGGCGAGCGTTGCTCTGTGGGACCTGCTCAGGTTTATAATGGCAGAGCACCCTAGGTCTTCTGACTGTGAGATGTAATACTGTAGCACTTTGGAACTTTCAGTTAGTTCTCTAGTGCTTTTGATAAGTAGTAGTGCTAAGCTCTTTGTTCCTTCACTTCCCAGAATCCCATGTTAGACTTAGTGTTCACAGTAGACGACCCTGTTGCCTGGCATGCAATGAACCTGAAGAAGAATTGGAGCCACTATTCCTTCCTCAAACTCTTGGGGCCCAGGATCATCTCATCTGTCCAGAATAATTATGGCGCCGGAGTCTACTTCAACCCTCTGATCATGTGTGACGGGAAGGTAAGGGCCTTCAGACCTTGGCCTTAACTGGGTGGTTGTAATTTGGCAGTAGAATCCCAGTGAAATACTATGTCTACATTCTCAGAAAACAGCCTCACCCCATCCAGCTTTCTTAAACCCAGGCATAGACAGGCCTGGAATCTTCATCTGCCGTTGACTATACCTGGTGTCTAAGAGCATGGCTGGTCGTGATTTGACTTTATGTTATCTTTTGACCTTTGGCCAAGAAGTTCTCAGGTTTTGATCTGTTGGCCACACTGCTTTACTGGGTCCTGGGTAGGAGTGCACATCTTGAGGGCTGCTGTCTGGGATATATGGAGAAGCAGTAGGACCACTGAGGACCAGGATAGAGAGTGATGTCATCATCTAAGATGAGGAACAGGTACTACCAGGAAGTGAAGAGGGTGTCAGGTGACTGGGAGCATGTGATGTCACATGATGGGAGGGAAGTTCTTGGTGTCAGTAGGTGGGTAGTATTTGAGAATTGCGTGTTAGAGGGCAGGCAAGATATTTGGATCCCCTCAAAATAGATTGTCTTATGTCAGGAACCCTACCTGTAATACATAACACATCAGGCACTGGCGATATAGCTTAGTGACAAAGTACTTACCTAGGTCCTGGGTTTGGTCCCCAGCATGGAGAAGGTTTAAACTTAATGAAGCATGCTCGTTTCTCAGAGGGGAGGTCGGAGGTGGGGTCGGGGATGACCTGTGGGTTGGCCTGTGTCAACACTAATGCCAGTTGCTTAGGGCAGTCTCACCTTTACAGGTGTGTGAGTCTCCTGGGGATCGTGTTAAAGTGCAGGTCCAGATTCAGTGGGTCTGGGATGGAACCTGAGACTCTGCATATTTGACAACCCCCAGGTAACGGCCCTACAGTCGGTCAAAGGTCCAGGCTGTAAAGAGCAGAGACATGATTTGAGCCTGCGCAGTGCTCCACCTATCATCCTGAGGTCATGCCTTAACTCTTCTTATTTTATTTTTATTTTGTTGTTGTTGGTTTTTTGTTTTTTGAGACAGGGTTTCCTCTGTATAGCCCTGGCTGTCCTGGAACTTATGCTGTAGACCAGGCTGGCCTCAAACTCAGATCCACCTGCCTCTGCCTCCAGAGTGCTGGGATAAAAAGCGTGCACACCACACCTGGATTTGCACTAGCTTTGCTGGTCCTGTGTACACCTGCCTGCTGCTCTATGCAGTAAAGGGAACGAACCTCAGTCTACACAGGGGAAGTGACTTGATAAGGTCATGTGGCAAGTGACAGTTCCCTGAACTTCCAGGCCTGCAGTGTCCCTGGGGCCTCCTCGCAGCCACTTGTCTGACGCAGCACAGCCTTATGCTTTCATTTGTGTTGTGCAAAACACAGATTGGTTCTTTCTTCAAAGTTAATAATCCGCCAAGCCTGTCTTTGATAAGTAATTTCCAAAAAGCATTACAAGCTCAAGTAACCAAATGTTTGTGCTTGATTGTGTGCCACAATGGCTGTACTTTCTAACTGAAATTTGTTAGCTACCTTTTTAAATATTTACAGCCTGAGAAGACTACTTAGATATTTGTTAACACAATTAGTAAGCTGGGAAATCCATGTTGGAATTATATACAAATTATTGTGGAAATGGCCTTGTCTGTAATTCCATGTGCTTAGCGCTGATAAGGGGCTTTCATCTTTGGATGTTAATTATAATTGTCACCATTTGTCAACAACACTGAAAGTCACTGTCAGGAAAAGGCCAGTGAAACTTTTTTAAAAAAAGAATTATTTATTTTATGAATAATAGTACACTGTAGCTGTCTTCAGACACCCCAGAAGAGGGCATCAGATCTCAATACAGTTGGTTGTGAGCCACCATGTGGTTGCTAGGAATTGAACTCGGGAATTCTGCAAGAGTAATAAGTGCTCTTAACTGCTGAGCCATCTCTCCAACCCCAGTGAAAACTTTTAATGAAAGAAGAATTTCTAATATTTTGCAATGCAAAGAATATCAGAAGTCCAGGATGCAATTTTAGGGTATAATTGTTAAACCCTTGGGGTTGTCTGTTATTTGAGGCACATTGTCATCCAAGCTGGCCCCAAACTACTTCTGGGTTTAAGCAATCCAGTATTCCACCAGGTTCTGGTATAGTAGGTCTGTGGGCATGCATTTCTGTGCCCAGCTGCAGGGACTAGGGGGCATGCATTTCTGTGCCCAGCTGCAGGGACTAGGGGCATGCATTTCTGTGCCCAGCTGCAGGGACTAGGGGGCATGCATTCCTGTGCCCAGCTGCAGGGACTAGGGGGCATGCATTTCTGTGCCCAGCTGCAGGGACTAGGGGGCATGCATTTCTGTGCCCAGCTGCAGGGACTAGCTCACACTCTGCTGGTGCAGTGTCACCGTGACTTGTCATTTACTGTCATTGGACCTCAATTTCTGTTTAAGATTTACTGTGTGTGTGTGTGTGTGTGTGTGTGTGTGTGTGTGTGTGTGTGTGTGTGTGTATGTGCGCGCGCGTGCGTGCGTGTGTGTATCTTTCAGTCAGAAGACAACTGGTAGGATTCAGTTATCTCTTGCCATCTTATGGGTTCCAGGCTCACACTCAAAGTCATCAGGATTGGCTGAAGCAGCTTTACCTTCTGAGCCCTTTCACTGGCCTCTGGCACTCATTCTTATTTCTCAAATGAGGAACATTACCTAAGTCATCACTTCTGAACCTGGAAGGACCTAGCATTGCGGACTGATAGTAGATGGTGTCTAAGAGCCATACTGCCTTTAACAATCATATTTATTAAAATACTGGCCATCTCACTTCCAATACCTTGGGAGCCAGGTCAGTCTTGATACTAAATCTCTGAGCACTTTTGATAGAGATGTGGGTTTTCTGTTTGTTTGTTTGTTTGTTTGTTTGGGGGGTGGTGTTTTGTTTTTATTTTTCCAAGACATAGTTTCTCTGTATAGCCTTGGCTGTCTTGGAATTCACGCTATAGGTCAGGCTGGGCTCAAACTCAGAGATCCTCTTTCCTCTGCCTCCTGAGTGCTGGGATCAAAGGCATGCACCACCAACACCCAGCAAGATGTGGGTCTTTTAAGTTGCTTAGGAGATCAGCATCCTATTCCTGGACAAGCCCTTAGCCATTCGCTCACTTGTGCTGTGGAAGCAGCAGCCTGGTAGTTTGCTTTTTGTCGTGTTCTTGTCTTCTCTTGCAGCTTATCAAATATGGGGTTATTAGCACTTGCACTCTGATCGAGGACCTCCTGAACTGGAATAACCTATATATCGCCGGACGCCTCCAAA
Source organism: Tokudaia tokunoshimensis (assembly GCA_036184795.1). Lineage (NCBI taxonomy): Eukaryota > Metazoa > Chordata > Mammalia > Rodentia > Muridae > Tokudaia > Tokudaia tokunoshimensis. The sequence continues at coordinate 136,273,536 of BTHU01000002.1, read as the reverse complement.
AGCCGGTGAGTCTGAGCTCTTCAGGGTGCCACAGTTAGCATCATCGCTTGTCTCTGAATTTGACCTCACTTGATCTTTATGAGCCCATAAATATGGAATTTCAGGAAGTGGAAATACAGGTAGAGTCTCTTACCTTCCATGAAGTTCATCATCCCACAGTCTGAAGAGATTACCCTGTGACATTGCACCCATACATGCATACATACATGTGACATGCATACATACATCTTTATGCATGTACTGTGCATTTACGACACATGGTGGGCTTTGTCCTGGCTCCTGGCAGAGAGCTCCTAAGCCCTTGGAATTCCTGGATGGATCAGAGGTGCCGGGGCTGTTACACTGACCCACACTGCCAAGCTGGTGACTCTGGGTGAACCTCTGCTTGGCTTCAGGGTAGGGCGGGTCACCAGAGGGACCAGCCATGAGATGAGAGGGCTCTCCTGCCCAACGCTAGGAAGGAGAATGGGTGCTGGAGATGAGTAGCTCAGAAAAGGCTGGGAACGTCACAGTCACAGGTCACAGGACAGCTGTCTGAGAGACGACCCCGGGACTGAGAGCACTGGCTGCTCTTCTGGGGGACTCAGGTTCCATTCCCAATACCCACGGGTTACTCACAGACGTCTGTCACTTCATTCCCAGGGACTCCAAAGCCATCTTCCGACCTCAAGTACCAGAAATGCAAGTGGTGCACGTTACATATATGCAGCTAAGACCCTCATACACATTAACACGGCAGAACTGTGCCTGTGGAGCAGTGCGACACATTTGTGTGCCCCTTACACACACGTGTGCATGCTTAGGTAAACAGCAGTGCCTTCCCTGTGTCTCTACTTGAACTAGAACGCGTGTGTTGGGGTGGGAGCCCAAGGCCCGATGCACACTGGCTGGCACGGTGTGGCAGAGAGCCATCATGTCCGAGAGCAGCAGGCGGCACTCTGGACCTGTTTCAGATATTCACAAGAAATAACTGTGTGCTTCACGATCATATCATTTCAAGGTCCTATAAGTAGCAAAACCCAACGTTGGGGATGGTACTACAAATGAAGGTTTTTTAGAAACCAAAAATATTCATTTTCTGTCCCAAGTTTTCTTCCTGTTTCTTGCTTTGCTCTTCCTTGAGACATGGTCCTATCATGTTCCCCAGAGTGGCTGGACTACAGGTGTGCACCACGGTGCGTGCACAGTCCCAGAGTGTGAGCAGCAGGTGCTCTGCCACTGGGTGACTGTGGGATTTGATTTCGCTGGGGTTTTCCCTTGGGGTATGTCTGTCTGTTTTTGCAAACTCTGTAGCTTAATGGAGCAGAAGCGATGCCTCGGGCCTCAGTCTTCTGCCACTCACTACCTCCATGTGAACTTACACAGTTGGGCTTCGTCTCTACGTCTCAATTAATCCACCTGTACAGTGGAGGTAGTAATCCTGCCCTGCCTGGAGATTAGAATCAGGGTTGTATGCTCAAAAAGACTCGAACTTTTAGAACCCAACACCCCTAGTCTTCAGGTGTCTGCCTCCCGGGTAACTGCATGTCCCACGCCGCTCTCTGGCTAGGTCTCCCTCACCTGGGGGAGTCCATCTGCGGATGAGCATTCCCAAGAGAAACTCAGAAGCTCTTTCCCTCCCAGTGTTCTTGGCTGTCTGTTACTTTTACATAAAAGGAAATTGAACCAGACTGTATGAGTACAATGTGTCTTTACTATACCTTTGCCAGGAATACTTTAAAACTTTCTCAAGAGTTATTTTTTACTTTATGTAAGTGGGTGTTCTGCCTACATGCATGTCTGTGCACCACATGTGTGCAGTGCCTGTAGAGGCCAGAGGATGGTGTCTGCGCCCCTGGAACTGGAGTTAGTCACCATGAGGGACTGGAAGAGCAGCCAGTGCCCCCAAGTGCTGAGGCTCCTCTCCAGCACTGTAAAGGAAGCTTTTTGTTGTGTTTAATAAATTAGCTTTTAGAAACCAAAATTGCTATGGAATCACATAGTAAATACAATGGCCTCTGAGTTGTTTGTTGTGCTGGGGTTAAACCTAGAGCCTCCTTTGTGCTCAGCATGTGTGCTGAACTTGGGGACACATCTGTGTAACTGTACTTCCCAAGGGTCTGACATCCTCTGGTCTCTTTGGGCATTATGCACATACGGTATGTGTTCATAATGGATGTAAAACTTACTCATACACGTTAAAAATAAATAAGTATTTTGAAGTAAATCATTGGCGGTGGTATGTGAGCACCTTCCCCCTCTCTCCTCACTCCTGTGGGAATAAACCTGCCTACCCATTAGGATCCGCAGTCAAACCTTTTGCCTGTAGGTGGCAGCAAACACTTGTGACACTGGAACAATGGTGGCATCTTCTACAAGAAAAATGAGCAAGTGTCTTAAAAAAGAATTCTGAAATATGTGAACTCCTCATCTTTATGTCTTAAAAGACATCGTGTCAGATTATGTCGTCCAAAGCTTCCAGAGTGTCTGGGGCTTGCAAATTGAAAGGGAATTTCTCACCCATCAGCAAGTATTCAAAGGAATATGAAAGATTTGGAAAGAAGGATATTTCTAGAAAGAGTTGACTGTAAATTAAACTTCTATTACACTTTTGCTTGACATGATGGTACAGGCCTTTAACCCAATTCTCAGAAGGTGGGGCAAGTGAATCTCTGAGTTCCAGGATAGCCAGGGCTACATATTGAGACCCTGTATCATAAAAAAGAAAAGAAAAAAAAATTAAATAAAAAAAAATTTATACTTTCCTGTCAGCTTGCCTCATGGTTGTAAAGATACCTATTTTTATTTCCTGGACAGCTTTAAGTTCTGAGTCAGTCTCTCCATCTACCTCACCCCCTCCCCTTCCTCTCCCTCTTGTGTACCTATGCATAGTGCAGGAAATGGAACCCAGAGGGCTAATATTGAGCTATATCCCAAAGCCTACAATAGATATTTTTCCAGAATCATGGAATTTGAAGTGTTCAGTGGAGCTGGGTGTGGTAGTACAAGCTTTTAATCCCTGCTCTCAAGATTCAGAGACAGGGGATCTCTGAATTCCAGGCCAGCTTGATCTGCCTAGCATTTAAGCCAGATAGGGTTAAGCAGTGAGCACTATCCCAAAAAAATATAAAGTACCTAAAATGACAGTTTTATTGAGAAAAATTCACATGCCATATGATTCATCTGTGTGAAATATAAAGTTAAGTGGTAATTTCAGTATGTTCACCATTAGGTGATTTTTTTTTTGCTGTGTTGTAACTTTATTGATTTACACTCAGAGGATGGGAACATCCCCGTGAATTAGGAGTCGGGAGGCCTGCTGTACCCGCGCTGGCTCTGCAGTGCTGTGCGCAGACTTTTGGGCCTCTCACCTTTGAAATGCAAAGATCGAGCAATTCATTTAATGACTCGGAAGGCAGCCAGGTTTCCTCTCTGCATGCCGAAGGAATAAAAATGAAGACCCCCACATCAGTTGTCCTAAGAGCCCGCGGTCCAGCAGACTGACCAGGCTCCGGCCCTCGTGGCTTCAAGCAGTGACAGCTTAGAGCAGTCCCTGCCCTGGTGTTGAGATGGGAATGTTCAGGTGGGAGCTGGGTCACAGGACTGTGCCGGTCTGCGTTCTTTGAGACTAGAAGTTCACTCTACACTTCAAGTAGTCTCTGCTGTCACTGTTACACTAGAGTCCCTCGTGTAACTCTTTTTTCCTGACTTGAAAGGTGCTCACAAATCTCCCCTTTGAAAGACCCTTCAGGCATCGCCCTTCCTGCCTGCAGTTGAGATTGCTAATGCGTGTGTGCAGTCCAGGTCGGAGCGTTCCCAGTAGGTACAAACAGCTATTCACAAGTGTGAGGACTTTCTCCTTTTCCCAGGCCTCTCTGGCAGGGCCCCAAGCGCTCACTGCTTTTCACTCTGAGCAACAAATAGCACTGCTACGGAGACGAGGTCCTAGTTCACCTTTTGCTGGAGAACCAGATCTGCACATTTTCCCCTTGAGTAAGGATGCTTTTATTTTTCACTCGCTTAACCTCAAATAGCAAGCGGACTGCTCTCCGACAGCGCAAGCAGAGCGGCCTTCTCGGAGAACAAGTGGTATTTTGTTAACCAGGAAAAGACACCCAAGGTTACTCACTTCTTTGCATGTTTGAGTTATTCACATCCCAAAATAGCTTCTCTGTGAAAGCCACAGAAATGTACACAAAGGAGATGTGACACTCTTAAGAAGGATCTGGTAGATGAGGGTAAGAATAGGGATGTGGATGTCGAGAGGCATCGTGGGACAAATTGGGAGCTCCCTAGGCCTGGGCTGTTCTCCCTCAGGTTGTCTTCCGGCATCCGGGATTTCGTGTGGAATGCAGGGTTTGAGAGAGCTATGGGGAAAAGCTGGTGAGATGGCTCAGTGGGTAATGAACAAGTTTGATTCCTGGAACCTACATAGTGGAAGGGCGAGAATAGACTCCTTCAGGTTGTCCTCTGATCTCCACGTGTGCACTGGCATGTGAACACACACACACACATACACATTAAAGCTAGGGAGTATAATAGGAGTTATTTTAGGACCTTAAAATGGGGACATGGTGGTGTAGCTAAGGGATAAGGTGCCTGGATGTGGAAGACTCTGGGTTTGATCCATCCTTAGCACTGAAAAAAAAAAAGGTTTTGTTTTACCATCTGTCAAGATGAGAAGTCCATCCCTGACTGAATCCTTAAGGACTTGGTTTCCTGGCGTAGGCTCCGCCCTTGGTTTTGCTGAATCTTCTTCCCTCAGCCTTTGGCTGTCCTACACTGTTTACTTCACTCCATGAGTGCAGTGATACTAACTCACCAAGTGGGGAAAGGCTTAATTATGGACGGTTATGTTCTCATCACAAGGGCGGAAGAGGCGTGTTGAGCCAAATGGGCCTGCAGTGTATGAGGCTCGTGTGTTATAATAGTCCCACTATTTATAGGCAGTAGCTCACTCCTCTAACCTCAGCACTTAAGGGACGGGCGCATATCACCGCAAGTTCAAGGCTAGCCTAGGCTACAAGACCACATTCTCAATATCAAAGAGTGGAGCGTGGTGGCACCTGCCTTTAATCTAACCCTCGGAAGGCAGAGGAAGGAGGATCTCTGAGTTTGAAGCCAGCCTGGTCTACATAGCAAGTTCCAGGCCAGCCAAGGTTACATGGTGAGACCCTGTCTTTAAGGTCGATTGTTTGACTTATTTTCAGGGCTCTCCTAGGCCTGCCTAAGTAAAACCCGAAGATGAACTGCCATTGATGCTAGAGGGGAGGAAAAAAACCTAAGAGGTAAAACCAGAGAAGGTCCTGCTCTGCACAAGAAAGCCGCCGGCTCGAGTCGGCCAGCAGATGTGTGGGATTCCATTTAAGGCTGTTTTTTGCTAAGTATTATTATAGCTGTTGTCATGGAGTTAGGAAGCAGCAGAGTTGGGGTCTTAAAATCCTGTTAACCATGGTGCAGACCTGAAAACCGTGCGTCTCAGCAGACTCGGTGCCATGTGGCACCACTTAGACTCAGAGCAGTTCCTGCTGCATCGGAAGGAAAAGGCACTTTCGTTAAGCAAGTAGAGTGGCCACTGTGGGCGTGGATCATACGCACCTTTGTGACAGCTCTTTGGATGGATTTGGATCTGTACTTGACTCCTGAGAACTCAGTGATTGACCCCAGGCTCATACATGCCTCAGTTTCACACCAGACAGCTTCAAAACCCAGTCTTGTCAATGTGTCCTTTTATTATTTTTATGTTTGTGTATATGTGAACGTCAGCCTGAGGCGGCCAGAAGAGGGAGTCAGATCCCGTGAACCTAGAGTTACAGCAACTGTGAGCCACCTGGTATGGGTGTACAAGGGATTGATTGGGTGTGCAAGGAATTGAATCCTGGGCTTTTGGAAGAACAGAGCCGTCTCTCTAGCCCCGGGATTGTTCTTTTATAGCTTTTATATTTGTTTCTCTCTACTTAGTCAAGTATAAAAGTCAAGTATAAATCTATGTATCTAACAATAATAAAATGGAACATGAACTACCCAGATTATATATGGTCAAGAGGAGAGTCAATTGTAAATAGTAAAATGCCTCCTTCCGCTCACACAGTAAAAGAACAAGGAAGGGATAAGATGCTGAAGTGTAATTCTCCCAAGACATTTGTCCCTTTCCAGAGCCTATGGTAAGTTTCCTTATTCAACAGTATTGGAGGCTGGAGAGATGGCTCTGCAGTTAAGAGCTCTGGCTGTTCTTCCTGAGGGCCTGGGTTCTATTCCCAGCAACCATTCTGAACCTCACAACCACCTGTAACTCCAGTTCCACAGCATCAGACGCCCTCTTCTGGCCTCTGCAGGGACAGCATGCACATGTTGCATGTGTTTACATGCAGGCAAAACACTCATGCACATAAAATCATTTTTTTAAATAAGAATATTAATTTTGTCTCCCTCGAAATGACTTTTCCTGTCTCACAATTTCTCTGGCCTTGACATTCAGCAGGAGACTCTGGGGTCTCGTGTCGCTGGGTTTACGGTTGATAGCAGGCGGAAGGGATGCTCAGTGTCTGTGCAAACCCAGTGTTTGCGCACCCCTGCTCTGCACTGCCACTACTTAGCGCTCTGCTTTTTCCAGGTGAAGATTGTATCGATGAATGAGAACATGGTTCTTAGAGCTGCCCTGGATAAAAACCTGAAGAGCGCGGTGACCACCGCCTGCCTCATGCTACCGGAAAGCTTCTCCGAAGAAGACCTATTCATCGAGATTGCTGGGCTCTCCTACTCAGGTCTGTATAGTGTGTGCCCCACCATCTCCAGGGGGACTTCCAGAGAGTTTACGGTACCCGCCTCATGTCCAGATGGCTTTTAGTACATTTGGGGTGTGGCCCAGCACAAGTATTTCTAACCGGTTAATGGAAGACTGGTGCCTCTCCAGGGATCCCAGTTGGAGATCCCAGTTGGAACACCTCACTGGTGTTCTCTACAGGTACCGTAGTGCCCCACCCCCAACTCCCCACCCCGGGCAGTTTGGAAATGTGTTGCATCACCATATCCTTAGCAGGCCACACATCCCAGTTTGTGCTTTCTGTGAGTAAGAAGATTCTCTTCCTGCCAGCTGCGCAGTGTCCTCTGCCTCCTGTGATATCTGCTGCTTCTCACGCCGTCGGCTTAGCCACCACCTAGGGCTCTCAGTGCACTTCACTGTACCAGTGAGGGGGTGGCGGGTCCTCAGGCCGCTGCTTCCCACACTTAAACTTGCAGGCTCTGCTTTCTTCACCGCTGATGTCTGTGTGCTCTTTGTCTAGTGCTCACTTACTCTTCCTTTCAGTGTGTCCCTCCATCTTGGCAAAGCTCCCCCAGGTCCCAGTAAAGTCAAGAGGATAAGTAGCCGAGAGGGCAGCGCCCTGTCTCACCTTAGCTGCACGGGAATATCACAGTCGTCGGTCGTTTCAGCATAGTAAGGTTCTCTGCAAGCTTTCCTTTACAGGGACCGAGAGCGTCCTTCCCCAGCATGCTCTGGTGCCATCCCAGCACCGCATGCACACACAGGCCTTATTCACAAAAATGATGCTTTAGAAAAGTTGTTTCCAGCCAGCAGATGGGTCGGTGGGTAAGAGTGTCTGCCACAGAGCTTGATGATCTGAGACCCACATGGTCAAAAGAGAGAACCAATTCTGATGGGTTGTTCTCTGACCTGTGGACACATGTGCAGCACACGCACGCACACGCATGCACACTACATAAATTAAAATGTAGTTTGTTTGTTCTTTTAGTTTGAGGGCTGAGCATATAGCCCGTGGCAGAGCACTTGACTCACACAAGCAGGTCCCTGGGTTCAGTTCCCACGACCACACAAAGAAAAAAAGGCTTGAAAACGACTCCCTTAAATAAACACCCCATTTCCCAGTGTTTAAGTCAAGAACCCAATTGCACAGCAGAGGTGTGCTTTCTCTCTGAAGCCCAGTGCAGATAAGGCTCCGTGGAAATGTAGTGCTGTGAGGGACTCTGGAGGCCTCGTTCTCCACTTCCTAAAACTCGTCCATCACAGCACAGCTGTAATTGCAGCTGGAGAGAAAGGAAATTGCAGCTCAGCTTCGCCTTGGCTGCCTCTCGCCTTACCTGGCAGCATTCCGCCCCCCACGAGGACACAGAGGCCGAGTGGTCATGTGTACACCACATGAGTGGGCCTGAGAGCGCCAGGTGGGAGAGAGCCTCTTCTTAGCCCAATTTTACCCTCCAGACTGTGCTGGAAAGAAAAAGGGCCCAAGTTCTCTGTGCCTGGCTAATGCATGACTCCTGTCTGTGGTCCACAGCTTTGCTGTCACTCCACTGTCCCATAGAATGGGTGTCACTGGCCTGCTGGGTGGATTCTAGGAGTGGTTATTGTTAAATGTTCAACCTCGACTGGGGTTTATCAAATTATGCAACAGTTTTCACCTATTTATGGACTGTCTTCTTCCTCCTCCTCCTCCTCCTCTTCCTCCTCCTTCTCCTCTTCCTCCTCCTCCTCTTCCTCCTCCTTCTCTTCCTCCTCCTCCTCTTCCTCCTCCTCCTCTTCCTCCTCCTCCTCTTCCTCCTCCTCCTCTTCCTCCTCCTCCTCTTCCTCCTCCTCCTCTTCTTCCGCCTCCTCCTCTTCTCTTCCTCCTTCTTCTCTTCCTCCTCCTCCTCCTCCTCCTCCTCCTCCTCTTTCTTTTCTTTCTTCCACCCCACCCCCCTCTGCTGGAACTAGAGCCCAGGACCTCCCGCCTGCTGAACACATGCCCTAACACTGCACTCCAGGGCCTGACCTTGTAGGGATATATTTGTTTGGAGACAATGTCTCCTATAGCATCGCCTGGCCTTGAACTTACTCTGTAACAGAGCTCTGGCATGAGGCTGGTACCTTTAACTCCGACCCCACCTGCCTCTACCTCCTAGGATTATAGACAGGCGTCGCCATCGCTGTTCCTGGCCCCTCATTTTCTTAAGTGAACATTCGAACTCCTCCACTCCTGCAGCTCGCGGGGGGAGGAGGGAGCTGCGCAGTGAGACCTGACTGCGGTCCGCCTCGGGCAGTGTGGTGAAGGGCTACATTTCTGCCCGTTCTTCCTGGGCTTCTGAGAGCCCAGTGTCCTTGAACCTCTCAGTTTCTATATCCCTTTGGCAAATACCCAAACCTCCCAAGTTTTCAGAATGTTCCAGCATTTAAATTGCCCCATTTAAAAGTCTTCCAAGTTGAAAGCTGTGAAGTTTAATGTTTCTCCTTGGGGCGGGGGGGGGGGGGCAGGACCCTGTGGTTGGACAGGTTCCTACCAGTACTTACTGGCAAGGGCAAGCTCAGCCAGTATTAGCAGGAATAGCAAAAAGCCGGTACACGGGCACAGAGGCCTACCTTGCTGGCTGGATTCGTGGAAATGGGAGTCAGGAAGGAGTAGGTAGAGGAGAGAGCTACCAAGCCCTGATGTAGTTCTGAGAGGTGACAGCAGGGAGACTCCAGTGACTGACAGGTCGCCCTGCGCTTTCTCACGTAGGTTCACAGTATTAAGATGACTAGTTTCCAGCAAGGATTGCGGTGTAGCGTTCATCAGAGCGTTGAGCATCCCTGCCTTAAAAAGCTGGAATTGGGATTCTACTGTACAGGGTCAGAGAGATTCACTTCTGTAAAGGGCCTGAGTTCAATTCCCAGAACACATAACTGTCTATAATTCCAACTCCAGGGGCTCAGTACCCTCTTCTTGATGCCAAAGGCACCTACATTTATGCACACACACAAAATTAAAGTAAGTCTTTACAAAAGAAAAGTACCAGCATATGAAACAGACGCAGGATGGGGGGACTCAGCGGCTGTGCATGAAGCCTGTGCCTTATGGCAGGAGAAAAAGGCATTTATCGGGCAATAGGACTAACCCCCAGTAATTCCAGAGATGCGATAACTGATCGAACAATGACTTTTCATTTGGGCATTGTGTTGTTGTCCCATTCTACAGATGGGAGAACTGAGGCTCACAGAGATTACCAATCCAACACACATCGTCTACAAGCTGGTAACCTTGCTATGGGTGCTTAACCCTTTCAAAGTCCCCCTCAACTTTATTTGTAAAACAGAAATATGTATATTGCAAAGACAGTTCCAATGAGATGACACTGGCTGCGACAGCTGATACTCAAAAACTGACTGCTATTATTTTTGTGGACAATACGGACTTCCTCAGACTGGGGCACTGTAAATCAGTGGTCGACACTCTCTTTGTCATTTTTATTGATAACCCCTACAAGTCCATTTATATAAAGTACTGTGTAGGAAAGGGCAGAGGGACCACTGCTCACCTTGGGTGTGTCTCCAGGCTGGAGTTGAGCTGTCAGTCATAAGTCCTCCACACATGCTGACAAAGTGTTGGGCAACCGTAGATCGTGGAGTGGATGGGCTTCTCTTCGTAGCTCTTTAGGTCTAAGGGATGACAAGTCTGTCTGGTGCTTGTGCTGCCTTCAGTGCCAGCGCTCAGGGGAGACCCACAAGTGATGGGTCCTCACCCATCTTTGTGCAGTCCTCACTCCAGGGCCTAGACGAGATCAAGAGCACTGTGGACTAGGTCACAGAACCCTGGCCTGGGCTGCAGGTCTGCACACAGCAGCTTGTGAGCCCTGGGAAGTCCCCTTTCCACCATCACTGTGTCCTGGACTGAGTCTTTTAGTCCTGAGGTTACAAACTGTGGGCCCCAGCTACATTTGTACGCTCAGGGCCACAGATGCTGAGGGCTGAGCTAAAGTGGGCCCAGAATCTGAACCTTCAGGGAAGGTGTGACCACGTGTGCCCTGGGACACAGCTTCTGACCAACGCCCGGCGCCGCCCACCCTCCACACTTTCCCCAGCTTTTGTTCTCTTTCACTTTCTTTTCTGGTCAGACACAGGCATTTGTCTTAATTTTTTGGTTTATCTAAAGGTAAAGCCTTTGTTTCAACCACTAGTAGGAGAAAAGGAAAGGTCTTTTTGTCACACATGTGTGTCCAGCACACTTTGCAGATGCTGGACTCTTCCGGTGCTTGCCAGTCATACCTGCCACCAGGCAGCATCTGAGGACAAACAAGGCCGGGGTTTTTCTTTTTTTCCTTTTGGTCCTGGCCTGAGCCGTATGATGAGTCTGGTTCCTCCCATGCTCAGCTGCACTGCATTTGCCTCATGTGTGACGGGGACACGTCTGTCTGCAGCCCCTCGGTGCTCTATGTGCTTGTTTGCACATGTCTGTTAGCACAGGCTAGACTCTCTTCTGCAGCTAGAGGAAGAGCCTTCCAGAGTAGCATTTGGGCCACCTCCTGAAACACTGCCTTACTTAATTTTTATTAAAATAAACCTGTGTCCACTTGCAGAAGCATGAAATTGGGCCTAAGTCATACCATATACAAAATAAATTCAAACCGGATCCTGGACATAAGAATTAATGTGCAAACTAAGGCTGTGAAACTCTCAGAGAGGCTTAGGGTTAGGAAATGGTTTCTGAGATTACACCAAAAGCTGAAACAGAAAAGAAGAAAAACAAAACAGTACTCCCTTAATCCCAGCACTCAGTTCAAGGCCAGCCTGGTCTACAGAGCTAGTTCCAGGACAGAGAAACCCTGTCTCGAAAAACAACACAAAGAGGTGAGAGGACAAGTGAGATGGGCCGCGTCTGAGGACAGAGAGGGGGCCTTAGCGTCCCAGGGAAATCACCCTCAGTAAAAGCTGACAAACCTCTGAATGGACGTGGCTTTGGGGAGAAGTGTGAGGGTCCAGCAGGCAGACAGGTCTAGGCCATCAGCATGAGGACCGGCCAGCAGAGCCAGGCTGCCATCAGCCTGCAGACAGTGTAGTGGAAAGGAGGCCAGAGTGAGTGCTAATGAGTGGAGGAATCGTGCCCTCCTGGTTGCTGGTAGGAATGTAAAAGGGCACAGAACGCACTTCCTCCGAATACTAAACACGTTAGCAACCCCGTGAGCCTACTCCCAGGTGTGTGCTCAAGATAAACGAAACACATCTACCTGGTGCTTCTCCAAGAATGTCACAACATTGCTGATAATGACTAGCTTAAGAATTGAGACAACCCAATATCGGTCAACTGAAATGGGTAGATCTCAGTAGACCTGAGTCCGTAAACACCACAAATCTCGTAAGGACTCATCCATGCTACAAGCACAGCGGATGATGAAATGTTTCGCTAACGTAGTGTATGACCACAGGTGGTGGCTGCGCATGCGCCAGGGCTGCAGGGTAGCACGTGCCTAGTGTACTTAAGCTCCCGGTTGGTCCTGAAAGAGTGAAGAGCCAAGGACGATGCACAAGTGTAACCGCAGAAACTGACAGGCTGAGGCAGGAGGGGCAGGAGCTCAGGCCTGCCTGAGCTGGGTAGCCAGCTAGGTAACTGTAGAGACGGCCTGTGAGCCTCGGCCTGAGGCGGGGATGTTGGGTGACAGGAGATGGTGGCTGTTAATGGCACAGGGTAGAAGAGGATGCCCTTAGGTAACGGGATGGCTTCATTACTCTTAGGCATACTAACATTGAGTCTCACCTTGAGTGAGTGAGCTGTCTGCCTGTGAGCTCAAGAGAATTCTTAGAAAAGTAGATGTGTTGTTTCTGCCATAGCAGATCCAGTTTGAGCTACACATCAACCTGCACTGAAACCTTTGCATGCCGCTGCACAGAATAGGGTCCGTATGTCTCCAGGGTCGTGTGGCTTCTAGTATTTAGGAGCCACCCAAATACTCATTGTACTGGAATGGCATTGGTACTTCGGTTAGTTTAAAAAGGTCACCAGCAGTTGTTAATTTAGACCGAGGGCTTTGTCTACGCACTGTCCCTTCCTACCAATAGTTTCTGCTCACTACTTTAAAAGTTCTCTCATCTGTTCACCAGCTTAATTCTGAAAGCAACTGAGGCTAGTGAGGTTAAAGCATCTTAGAGTCACCATTGCTGTGATGAAACACCATGACCAAAAGCAAGTTGGGGAGGAAAGGGTTTATTTGGCTTACACTTCAATATCACACTTCATCATCAAAGGACGACAGGATAGGAACTCAAACTAGGCAGGAGCTGAGGCAGAGACCGCGGAGGGGTGGGTGCTGCTTATTGGCTTGCTCCTCATGGCTTGCTTTCCTACAGCACCCAGGACCATCACCCCAAGAGTGGCACCTCCTACAATGGGAGGCCCCCTCCCCTATCAATCACTTCTAGAGAAGAAAATGTCCTACAGCTGGGTCTTATGGAGACATTTTCTCAGTAGAGATTCTCTCCTTTCAGATGGTTCTAGCTTGTGTCAAATTGGCATAAACTAGCCAGTACATAAGAAGATTGTGTGTTTGTTTTGAGGTAGTATAGCCTCGCTGTAGCCCAGGCTAACCTAGAACTTGAGATCTTTCTACCTCAGGAAGATGAAGTAACTTGACTCAAATCACCATGAGGCATTCCTCCCCCGAAAGGCAGAATCTGTCCTGTGCAGCGCTCCTGTCCCTCTCTGCTCAACACGTGTGACTCACAGAGCTGGCCAGCTACGCAGGGATTCCAAGACAGATTTTCCCTCTGTGGCTTACCCTGGCGGCTCTGTCCATAGAACAGCCGAGAGTTAAAATATATCAGCAGAGACACAAAAGGAAAAGCAGTAGTCAGTTTCTCTTGGTGCCTGTGTTGGGTTGCAGAGGGATTTCTAAAGATAAGAAAACTTAACCATCAGTTGTGACATGCTGTGCCTATTTGAGTCATTCCCTTTTGAAGAAATGAGTAACCCTTCGTTTCAGGCTGCTGCAGCAGCGGGAGAACTCAGCTCGGCAGGTGGCCGTCAGTGTACCCCTGCACCTCAGGGCCCACAGGCGGCCGGAGAGCCAGAGCCAAACCAGCCCAGTCCTTGTTCTCAGAGACCACAGTGTTTTCCGAGATCTTTAATCTCAGCCATCACTTTGTGGGAGGGCTTGGGTTAGATTGCTTCGACAGTTTGGTCAAGTACAGCTCTTCTGTTGAAAAGTTACTGCCTCAGACATAAGAACTTGAGTTTACAGGACCTACAGAAGGGGAGACAAGCTGGCCTTACACGTCAGTGCTGAGCTGCTCCCTCGGCCAGATGAGCAGATTTCTTTCCTTCTTTCTTTTTTTCTTATTTTTAATGTTACATGTGGCATGCTAACTTGCACCCTGGGGAATCTCAGGCGAGTGACCCAGCCTTTGTGTCTTTTGTTGTTGCGCACACTCCATAGAAATTGAGTTCTCCCTTCCTGAGATGATACCCTACCGATGAGGTATTTTCACCCTCTTCCCTCACATTAGAGCCTACACCCCAATGCGAGCCGGAGAGGCGTCATGCCACACACATTATTTTACAGACAGCTTTGTAATGTTACTTTACCCCACCCACCCGCCAAACAAGTCAACAGTTTGCTCAAGAAAATTCCACTAGGCATAGTTTCTTAGGATCCTCCCCCCCCAAAAGAATTAGCAAAGATAGCATAGCTTCTGATATAATTACCCATAGTACTCTCCTTACCCCCAAAAGTGACCTCTATTGAGTGACAGATTCTCTCACCAGCCTGCGCCCAGGGGCCTCTCAGCGGCTGTGGTGTCCATCTACGCCTGTCTGCGCCCCTTGAGGGCTTCGGCACCCCACTCCATGGCACTGCACTGGGAGTTCTATCTGTTCTTTCCTGGCAGCACCAGGATGTAACCCCAGGGCCTGGGCCAGCAGGAAAGTGCTCCACCCCTGCCGCAATCCCCTCCCCACCTCCACCAGCCTCTTCCAGCACTCCATTTTACCTGTCTTCCCTCTAGGATTGACTCATCATCCTCAGGGTAGAGTACCTGTCATCTGCTGCAGAGGTGGCTAAAGTGGGTGTGGTGGGTTGTGCTTAGAACCCAGCAGAGCAGGAAGACCAGGAGTTGAAGGACAGCTTGGGCTACTTAGCAAGTTCTAGGCCAATCTAGGTCTCTATGAGGCCCTTGATCAAAAAGTCAAAGGTATACAACATGGAAGTTGCTCTGAAAAGAAATTTTTTCTTATGCAGTTCATCCTGTAGCAAGAGTTACATCCTTCATTTCTCTCCACTTGAGTTTTTAAAATGTATATTTTATGTGAATAAGTGTTTTGTCTTTATGTGTCTTCACATCATGTGCATGTGATGCCTGCAGAGGCCAGACGGTGGCATCGGAGGAGTTACAGATGTTTGGTTGTGAACCACCACAAAGTGCTGGGAACCTGAAGTAACACTCAACAACTGGCCACAGGCAGGGTTTTCATAATGTGTGTCAATACAGAGGTTTCCATACGGGAAAAACAAACTCTCATGGCCAGGCCATGAGATCACTGGACCACAACTAACTAACACACAGGGCTTTGTGACTTCAAAGGCTCTTTTCACCCCAACTCTTGAATTCCTCGTATACCACAGCGGCCCTTTTAAAGCAGAAAACAGGTGTTGTGCTGAGGGATCCTGCCGTGCTGCACCAGTGAGCCACACATTGTTCATGGGCCAGGGTGGGAATTCTTCAAGAAAGACTGACTTCTCTGGTTGTATTAATGTAGGTGACTTCCGCATGGTGATTGGCGAGGAAAAATCGAAAGTGTTGAACATCGTGAAGCCCAACGTAGCCCATTTCCGAGAGCTCTATGAGAGTATATTACAGAAGGACCCCCAGGTGGTATATAAGATGCAGCAAGGCCAACTGGAGGTGAGCTGTGCACGGGCTCCTACTACCAAAGGAAGAGCCGGTATTTATTTGTTTATGTTTTCTGAAGTAGGAGTAATTGAACCTGTTCCTCACACATACTAGACAAGTATCCTATCCCTGAGCTATGTCTAGCCCTCTCGGTACTTTTTTTAAGTTGCCCGGGATGGTTTTGAACTCATTCAAATGCCCTAGAAGCCTTGAACCTGGCAGTCTTCCTGCCTCAGTCCTCCAGGAAGCTGGAATTACAGGCCAGTGCCAGAGGTGGGCGGCAAGAACTGTCTTTTTTGACTGTTACTAATTTTTATGCTGAGTAACGACCTTCATTGGCATTTTCATACACATGGGTCCTTACACTTTGTTCCCTTTCACACCCCACCCTGAGTGCCTGCCCCCCTCTGACCGCTTCCCTTCTGTCCACTAGTCACTCAGTCACCATTTGCTTCTTATCACGTGCATTCCATCGCCCGTCCCCTTCCACTTCCCTCACAGCCTCTCGTTACATAAGGTTGCCTCTCCATCCGCTTTTCTGCACCATGAAAAAGTCACCATGGTTTCATTTCTCTTTAAGGTTCTGTTGAATATCTGTGCACATTTTCTTTTTGCTTTTATTGTTTGAGACAGTCAGTGGCAGCCCAGGCTGTTTTTCAAGTCCCTATGTAGCCAAGGATGGCCCTGAGTTCTCTGGAGCTCCAGAATTGAGACTTGTGCCACCGTGCCCTGTTTATATAGAGCTGGAGCTCAAACCTGGGGCTTTTACATGCTGGACTTACATTCCAACCCTGCCCAGCACTTCCTTCATCCATTCATCTGTCGGTGAGCAAAGCCACTTGTGTTTCCTGGCTGTTGTGAATAGGGCAGCCATCAGATGGCTGTGCCAAAGGTCCCAGTGGTCGTTAACTTAGACTCCTTCTGGTAGTGCCCAGGAGCTAGGACAGTGCCAGGTCTTTTGAAAACTTCCATTCAGTTCATTAGATCTCAGATTGCTCAACAGGTGACAGTAATGCTATTTAATTGATTGATCTGGCATGATGGCTCAGTGGGTAAAGACATCTCTGCCAGTCCTGATGACCAGAATTTAAGCCCCAGGATTCCATGTCAGGAAAGAACCAACTCCACAGAGTGGACTAACTCCCATGTGGTGAGAAGAGAGAACTGACTCCACAAGTTGTCTCTGGCCTGGGAATGCCCATGGTCATATGTGCACACATACCCATGAATAACTAAATGTAATTTAAAAATAAGTAAAATGCTCTGCATTTGGTTGGTATCATAGACAAATGTGCATGTGGAATACCCAGGTTTCCTTCCAGTGTCTCATCACAGGGTCGTAAACGTGAACCCATCCCTGAGGCAAACCCCAAGGTTTAACTGCTGTTTCTTTCATTTGTTTATTTGGTGTTTTTAATTTTTTTGTTTTTATTTTCAAGATAGGATTTCTCTGTGTAGCCCTAGCTGTCCTGGAAACTGCTCTGTAGACCAGGCTGGCCTCATACTCTGAGATCTGCCTGCCTCTGCTTCCTAAATGCTGAGATTTAAAGGCGTTGGCCACCATGCCTGGCTGACTGTTGTTGATCTGACCCTCCTCCCCAGCAGGAGTGAGGAGCAGTCCATAGCTCCCCGGGTCCAGGGCCCCAGACACAGTCATGACTCCACTGAGCCGCTCTCAGATGATCCACTGTAGCTAGTGCTGCAGATGCCTTGGGATTTCAGCTCACTGGGGTTTGCAGACCTGCACTGTAACCCACTAGGATTCATTAAGATCTTGGCCAGACTTCCTGGGGACATTACGAGGGCCATCAGCACTTTTCCTTGCTGGGGCGCTCTAGAGAGTTGGCACGGTTAGGGTGATGGAGGTGGGTAGGAGAGAGACCAGCTTACTAGTCATGGATCTGTGGAGTGGTTTCCAGTATATGGGGCAGGCTAGAGACTGGAGACCTAGGAAAGAGGTGGTCCTGCAGCCTTGAGCCAAGAGGCAAGTGACCTTTCTCAAGGGACTTGCGCCTTTCTCTTGTATTTCACTGTTACATAAGCCTTCCCTGAGATGATGAGGGTAGTCAGCTGTGTTTATAGTCACCTGATCAAAATGTTAAATGCATCTTTAAATTGACCGAGTGGCTGAACACTACAGATTAATTATGGTACACAGAATGGCCATCACACCCCTACATCTTCTCAGTCCAGAGATAGCACTAACTTCTCCTTCCTAGGATGTGTTTTTACTTTTTCCTACTGCTTTGGCCAGTGGGAGAGAGAACTCAGAGCCGCCGCTTCCTCTTTTACAGTGGCAGCTCTAACATACCTCTGGAGTTTGCTCCCTGGAATGCTCCTACATGTCTGCCCCCCAGTGGTCCCATCTGGCTCTGTGAAGGTGCTCTGAAGCTAGAGGGCCCTTCAGAGTTCTCCCAGCTCAGGGCAGGAGGCTGGGTCTGCATCTCCTGATTAGTGGATACAGGTAGCTAGCTGTCTGAGCCTGAGAGCATCTGTCAGAGGGCACTGAACCAACCTGTCCAAACAGCGAGTAAGATGAATGCCTTCATTCTGAGACTGTTCTTGTTGTGGTTATTGTTTGGAGTCAGGGTCTCACTGTGTAGCCTTGACTGGCCTGGAACTTACTGTGTAGACCAGGATGGCCCTGAACTTACATGATGTGTACGTGGTCTCACATGACTTTGTGGAGTTGGTTCTCTCCTGATATATGGGTCCTGGGTGTGGACCTCCGGTCACCAGGCTGCTGAACCATCTCTCCTGCCCAGAAGCTGTTCTTTTCTTTGATGCTAAAACCCGAACTCTGGTTGAAAATACTGTGAGCAAGCTGCTGAGGGGGCTGTTGATACAGGCACTTGAGCATAGCTTCCATGCTTTTATAATGTTAACTCTGTGAAACAAAATGCACTGTATTGGGGAACTAGTCTGGTCTCAGCAGTAGGGTTAACTTTTGAATGAGTGGTCTCTAGGCAATACATAGTTTTATTTATGTCTTTGTCCTTGAACAACTTAAGAAACAGAACCTCCTGAGTAGCTCAGTCGTATGTAACAAGTAATGACAACTAAGTTATGTTGATCAGTTACTAATTCACTCCCCTTCTGTGTAAGACTGGCCTTTGTCATCGGTGTGTCCTTACAGTCATTTGTGTAGTGCAGCATTGCATAGAAGAAGCCCCCAGAGTGGGGACAAATTCAGATGGAGTTGTCTCACGCATCACTGCACAGCATTTAGAGCAGGTGGGAACCTGAGTTTTGGGTTGGATATGGGTTTGTCGGCTGCAGCCCCACCTCTGTTAGCTGCTGGCTTATGACAAGTAGGACACTGCAAACTGCAAGTCAGAAACTAACCCACCAAAGAGGTTTCTCTTGGAGCTGGAGAGGTGGCTCAGTGGTTAAGAGCTATTCTTGCAGAAGACCTGGATTCAGTTCCCAGCATCCACATAGTAGCTCAAAACAGTCTGGAACTCTAATTCCAGGAGATCTGACACCTACTTCTGGACTCTAGGCACACACATGGTGCATATACATGCATTCATTCAAAACACCAATGCATAAAATGAAATAATGTTTAAAAAATGTTTTAGAGACTTCTTTTCTCATGTAGAAGTAGAATATTCTAGAATCAGGGCTGTCCTTTTTGAAGGAACCTATAATCCTTGCCATGTAAATACCCAGTTTCCTATGCCACCTGGGGCAGGTGTGGTGCTTATGTCAGAGGAAGGAAAGCCTCATTTAATCACAAATGTGTGCATAGGAACCCTGCATGAGACTCTCGTTGTGTGGTTTTTAAATAGAAGCCATGTGTCCGGCTGTGTCTAGACTTCAGAGCACTTGCAAAGACGTCATCTCTCTCTCTCTTTCTCTCTCTTTTTCCCAGATAGATAAAAGCCCAGAAGGACAGTTCACTCAGCTAATGACACTGCCCAGAACCTTACAGCAGCAAATCAATCACATCATGGACCCTCCTGGGAGAAACAGGGATGTGGAAGAGACTTTACTGCAAGTAGCTCAAGACCCCGACTGTGGAGATGTGGTGCGACTAGGTGTGTCCACGGGTTTGATGTTGAGCAAGGGCTGGCTATGGGTGAAAGCAGTCTTTGTGTCATTCAGACGCATTATTTCTTCCTTCTTGCCTAACTAGATCAAGAGAGAGATTGTGTCTGGGGAGAAGAAAAGCATGAACCATTCGGGGTTTTCCAATCTCAGTGTTCACTTGCTTGAAGCAAGCAGTGGGAAAACTACATTGGCTGACATACAGCTGCCTCTGGTCTCAGGAACACAACTTCTAGATGTTTGAAAGATGCGTCTGTTCTTTGTGGAGGTCTGAGAAGGAAAGAGACGGATAGTATTTGTTTGACTTTGCTGACATCTCCAGCTTCTCTCTGACTGGTCCCAGGCTGTGTCCAGCCAGCTACCCTCTCTGAGGGCCCTCAGACTGAGTTTCTCTGCACTCACCCCAAGTCCTCCTTAATGTTTATCAAAAAAATCCAAACCTGAGTGGAGCTCCAGACCTGTAATCTCAGCACTCAGGAGACTGGGGCAGAAGGTTTGCCACAGGTTCAAAACCAGCCTGGGCTACACAGTGAGTTCAGGGCCAACCGAGGTTAATCAGCAAAGGACAGTAGAGGAAGACATAATTAGGAAACTGAAATGACCCTGTCCCTCAAACAAATTCATTCTTCCTTTGTCTCTCAGTAAAATATTTGTTGACTGGAAATGCAGTTTGCAATAAGGAATTTGGCGGGTGGCTCCACTCTCCCTCTCAGGAACCTGCACCAAGTTTCTTGAGCGTGCCCAGGTGACTGCTCCCCTAGGGCGAGGACAGGCCTTTAGTGGGTTGCTGCTACCCTGAAATGATGGGAGACTTGGGCCCTGTATCTTAGATTAATTATTCTCATTTACTTTTACTATGGGCACTTCTAGATAAAAAACAAAGATCTCTTTACATTTTTCTGCATCTTAGAACTGTGAACTAGAAGACATGAGCAGCTTTAAATACCTAAGATGACCTTCGAGGGTCATCTCCCACCCCTCTTGTTTTAAGGTGACCAAGTTGTACAGCAGCCTCGGCCTTTGCCAGTGCTCACACAGCTGGGCCTCGGCACAGCTGGCCTCCAACAGGGCTAGCAATCCTCCACTAGTTCTGTTGACTAATTGGAAATAATAGTTAATTTCAGAGTCTTAAGACCTCTAAGATGACCAACTTCTCGGTATCCTTTTTGTTTTTGTGTTTTGCAGCGGTCTCGTCAATCGTCAGACCTTCCAGCATCAGGCAGAGCACCAAAGGCCTTTTTACCGCTGGTAAGACCTTTGGAAACAGGCACCTGTGGTGTCCTGCAGGACAAAACGGCCTCAGTGCTGTCGGTTGAAATACAAAGCTTTGCATCTGCATCTCCCTTGTGCTGGTGCAGTTCTGACCCTTACATACACCCTGACATTGTAGCGCCCTAGATAGTTGTCTTAGTCAGGGATTCTATTCCTGCACAAAACATGACCAAGAGGCAAGTTGGGAAGGCAAGGGTTTATTCAGCTTACACTCCCACATTGCTCTTCATCACCAAAGGAAGTCAGGACTGGAACTCAAGCAGCCCAGGAAGCAGGAGCTGATGCAGAGGCCATGGAGGGATGTTCCTTACTGGCTTGCTTCCCCTGGCTTGCTCAGCCTGCTCTCTTATAGAACCCAAGAATACCAGCCCAGGGATGGTACCACCCACAAGGGGCCCTCCCGCCTTGATCACTAACTGAGAAAATGCCTTACAGCTGGATCTCATGGAGGCACTTCCCCAACTGAAGCTCCTTTCTCTGTGATAACTCCAGCTTGTGTCAAGTTGACACAAAACCAGCCAGTACAACAGTCATGACTGCAGTGTGACCTGACCTCCCGGGTCACCACCCGAGGTGCTAGCAGGAGGCTTGGCCTTTCCTCTCAGTTCCTAAATAAGTCCTGTGTGGGGTTTTGCCCTCATGTCTCTGTATTGAAATCACCCCTGCAAAGCACTGCAAAAACAGCGGAGTGGGGTGCTCGCTCTCTCTCTCTCTCTCTCTCTCTCTCTCTCTCTCTCTCTCTCTCTCTCTCTCTCACACACACACACACACACACACACACACACACACCGTTGTTCACGGACACCTGCTTCCTTCTCTTGGTGAGGTGTTTCTGTTTCCCCTTGCTGTCTCCTGAGGTGGGTTTAGGATTCCAGGATACCATTCTTCTGCTCCCCCACTTTAGCTGCCAACTCCCCATGGGCAATCGAAGGCAGTGCTTGAGCCACAGCTGTACCCGCCCCTCTGCCTCTGCGTGCCAGGCTTGCCCGCCCACGACCTCCCTCCTGCCTCAGCTCTCCTTTTCTACTTGCAGTTTGGGCCAAGTCATTATTAAAGTATAACACTGAGGTTAGGCCCATGATGTGTTTTTCCTCCCCTACCCAGAGACTGTCTTCATCTGCCCATCACTCTCTTGGTGCATAGCTTACAATTTCAAGGTCATCCTTTTCTTCATAGTAGGATGCTGTCTCTGAGGGAGAGAGAAGAGAAAGAAGGGGGAGGGGAGAGAAAAAAAGACAGAATCTTGAGATAATTACTGCAATTATTCTCACTTTCAGGACTTCTGTTAAAGTTCAAAGCTGTTCTGATCCTTAGTCCATCGTGTGTGTTCTGGAAGCTCATTGAATCTTCCTTCTCCCTGGGGCTCTGGAGTCCGCAGCATGCTGTGCCTGACTGTTTGATCTCTTTCATTTCCCACTGTGAAGTCCTTTATCCAGATGGGAGCTCTCCTAGGCCAGGAGTTGCTGCCCTTTGCCTCCCATGTGACCTCTGCTCTCTGGGAGGTGTGGCGGCCAGTCTGTGTGTCTGGGGTACTGGGTGTCACAGGGCTATGCAGGCGGACTTTCTTAGCCTCCGCTCCTCTATTCTTTATGTCCAGCACTTTCATCAAATATATCCTTAGATATTGCCAAGTTACCTGCCGAGGTAGCCCTGTTGATGTGAGGTGTGGGAAGCCTCCCTTCTCCCGACTCTTTCCAGCGCTTGGTGTCCTCATTCCTCGAACTGAGCACCTGCCCTGTGCTGGCTGCTCAGGCACTGGCCATCCTGCCTCCCGAGCTGGGAAGGAGATGGCATCCAGGTAGTTCCCAAACACAGTGACTTCTCGCCTGCTCCTCGGGTGTGAGACTGCCCTGGAGCTGGTGTGGCCACACTCTAGAGTCTCACAGCCCGGTGCATGCCCTTTGAGGCATCCGTTCCCTGGATGCAGCGATGCCCTGGAGTCTGGAAGGATCTGGCCAGGTTTCAGCAGCACTGAACACTTAAGTCAACTGCAGAAAAGATTTCCCGCAACTCAGCGTGTAGCTTTGTGTCTCTAAGGCAGTCAAGTGTTCTGTGCTGCTGGTTCTTGCTCTGGCAAGGCGGACATGGAGTGCTCTGTTTGCTTGAGTGAGGCAGGCTGTTGACTTGTATTGTGCCTGTGGCTGGTTGAGATGGGCTTCTGTGCTTTAAGGACTATCTTGATGCTTTTAGTTTCGATAATGGTGTTATTTGACTTAGCTTTTTAAATCTTGTTCTTTCAGAGGGACACGCTAAAATATTTATGGATGAAATAATATGATACCTGGGATTTACTTTATAATAAACAACAGAAGATAGTGGATTCTGATTGTTTCTGAGCTGACATGGTGAAACTCAGTAAAGAAGGACTGTATCAGTATTCTGTTATCCTGACAGCATTTTTATATTTCTATATAAGACTACATCATATATCCCTGGCCAGCTGCAAACTTGCTATGTAGCCAAGGATGACCTCAAACTCTCAGTCCTCCCGTCCCCACCTTCCGTGTTCTGGGATGAAGGGCTTGCATCACCACACCTGGTGTTTGTGCTGATGAGATCCATGGGCCTCACTGAGCCACATCTAGCTCAGTTTGTTTGTTTTTTGAGACTGTATATTGCTGTGTCGTACAGGATGATCCTCCTACCTTAGCCTCTGTCTTAGTCAGGGTTTCTATTCCTGCACAAACATCTTGACCAAAAAGCAAGTTGGGGAGG
Source organism: Tokudaia tokunoshimensis (assembly GCA_036184795.1). NCBI lineage: Eukaryota > Metazoa > Chordata > Mammalia > Rodentia > Muridae > Tokudaia > Tokudaia tokunoshimensis. The sequence goes on along the minus strand of BTHU01000002.1, from coordinate 136,249,895 downwards.
AAAGGGTTTATTCAGTTTACACTTCCACACTGCTGTTCATCACTAAAGGAAGTCAGGACTGGAACTCAAGCAGGTCAGGAAGCAGGAGCTGATGCAGAGGCCATGGAGGGATGTTCCTTGCTTCCCCTGGCTTGCTCAGCCTGCTCTCATAGAACCCAAGACTACCAGCCCAGGGATGGCACCACCCACAAGGGGTCCTCCTCCCTTGATCACTAATTGAGAAAATGCCCCACAGCTGGATCTCATGAAAGCACTTCCCCAACTGAAGCTCTTTCTCTGTGATAACTCCAGCCTGTGTCAAGTTGACACACAAAACTAGCCAGTACAGCCTCTGAGTGCTGGAATTTCTGTCTGTTAATAACAGTTTGTGCATGAGTATGTTTTAACATTCTTGTGACTTGGGGTGGAAGATTTTAGAAAATCCAAACTGTTTTTCTTCATTGGCTTCTTTCAGTCAGTGAAAAGCTTTATTGCTCCATACACTGTGGGTTTAACAGACTGTCACTTAAAACCTTGGGACCCTTTGGGTCCAAATAACTGAGAAACTGAAGGACTCCATTCCATTATGTGCCTGATGTTCATAAAAGTTAACTTTAGTTATGGTGGTATCTTACCAAAGAAGAGCAGCCTCTTAGTGTAAGAAATGAATACCAGTACAGTCATGAACCACACCAAAATAACCCTAAAATTGACTTTCCTGTTTGAATAGTGAAGATAAGCCAGGAGTGAAAAAGAATCCTTGTGAATCCTTGCACCACCTCCTGATAACTAACCTCCACCCTGAGATAGGCCCTGGGCAACTTCCCACTAATATCTCCCATTTGCCAGCAGAGGGCAGTGTTAGCAGAACCTGCCACCCAGTTCCCTCTACAGCAGGAAGGAGGCCACAGGCAGTGAAAACGGTAGAAAATGATGACCCTGCAGTTCTGTGGGTCTTCTGGCCTTGCTCCTGGCCTCTCTGTGTATGGTAGTGGCTTGTGGCATCTGTAACCAGTCCTGCAGATTTTGCTGGGAAGCACGTTCTGTGCGATGTGTTTGTGAGCTGCTCGTCCCCTCTGTCTTCATAGCTTCCCTGTGCCGTTTATCAGATACTCTCATATACAGAAATGATCTGTTCCTTTTCTCTGGAAGTTTCTTCTTTAGGAGCTGGTCTCCATCTCTCTTATACCCTGTTGCTAGCAGAGCAGCAGGATTCTCAAGTTTCCTAGATCATCAGGAACTAGCATCAGCAGGGCGCCCCTGAAGAAAGTGGTTTGCCACCGAAGGTATCCAGTCTCTGCTAACAGAAGACCAGCAGAGCCAACTGTCTTTGTCTGAGCAGCAGCCCTTTACAGAGCCTCTCTGCCTGGCTCGAGCCTGCTGCAGCAGTTTGAGTGAACTGGTGTGAGAAGGACAAGTAGGTAAGAAATTGGAGTCAGTGAGCAATCTGAAAGATAGGCCAGAGCCGCACAAACGGCCCCAAACTGCATCCAGCATTCAAGGAATGCAGAGCCTCTCCCTCCCCCCCCCCCCCGCCCCAGGCCAGAGGATGGAGGAAGACTGGGAGCGCTGTTGCCAGAGAGACCAGCAGATAGAGATATAGCCAGCTAGCCCTGAAGGGGCCCTGCAGCCCAGCCTGGCCCAGGGCAGCACAGGCAGGAGAGCCCGGAATGAGCAGAGGGAGGCAGGAGGCACACGCAACTCCCAGAGGCCTCGGTGCTGCATTCTGAGGTGCCGGAGGCTGGGGTGCTGATGAGTGTAATTCTCCCCACCTGTCTTTATGGTCCATCAGAATTAACTCTCCCAGCTTCAAAAGATTCAGCTGAATTAACAAGACAGGTTTAGTCTTGTCCCTAAGAAATATCCCAGCATGCCTCACTGCTTCTCATCCCTTTCCTGAAACACAGTGGAGCCAATCACTATTTTCATCTTACGTCATCTTTCTGATGATGTGTCTATCACTTAAGGTTGAGCATCTTCCTTCCCTCCCTCACTCCCTCCTTCCTGCCTCCATTCGGATAGGGTCTCTGTAGCTGCGGCTGCTGTGATCTCAGTTCTCTGGCTTTGGTCTCTGGATTCTAGGATTGTAGGTGTCCACTGCCACACCCAGCTATGTCTAACCTGTCAAGTTGTAGCTCTGCCTCCTATGAGCCTTTCCCTGTGGACAGGTCAGTTGGAGGCTCACTGCAAGTGTTTGGAGGCTTTCTGACTTTGTTCTCATAGGTGTGGATATAGAATTGTGGCAGGCCCCACCTTAGAGTGTGTGCTGGAGAAGTTCACCCACTGATGGCCCCTTCTTGATACTTTTTCTTTCTGAATTGAGTATGTGGTTTAGATGGATTTCTTTTCCTCCTTTCTCCTGCCATCCCCCTTCCATGCTAAGCACATACCCAGAGCTCCAGTAGCTCCTGGACCCCAGTCCTGTTTGATGTGGGTAACACAAACCACTGCCCTGGGGTGCCACTCTGGCTCCTCCCCAGAGCCATCACGGGACTTTCCACTTCCCCGGGTCGGGTCCACCCACCTGTCCCCGGCCCTTCACAGCCTTTGTTGTCCTTTGAAGAACACTTGGTTTCAATTTTATGAAATTGTTGGCTGGAATATCTTAAACCTTTGGTGAGATTAATTGTTCTTAACCTTGAGCAAACCTCAGCTCTTGTGAAAACCTGCTGGGATAGAGCTCGTTCAGAGTAGTGTGGCTATGGATGGAGCCCGTGGAAGTCTAATCTCGGGCCCCTCTAACCTCGGGCCCCTCCGCATGAAAGCGCACATAAGCCATCATTTCCCAGTGTTCGTTATAGCACAGTCCCCTGCTGCAGGCTTTCTGACTGCTGAAGGAGGGAGCGTGTTCAGTCAAGGGAGGCTTCTAATGCTCTAAGCAGCTGATGGTGGCACCCAGGGCCACTCAGTCTCAGAGGAGCTTGTCACTAAGCTATGGGAAGAGGAGTCAGCCTCCAGCCGTGACTCAGCAGCCTGGGCTGGCTGGCTGTGCTGCACCTTGCATATGTGACTGCCTGACTTCTGCTCAGCCTTCTGGTTGGTTCTGCTGGAATTTGAAACAGTGCCTTATGTAATGATCTTCCAGCCTTAGTGCTCAGGTGGGTGAGTCTGACCAGAGTCATTGCTTCAGGGAGAAAATTAAAGAGGGGTGGAGGCAGTGAAAACTCAGGGTTTCTCAACGAGATCATGTCAAGCTGAGAGCACACACCTGCTAATGATTTTGGGAACCCTGCCCTTCTCGTCACTGCCTGCAGTAGCCATAGATTGCAAGCAGGTGAGGCAGCTTCCAAGTAACAGGGCCAGGTAGCTTAAAAGATCACTCCCTGGGACGAACCCTCCCACCTTGTCAACCTGTTCGCCAAGCCACCACCAGGAGCATGCACTTCCAACCAGAGCTCGAAGAGAAAAAGGCCTCAGCTCCTCAGGCCACACCCTAAAGCACCATCTGGAGAACACTATCACCCCGTTTATCCCTTGGTATGTTTTTCCCATGTGCCTCGGAGAGTTTCTCCTCTGGGATCTTGTAGTTGGGGTAAAGTCAGAGGCCTATAAGAGCCAGCCTTCACTCTGCCACTTCAGAAGACTGCGGAGCACCTTCTGTGTGCTGCTGGGTACTAGGTACTGCACCAGGTGAAAGGAATGCTGGGTGCATAGGACAAGGTCCCTGCCCTGGGGGAGCTGTCCATCTAGGCAGAGATAGGAGAATCAGCCACAAGCGCAGAAGAGTGGAGCAAATGCTATTCGAGAGGCGAGCACCAGGCATGAGAGCAGCCTGGCATGTGGAGTTGGAATAGCATCTGCTCTAGGCAGACAGACAGGTGGCATGCGTGGCACTCAGAGCAGCGGTGACTGGGAGGCAGGTGCTGTAGAGAGGGAGCACCAGAAGGTTCCTCCCTTCTGAAAGACCTGGGGTGCTCAGTGGCTGCCAGAACCTCCACAACTCCCAGGAATCCCGGTCACATGAGCAGCGTGGTGCTGCACAGCAGGGCCCCCTCAGAGTCCCTGCGACCGTTCATCGCCTTCAGCTCCCAGGTCCTCTAGAACACCCCAGTCAGCCCACGCACCGTGGCCCCAACCCAAAGACAAGCCTCTGCTCAGACCGAGACAGTAGCTGCATGTCCACTGACCAGGACTTGCTTCTCATCCAAGTTTCTCTTCTCTTGCAGGTGTGAAGAAGTCTGTGATTTATAGTTCACGGAAACTGAACAAAATGTGGAAAGGGTGGATGAGAAAAGCGCCCTGACTTGACCGATGTTGTGTTATGTGTAGATTATGAATAAATGGCTTCATGCTTTTTGACAGAGTTGCTTGTCACTCTGGCTGGCTGCTTGAAATTGAGTTTGCATCATGTTTGGTATGGTTTGGTTTGGTTTTTCAGTCTTTATTAAACAGGGTCTTACTTTGTAACCCTGGCTGGCCTCAGACTCGCAGAGATCCTCCTGCCTCTGGCTCCTGAAGCTGGAATTAAAAGGTGTGTGCCGCATGCTTTGCTGTGCTTGGCTTTGTTTGTTTGAATTCACTGTCAGATACTAACAGGTGCAACCCTCGAATGTGAGAGGACTTCGCATCCCACGAAAAGTCCTCTAGGTACAGAATTGTGACTGCATTTTGTGATCCATGCTGGACAAGAGGTTCTGACTTTGAGGACACACAGAGTTGGGCATGACAGGTGCCACTGTGCTTTTGAACGTGTAGCCTGGAAAGTCTACAAAGTGCATAAGCTGAGCTCTTCTAGTGCCCCACTCCCCACTCATTTGGTGGGGGTTTTGTTTTGCTTTTGTCTATTCATTTTGTTGTTGGGTTTGGTTTGGGGTTCGGGGGCCTGTTTTATATGAAAGTGTGTGGCAGGCTGACTGCTGGGTGCAGGGCCCAAGATGACCCTTTGCATTTGCCCGTCTCTACTGAGACATGTGTATGCACCAAGAACCCAGCAACGCAGGACAGGCTGATTCACTCTGTTTTCCTCTTTTCCTCTCCTCTCTCTGCTCTTTATTGTGTTGTCTCTAAGGCTGGCTCCAATCACTGCCATCCTCTTCTTGTATCATGTCATCAGAGATTACACACACACACACACACACACACACACACACACGCACACACGCACGCATGTGTGTGAGGGATCTAATATGACCACTGCTGTTTATAAGTCACAGAGAGAACCTCCCCTCAGGCTAGTTGGCATCCTCCAGTTGAGCTCTGTCGCATCTTCTACCCCGTATCTGACAAAGCCTTTCTGTCCCATGGTAAGCTCTGTGCTAAGCTGCTGCTCAGTGGAGCTTGGGATGTCAGGTTCATTTTTCAGATGTGGAATCAGGTCTCCTGAGAGGAAGATGAAGCCTAGGGCCATGACACAGCTGAGTCAGCTTGGATGTCACCCCTCCTCGCCCCTGGTCCTCTGTCCCCTGCCTTTTCTCATGCAGCCTGTAGCCTTTACAAGTCATGAGCACGTGCGCCATCCTTCCCTCCTGCCCTGGATTCTTGCCTATTCCTCTGTGCATTCCTAGCAGCAGATTTTTATCTAAGTTGGGATTAATTAAGCAGGTATATAGGATGAAAAATGAGACAATGCGTGAGGAAAATTCCTGGGTAGGGAGTCCCTTCTCAACAGGCCCAGCTTTGCCCTTCACAGCTGCGTCCCGGGTATTTAATCTGGAGTACCCCAGTTTGTGTGTCCATAATATGATGGTCATATCAGTCTGTCCAGGTTGGTGTCAGAATTAAATGTGATGGCATCCATAAAGTACCTAGCATGCCTTCTAGCACACAGTAGATCTACAGGTGTCTGTCAGTGTATTTAGATGGTGATTTTCCACAGATAAAACCAGATGTATCTGAGTCTTGCAAGAAAGGAAAATTTTCTTAAGCGCATTGAATAGAGTTTAATACTAGTTCCCAAACATTGGAAGAGCTAGTAAACAAAAGAGGGGTGCTTCAGAGAAGGAAGAGGTGACCTGCAGAAGGCCAGGGAGCTGCTGCTACCCCAGGGCTAGAACCTACAGGCCCATGCCTGCTTCTGTGTTGCTAAAGTTACTGCCTATAATGGTTTCAAAATGTTCGTAAACGCTGGCCCTCCTCCCACCAGTAGGCGGAATCTAATTCTTCCTTGAATATGAGCTGGCTTTGGTGACTTACTTCTAACAGAATACAGCAAACAAGATGTTAATGTGACTTCAGAGGCCAGATCCTAAACAGCAGTACGGCTTCCACTTGGCTCTCTAAATAGCTCCTCCTAGAACCAAACTGCCACACACCGCCATTTAAAGGGCCAAATGTGTCTGATCTGGCAGGTAAAGGAGTGAGCAAAGCTTTGTGGTACTCCAGCCTGGCCTTTCTGCCTAGCTAGGCCCAGTCAACTCCTTGGTCTATGGCTGAGTAAGCGAATGAATGGTGTTCAGAGTAGTTTGCTTGAGACCTGTACGCCATGTTAGACAAAGGGGACATTGTCCTTCCACTGCCGGATGGCAGGCACCACGGTTGCTGCTGCTGTGATGGGAGTCAGGCTAGGCACCTCTCTCTTCCTCCTACCTCATCTCCCACACTGCATCCCCAGTGGGCAAAACCCAATGGAGAGCTGGCTGCTGAGAGCCTGAGGGGTGTAGTTTGCAGACTATGATCCCAGCAGAGCAGAATAGAGTGGAGAGGATGGGTATGAAGCAGGCTTGTCAGATAGCACCTAGCCCAGTCCCTTCCTGCTGTGACTCAGCATCGGCTGTGCCCTGCATTCCACATGGAGACATCTGTCCAGCAACAGCTGCAGCCAGCAGCCTCAAAGGAGAAGCAACCACAAGGAAGATGTATTCAAGCTGGCCAAGAGAAGCAGGCGTGTAGTCCTTAAAGCTATCCCGTGATCCCATCTGGTGATGGTGACCCTCTAGAATTACAGCCCTGGGTGGATACTGCTTCTGGTGGCCAGTGTCCACACTCACTGTAGAGAAGTGCAGGAGAGCAGGTGAAAACAAGCGCTATCATCATCAGCGCGGTTCTTCATTCTGCATCTGTGTTCCTGTCACCCTCAGCCTGTGCTTCAGTGCGACAGAGTCCCTGGCCTGTGGGAGGGACCCGAACCCTCAGAGCGAAGAGCTGTCCTTTGTAGTCCTGCCACTAAACACGCCATCAGAGACTACTATTGAGCGGTGGGCCTCATGAGTGCTTAGGATTCAAAGCATTGCTCATGTCAACCCTCACCCTATAAGGCAAGTGCTGTTTTATTCTAATGACAACTGCGGAACTACTACTCAGCTGTTAAGTAATTCGCACTCAGAGCCACTCAGTCACATGACGGACTCCTTTGAATGGTGTGATTCCAGCGGGTGCCTTAACTGCCATGTACCTTGGCTGAGCAAGCAGGAGGGCTCCGAACAGGGTAGCTCTCGGTGCTAGCTTCTACAAGGTACCTGCCTCTTAGAGTTACAGATCTTTCCGCCCTCCACTAAAGAAGCTGTTACCCTAATTTCTGGTAGAATTCCCCTAAAACACTGCTTCAGACGTCACAACTGCCATTGCAAGTAGTCTGTGTCCCAGAAGATCATATCTTTCCGTTGATCCTGTGGATGGATAAGCTCTGGTTAGGAAACACTGGCCTGGGTTTGATTCCCAGTGCTAAAGGATGCCTTACAACCATCTGTAACTCCAATTCCAGGGGATCCAACTCCTTCTTCTGGCCTCTGCAGGCACTGTACTTGTGTGTGTGTGTGTGTGTGTGTGTGTGTGTGTGTGTGTGTGTGTGCGTGCGCGCACGCGCGTGTGTGACACACATGCAGGAAAAATAATTTTTAAAAGATTTATTTTTAAATGTATGTGTGTATAGTGTGTGGGTTCCTTGGGAAACCAGAGGTATTGGATCCTAGAATTGTGAGTCACCTCACGTGGGTGCTGGGAACTGAACTTGGGTACCCTAGAAGAGTAATGCATACTCTAAGCCACAAAGCTATCTCTCCAAACCATCAAAAGTAAATGCTAAAAGAGAGAAAAGGATAAATTAGCAATCGAGGAAGACACCTGACATGGACCTCTGGCCTCCCCACATGTGTGCTTACATAGCACATATATACATACATATTAATTTAAAGTTTTTAAGTAGGGGCGGAAAAGATGGCTCAGCAGTAAAGAGCACTTGTTGATCATGCAGAGGACCTGGGTTTGTTTCCCAGCATCCAAAACGATGACCCACAGCCACCTGTAATGCCAGCTCCGGTGGATCCCATGACCCTGTAGGCTCTCCAGGCACCGTGGCCACATGGTTTATATTTATACACTCAGGCATAGGCAGGAGATAGATACACTTTACATTTTTAAATAGGAAAAATGACCTAGCACTCATGGGAGGCTGATAACATGATGCATAACTGGTCTCATTAATCCTACAAGGAAGATAAGACCTCTTTCTTTTTCTTTTCCTCAGCCATCAAGGAAACCAGTTTCCTGCAGGACTGCAAAGGGAACAAGCAGCAGCCTCAGGAAGGCTCTGAATTCAGTTCTGTCTGACCCAAAAGTCCTACTCTCCCACCACACGGAGCCTTTGGTCCTCACCTTCAAGGTGTGGTCCCGTCTCTCCGAGTTCGCCCAGACGCAGTCTTCTGCAGCTGCTTCCCTCTGGTGTCCACGATATAAGGACACTTGGTGTGTTTCCTCCCGTTTCCGTCTGATATCAAGGCTGTAGAAAGTTCCCTCCAAAGGCTGCCTAGGATGCTGCTCAGTGGATGCCCTATTATGTTTAAAACTACTGAGCCCATAGATTGTCTTTCAGACTCATAGATGTGGAAGCCCTGGACTCTAAACAACCTACCCACGTGCTGAGGGGCCAGTACCACTTAGTAGTGTGGAGATGCCTTAGGCTCCATTCTCAGTGTCACACCCCCCACACACAGTCTTCTAGAATGAGCCACTTTGAAGACATCATGTATGATCTGTCAGAATTAATAACAGATTTTGAAACCAGTGGAACGCCCTCCCTTTGCAGGCAAGGCAGGCCAGTCACAGAATGTGACTTCCAAGGACTCAGCTGTTTGACAACGGCCAGTACCAAACCCATGTCTCTTCTTCCTTCATGCCCCTTTCACGCCCCTCCCCTTGGCTTGATCCTCTCAGCACATATGCTGTTAGAGTCCAGGGCCTCCACATCTGAGCCTGAAAGTCAATCTCTGGGCTCAGTAGCTTTAGATGTGATAGGACTTCGTAAATCTAACTCCTCCCTTTAGTTAGCTAGCATCCTTGTGTAGAAGTCGATGGCAGGATGTAGGGCGGAGGAGACTCTGAAGCAGAGGGTCTTAATGAATCGCAGTGTAAATATCTGGAATGTGACACCAGAGGAGGTTGCAACCCACAAGCTGAGAGCCACCGGAAAGGAGAGAGTGCTCCACCTGGTTTCAGTTAAGTGTCTGTTAATAAAAAAGCCACTAATCAGTGTTGGCTTGGGGAAAAGGGTATATATAAGATCCTGCCCTCACAAGACACTACGAGGAGTCATGAGGGTCAGTCTTTCATTTAGTCAAGCAAGTAACAAAAACAACAAATTCAACCGGGTGTGGTAGCACAGGCCTTTAACCTCCTTACTCCAGAGGCAGGGAGGCAGATCTCTATAAGTTCAAGGCTAGCCTGTTCTATGTACGGTGTTCCAGGTCAGCTAGAGCTGCACAAAGAGACCGTGTCTTCCCAAAATAAATAAAGAAAGAAAAATTAAAAATGAATGGCGTGCTGGGGTCTGGAGGCCTGGAGCATTGGTTCCAGCTGTAATGATCTTACAGTGCAGAAAGCAGTCATGTGGGTAAATTATGGATTCTAGTTCTCTATAAGTGCTTAATTGCAGGAGTAATTATAGGGTGCTGTGGAGTTTCATCAAAGCGATGGCAAACATTGGCTGAGCCATTACTGTATGTCAGGTACTGTCCTAAGGACCTTCCTCATACTCCCTTAATCCTCACCACAGCCTTATGTAATAAGACTTTTTATCTCTTCTGCATGAAGCAACAGAGGCCCAGAGATGTAAGATCTTGTGTACGGTGTTGCAGGCAATACACGCAGCCAGGATTCAAAACCGGGCCATCCTGTTCCAAGGCCTTTCTCTTTCACCCTCTTGGTTAAAGCATTTTTAATCACTTACTGTTTTAGTCGGAAGGAAAAAGCTAGTGATGCCTGCCCACTGCCGTAAGAACAAGAAGTTGCCCAGAGGAGGGCAAAGCGTCCCAGGCATAGGGTGAGGGTACTCAGAAGCTCTGTGTGTGGAGAGTGAGGGATTTAGGAACCAACAGGCCAAAGATGAACAAAGTAGCGGCGCTGGGACAGGGCCCAGCCAGGAAAGGCCTCACGGGCCTGAGGAGGTTGATCCTGATCCGCAGGGCAGTGAAATGTTTCCCGGAAGACTCCGGCATGTAGAGAGGATAGCCAAGGTCACATTTATCAAATGCACCAGGAAGGGAGCAGGCAAAGTCCTCAGCATGGCGCCCAGAGGTCACACGAGACCTGCGTGGTGAGAGTGTGTTTGTGCCTGGTGCTTTCCCTGGACAGCCTGTCGCCTCTGGTAATGGCTTCATCCCTGTGAGAAGAGTGAGTTTCCTCCCTGACTGCCCTCAGGACGGTAAGTCCTGACTTACCGTCACCCATAGCTGTTCACAGAACCCTCATCCACAACAATTAAAAATGATCCCATGCATTGCATTCAGTGAATAAATAAATTAACAACCGTCATACAATGGGATATTAGTCAGCAACAACCAAAAAGAATAAACAGGCTGAGGAGACGGCTCAGCCAGGAAGCCAGTAACGCGCTTGCCACACAAGCCTGTGGCCCTGAGTTCATCCTCGGCACAGTAAAAAGGGTTGTGCACAGCAGTGTGTGCCTATGATCTTAGCACTGTGGAGGCAGAGCCAGGAGGATCCCTGGGGCTTGTAGCCAGTCAGTCCCGCTGAATTGTTGAACTCCAGTTTCCTGGGATAGGTTCTCAGGAAATAGGGTGGAGGGGCTGAGGAGGCCGCACAGTGGAGGAGCTTAGCTTGTACCCCAGAACCACATAAAAGCAGAGTGGGGTGTGTATCATCTGTAAGCCCAGCACAGGAAGCATGAGGCTACTGCAGAGACCCGATCCCCAGAGCTCACTGGGCAGGCTGGTCAGTGGATTGCTCCTTCCTTCAGGATTTTGTTTTAGATTCCAAAGCCAGGGCTGCCTCTCTTCAAGAAGCAAAACTGACCTTGAAATATGCGTGTCTGTATGTCTATGTCCACACACATCTATTCAGACAGACACACACAGAATTAAAATCTTAAAAATAGCATCTTATTTATTTAGTGTCTGTATGTGTGCAAGCCCCAGAGCAGAGGACAATTTGGGACACTCCATTCTCTTCCACCATGTGGGCTCCAGGGAACAAATTCTAGTCATCTGGGCTCTGTGGCTAGTGCCTCGACCTGCTGAGCCCTGGATTTTTTATTTTTTAAAGATTTTTTTTTGAGGTTTTTCTTTTCTTTTTTGGCTTTTTGAGACAGGGTTTCTCTGTGTAGCCTTGGGCCCAGGCTGACTTTGAACTCACAGAGATCCACCCAACCCTGCCTCCCAAGTGCTGCAATTAAAGTCATGTGCCACCACCACCTGGCTCCAAAACTGAATTTTAAGACACAGACAAAAGCTGGACACGTGCCCACCCACTGCCCCCAGCACTCTGCCAGAAGATAGGAACCTTCGGCCATCCCAGAGTTGACAGTGCGTGGGTGGGGTGGGAGAGGATGAAAGGTGGTTCGGGAAACGATTGTTGAGAGCTGTGTGTCTGGACCTCATATAGTGGGTGGAGGGACAGGACAGAAATGGCAGCTGTGTGACATCTAACCTCTGCTCATTTGCATGCTGAATGGAAGATTCCCCCCTGTCTTTATAGAAATGGTAGGATTTCTGAAGCTTCGAGGTTTAAGAGGCAATCTAACATGATCACACATGGTCCTCCCTTGCTACAGATGTGTAGCAGTCACCTGGCAAGAGACCCACAGACCCGGGCATCCTCCTCAGGTGGACTAAGAAGTCCCTGTCTGTTCTTGCAATTGCTTCCCTTGGAGGGTGGCAGACCACTGTGGTGTGCTAAGGCCCTGGGCACTGGTAGGTTCCTGGGGAAACAGACCCTGAGGATGAGATTCACTTGAAGACACTTACTGGGGAGGCTCATAAGACTAACACCTGGGAGAAGATGGGGCAGCAGGCATGCCTGCACGGTGCTCAAGTCCTCACAAGCCACACGAGAGCCGGCTGCAGTGGTAAATGTCCTTACATGTCTCTGTGTTAAAGACTTGGTTATCAGTCTGTGGCATTATTGGTGGGCGGGGAGATTTAGGAGGAGGAGCCTAGTGAAGGGTTATTGGAAACAGCAATTAAAGGGGTTTGGGGGAGCCCAGCCCCTCGTCTCTTTTTGCTTCACCATGAGGTCTTTGCTCAACCACAGCATGACATTGCACCACAGGCTCAGAACACACCACCTCACCACAGGCTCAAAAGCAATGGGGCTAATTGAGTACGAAGTGAAGCCTCCAAAACAGAGAGCCAAAATAGGGTCTGTCGTATTCACATTAATTGACTCTCTGAAGTGTGTTGCCATAGGTCTTGAAAGCTTACAAACGCAGATGGCCTTTGAGAAATTGGTCCCAAATTGAGGCAAGGTGGGAACCTTCATATGACACTATCCAGATTATCAGAGCCGAAGGTGTAAGCATGGCAGGTGACTTCCTTCAAATGTTCTCATTTGCACAGTAGGACCCAGCTGTGAGCCATCAGCGTTGAGAGTCTTGGCAGCTGAAGGAATGGGAATGCCTGCCCTTTTCTAGAGAGGAAATCTCAGTGGTGCTGAAGTCAGAAAGCCTTCTGGACTTTTTTAATGGTTGGAAAACTTTAGTGCCTCTGTAATGCAGGAGAAACATCCGCGGCTCTCTTTCCAACAGACCTTCTTTCCTAGATGTCATAAAACAGTATAGCATCGAGACAAGCCAGTAAGCATTGTTCAGTGTGTTCTCTGCACGAGCTCCTGCCATGAACGCCTGCCTTGGTTTTTCTGGATGATGGACTTGTAACCCGTGATAACAGAGAAATGAGCTATAGCACGTGTTCTAGTTCTCTGTCTGTGGGAGTATCTTTCTTAATTCAAAGATTATTTTAAAGTTTCCTTTGTGGGAGTAACAGCTGTGCGTTTCAAATTTTGGAACTATTTCCAAATATGAAACTATTGGAAGCAGAAACCTGAGTTTGTTGAGAGGTAGGCCGTGCCAGTTCAGCAGGTGGGGAAGGGGGAGGGGCTGGTGGTTGCCATGCTTTGCCCGGGACTGAAGCCCCAGCTCACACCGGCAGTGATGGCACTGCTTTGATTTAACTAGAACAACAAGCATATGTTCTGCAGATATTTTTATTCAAGACAAAAAAAAAGCATCTGGCCTTTTCCCAATAATGTGAAGGCTTAACTTGTTTCTAAGTGTGAAATGCTCTTAAAAAAAAATGTAGTCACTCCAGGGGAGGAGGAGTAGATGACATCTATATGAAAATGCCATCATGAAACCCATGGCTTTTAATGATAACTTAAAACAGGTTTTGAGGCAGAGCAGAGTGGTGCACACTTTTAATCCCAGCTCTGAGTTCAAGGCTAGCCTGGTCTGCAAAGTGAGTTCAAGACCAGCCTAGACTACACAGAGAGACAACTGTCTCAAGAAAAGTCAAGCCAAGCCAACCGAACAACAAACAACAAATTCAGGTATGTGTCTGCACACACTTGGTATATAAGTGCTGTGTGCTACCAGATTAGGGCACTGGACTTTTCCTCACCCTACCCCTGTCCTCTCCTTCTGGGTTTGTCCTGGGACCCTAGTTGTCTTGCCTCTGGCAAGGCCACTTCAACTATGCATCTGCCTCTCATTATCTACCAGCGATTGCTTCCAGGGCCTCAAAGATACCAAACCCGAAGGTGCTTCTGTGGCACAGACCCTATGAGCATCCTCTTTTTTTTTTTTTCTGATGTGCTTTATATCGTCAGGCTTTCTCATAATGCCTAATTCGATGTGTAGGCTGTGTAAACGGCTATGACATATTAGAGAGTAAAGAGCACCGCCATCCCCACCCCACCCAAAAACAAGAAATTGTGTGTTACCACGAGAGTAAAGAGAAGGAAAAAGGTCACAGATCTTCAGTACAGAGACAACCGTCGTAGGCTTCCCCCATGTACATGTGACAGTGCGTTGTCGGGTGACTCTGGAAGCTGATGGTCTCACCAGGCTGGAACATGTGACTATTTGGCCGATAGATGGTTACATAGATAAACAGGATCCCACAGCCTCACCTTCAGTTCCCCTTCCTCCTTATTAGCAGGAGGGCACATGTCTACCATAGCCGTCAAAATAGCATCTGAATGCAGCAGCCCTCCCTTCCCAAAGCAAAGCCACAACTGTCCTACACGACGGCAGTTCAAGGCTCACTCTCCACCTCAGAAAATGTCAGTGGCTTCCACGGCCTCAGTGGCTTGTCAGAACTCAGTTCAAATCCTGGCCTATTGCTCTTGAGTGGAATGGCCCTGGGAGGCCTTCATCCTCTAGGAAGTTGTCTTTCTTCCTCTGGAAAATGATAACATCTACCTCCAGGGTTGGCTTGAGTCTCAAATAACTGCCATAGTACTTTATCCATCCTAAAGAGTGCCGATATTGTCTTGTCTTTGACAAGGTCAGGTGATTATGAGCTTGTATCTTGCAAGGAGGAGAATGCTGGACGTGGTAGACTTCCCCACTGCCGCACTGACACCTCATGGCCGCCACATCGCGCTCCCTACAGCAGCCCAGGCAGCGGCTGTTTCCATTCTACAGTCACCTCACTGTACCTTGTGGGCTTAAGTTCAAGTTTCCATTCCCCACTTACTGTGTGGCCTTGGGGATTTCATTTATCCTAATTACTATGCTCAGTTTTCTCTGTGAAGCTGTAGTCTCATTAGGCCTGACACCACCTAGGAGCCCCTCCCCTCTTTTTTGAAAACTCAAACACCTTAGATCTACATTGACTCTGGAAAAAAAAAAGAAAGAAAGAAAGCTCAAGTGGTCCTTTGCTTTTCTCTCCCAACCTTGTTAAGATATGATTGACAGGGCTGGAGAGACAGCTCGGTGGTTAAGAGCATGAGCTGTTCTCACAGAGCCCCTGAGATCAGTGCTCAGCATACAGGTTGGGAGGCTCACAACTGCCTGTGACTCCAGCTGACCACTCTGGGCAACTGTGCTCATGTATACATTCCTACCTACACATTCATATGAGTGCACAAGTGCTTGCACGCACGCAGACACACACACACACACACACACACACACACATATACAGGAAGAGGGAGATGGAGAGGGAGAGAGAGATTAAGTAAGTCATTGATGCCTTGAATGCCTCTGTTTCATGCCCACTGTGATGCAGTCTGTTCAATCAGACATCCATTCAGACAACACCCTATAATATCTTGCTCACAACTGGATCATAGTAAGTCATTAGTAAACCAAACCTGAGAAAGTCACCTCTACCATATTAGTGTGACTTTCTATAAAACAACATACAAACCCCTCATAACTCATTTACAGAACAGGAAAGGGCTCAGTCTTAAAGGACTCTTGTACAGTGTAGGAACTCAGGCCTGATCCCCATAGTTTAAACAACAACAACAAAGTTGTGGCTGGGCATGATAACACACCCCTTTATCCCAGCACTTGGGAGACCCAGGCAGATGAATCAATCTCTGAGTTTGAGGCTAGCTTGATCTATTTAGTAAGTTCTAGGCCAGCCAGGGCTACATAGTGAGACCCTGTCTTAAAACAAACAAAAACTGGGGCCCTGCAGCATGTACCCCTGTAATCTAGGCTCTCTGGTCAGCTGGTCTAGTTGACTCACCAGCTCCAGGTTCAGTGGGAGCCTATGTCTCAACAAAAAAGAGGAATAGAAAACCCAACATGGACCTTGACCTCCACATGTATGCATACAAGCACACACATGTACACAGACACACAAGTGCCCACACACATGTACATAGACACACACACATATGCAGGCACACACATGCACACATATATGTGCAGGTATGTGAACATACACACGGACAAAAAACATGACACACACACACAAATACACACATATAAGAACAGACAGACAGACAAAAAAAGAGTGTGGGTTTGTATACAGCTGTTGGAATTGAATGGACAGGCTCGCCCCTTCTTGATGAAAGTATAACACTGTCCTGAGAAACACAGCTTCAGAGCAGGTCGTTCACATGGGAATTGAAAAAGCTCCAGGATAGTGTCAGGAATGTGGCAGAGGTGAAGAGGATGCTGGGAGCTCAAAGCCTGGGGCCAATATAATGAATGGGTGAACGATGATTATCCAGTGACAGTCATGAGGAAATGGTCTCGTTCAGAGCTTGAACCTTGCCATGCCGGAAGGTTTTTGTTCCCTCAAATTCCCATGTTGAAATCCTTGCCCTTGAGATGGCAGCATTTAGAGATGGGCGATGGACGAGAGTGATAGCTCAGCTGGTAAGAGCATGCACTACTCTCCCAAAGAACCCAAGTTCTGTCCCAACACCTACACGAATCAGTTCTCAATTGCTTGTAACTCTGGTTGCAGGGATCTGATGACCCCTTTGACCTCTGTGGGTGCTGAACACACACACACACATACCCCTACACACACATATACACATAAATTTTAAAAATTTAGTCTTGGGCTGGAGAGATGGCTCAGCAGTTAAGAGCACTGACTGCTCTTCCAAAGGTCCTGAGTTCAGTTCCCAGCAACCACATGGTGGCTCACAGCCATCTGTAATGGGATCTGATGCCCTCTTCTGGAGTGTCTGAGGACAGCAACAGTGTACTCATATAAATAAAATAAATAAATCTTTTTTAAAAAATGTAGTCTTTATAAAAAGAGGGCTTCTTTTGGGAGATTAGTCCTTTATAAGAGACCTGATACACTTCTGCCCCTGTGCGGAGGTAAGCCTCATCAGACACCAAGACTTCCAGAACTGTGAAAAAAATGTCTTTTTATTGTTATAGACCATTCTGTTACAGCACTTTCTTAAAATAACCAAATGGATGAAGACAAAACTTCAAAGGGAGAGTGGTAAGGTCAGGTTCAGGGCACGTCTTCTGTCTGGGGACTGCAGGTTCTAGCTGTGGGACAATGGCATGTGGCCATTCAATGGGAAACACTCCCTCTCTGCTCTTGGTTCAACTGGAAAGTCCTGTGCCAGCCTTACCTTCCAATTAACAGCTGTTCATCCTTTGTTGTTACTGTTGGAAGAAGGTGGGCCTGGTCTGTTAGGCCAGTTCTGAGGTGAACACTCTCCTCAGACAAAAAGGCTGTTGTGCCTACTGGTTCTCAGTGCCTTCCAAGCTGCTAAGAGCGCTCACCACGGCCCTGTTTTCTCCAGGAAGTTCCCCGCATGTGCACAGAGCACCCATCTAATCAAAGCACAAGGTGCCCAAACCTGTTTTAAGTGTCTACTTAGCCGTGAACACATCAGTGGGTTTCGTGTTTCTGCTTAATTAAATATGTATGCTGTTGTAAATTGAGAAAAATTACAGCCATAAGCACACCAGCTCTTGAGAAAACAAGCTAGTGAGCTGGCCGGGACCATGTTTGCAAGTGTCTATCAACCAATGGTTTGGGCCATCAAAGAAAAGGTCAAATCGGCACTAGCCATTTGCTTTTGTAGGTGGCTTTTGTTGTTGTTTACGTATTTTATTTATGTGAGTATGGGTGTGTTATATGTACATGTATGTGAGGCTCTAGGTGTGGAGGCCAGAGGAAGACAGGGGTCCTGCTCTGTCACTGTCCGCCGTATTCCCTCAAGTCAGGGTCTCTCACTGAACCTAGAGCTAGGCTGGCAGCCAGCAAACCTCAGTGGTTTTCCCCTCTTTGTCCCCTGCAGCCCTGGGGTTACACACCCATGCAGAGACATGCCTGCCTTTTACACGGGTGCCGACTCTTCACCCAGGCTCTCGGGCTTGCACGTCAAGCACTGTTCCCTGCTGAACCATCTCTCCCCAGCCTTCTGTTTCTCTTGTTATTTGTTGATATTGTTTTTTAAAAACAGCCAATTATATTTAGGAAACTTCAGAGTCACAAAGCGAGAGGTTTGAGTCAAAAGCCTTATCTTTGTGACACTGAGTGAGGCTCTTAGTCCTAGGAAGCCACATTCTCCTCTGGGAGATCCTCAGCACTTGACAGGATTCTCAGGATTAGCTTTGTGCATGTGAAACCCATAGCAAGGCCCCTGTCCTTGGCCTGGGGTGCTCTTAGTAGTATCAATATCAGAAAACTTTGTTCAGCTCATGAAACACCAGGAGGACTAGGCTGGGTTGGAAAAGGTGGGGGTGTTCTTCCCCCCATAACGAGGAGGCAGGCAGCTGAGGTCATGCAAAGGGGGACCCAGGGTCATATGGAAACAGCAAGGTCCCACAGAACCCCAGCCCTGGTGGCTCTCTACTGGCTCTGCTGTCCTCTTCTGCAAACCCTGGCCTCTCTGAAATGTCCCATATGCCTCCCTGAAGGCTATAGGCTATTGCCTGTGCTCTCTTCTCTTTTGGTAGTCAGCCAAGAGGAACAAACTTGCAGTGACTCACCAGGTGAGCCAGTCCCCAGCGACTCTTCCTGTTATACAAAACACTCCTCTCTGACTGTGCCCGCAGTCTGTATTCCCTGTTATTTTTTTATTCCTCCCTTCTGTTTGGAGAATCCATAAAGTGTGTATGTGTGTTTTGAGGGGGGGGGTACCTGCCCTAACACAAGGCTGCAGTCTGACATGCTGACCTTGTGGTCACCTGGAAGAGAAAAAAACCGGGTAGGCAGGTTGGCATGAGTTCAAGGTAGAGGCTGATGGCAGCCTCAGGGCATCGTGAAGCAGGTTTGGGCGGTAGTAGGGAGGGAGGGAGGGACTTGTCAGCTCTTGTCTGTGTGCTCGGCCTGCTCTCTGGGGAGAAAGAGACACCTGGCATATACCAAAGGCTGAAGCAACACAAAGGAACCCAGGA
Source organism: Tokudaia tokunoshimensis (assembly GCA_036184795.1). Lineage (NCBI taxonomy): Eukaryota > Metazoa > Chordata > Mammalia > Rodentia > Muridae > Tokudaia > Tokudaia tokunoshimensis. The sequence goes on along the minus strand of BTHU01000002.1, from coordinate 136,230,913 downwards.
GAACCTTGGGGGAGCTTTGTTTCTCCAATGTGAGGCTCTCTTTTATTGTTTACAACATGCCATGTGCTTTAAAACTCCTGGTTGGCTGCCCCCACAAGCTCCTCAAATATACTGACCCCCCTCCCCAAGCATGGTATCCACTTGCACACCGCCTTCCTTCTCTGTAGCTCTGCTGGTTAGGAGTGGCTGCCAGCCCAGTGGCTCTCCTGAAATCCCCATTAGGTCATCAACAGTCAATCAGAGCTTCTGACCAACTTGGCCTAACTTGTGTTTCTACCTGGGTTGACATAATCCTAAAAGCAAAGAAACTGGACAGCTTTCCTGGGCTAGCAGAGTCTTTGAACTGGCTTTTTGAGAGCTTACAAGGGCTTGCAGGGGGGCCTCGTGCCTGCCTTGGGGAAATCTCTGTTGAGAGCCATTATGGAGCCCAGGCCCACTCTTAGGCTCAGCCAGTGGATGGGGGCTTCCCAGGAGTTAGGAGCAGATCACAGGCCCATTCAGCTGCCTTCCAGTGTCCTCTGCAGAGTCATGTTTTCCAGCCCAGGGCTAGCCGTGTGGCTCAGCCGACAACATGGATTCAGCCCTCAGCACTGTATGAATCAGATGCCATGATGTGCACTACAACTCCAGCACCTAGAAGACAGGAAAATGAGAAGCTTCGGGCCACGCTCTATCTTCTCCTGTCGAGCTTACAAGGATCCTTTAAGACCAGATCCAAGCCAAATCCAAGCTGGAGCACGATGTTGCACACCTTGATTCCTGTACTTGAGAGGCAAAGGCAGACAGATCTACGGGAGTTTGAAGCTAGCCTGGTCTACATAGCAAGACCCAGGAGAGCCAGGGCTATGTAGAGAGACTCCATCTTTAAAAGGAAAAAAAAAAGAGTTCAGGGTCATCGTCAGCTACATAGTGAGTCTGGGATATGTAAGGCGTTGTCTCCGCCGTTTCCATTACTCCCGGAGCTCAGTGTGCTGAGACCAGGGCTCTTGTTTCACTGACTTTCTATCCCCGCCAGGAACAGACAAACTGTCTGGGCAACAGCCAAGTTAGGGTCAGACTTTCATTAAAGTGCCAGGAACCTGGATGTAGCATTTTGTCTGACTTGATTCTTCTTCCTCTCTGTGTCTTCTGGTAGCTGGAGCAGCAACGGTGCTCAGAAGCCAGCTGAATGGGTATGTAACTTAAGACATATACGCCATTTTCCCTCTAACGTCAAGATGCAAAAAGTCCTAGTTATTTCATCTCAAGTACATTCAGGACCTACCCTGGAAGACGTGCCAAAGGCTGATGAGCACAGGAAGATGCTCATTAGGGCAGTGCAAAACAAAGTCACAGTGGGATAAACATTTCACAAGTACCAGTATGGCCTCCAGTAAAAGGCAGAGTCCTGGCCCAGTGCTGGTAGGACTGTATCACAGTAAAGCTGCCGTAGGTGGCACTCGGGTGGTTTTGCATGGCTACCAGGACTCCAGTAATCCTGCTGCTTCGACCTTTGAGAAGACAGGACTATAGGCAGGCACCATTGTATCTCTCTAGTATGTATGTATGTATGTATGTATGTATACATACATACATACATGTGTTTGTTTGTTCAAAGGCCATGGCACCACATATGGAAGTCAGAAGACAGCCTACAGAAGCGGATTCTTCTACCATGTGATTCTGGGAATCAAACTCAGGTTGTCAGACTCAGCACAAGCTCCTGAACTTGCTGAACCCTCTCACTGACCCCAACAGTCAAGATTTTTAAATGGTGTCCCCATTGGATGGCATTTTACACTTGTCAGGAACCATAGACTAAACCCATAGAGCCTGTAAAAATGTTCACAGTAAACCAAAGTGCTAGATGTACCACTTAAGTTGTTTATTTATTCATTCTTTGCTCATAGATTCTAAGCAGGTTTCTACCATTGAGCTCCTCTAGCCTTGAAGCTTAGCTAGGTAGGTGGGAGGGAAAGAGGGGGGAAGGAGGGAGGAAGAAAGGAAAAAGGAAGGAGCTATAATGTCAATGTTAAATGTATCAAGGATGAGCTTATAGGACAGCTACAGAAACTCCTGTAATGTGTGTGTTGCATGCATATGTGTATTTAATGTGGAATATTAAAAGGATTTGAAACTAGAAGTGACTTGGTTTGGAATTTTGTCTTTACCTCTTGTAGATCTGTAGCTCTAAATTTCTTAACTTTTTGGAATCTCAATTTGACTATTTATTGAAAAGGAAATTATAGCGTGGCCACCACAGACTTAATGCCTAGAATTTAATGAATGACTAACACATGTAAAAGGCCTGATAGGATCCGCCCCTGGGTTAGGGCTTGACACATGGAGACTGTGTGGGATGGTGACTTACGCACAGCTGCCTCCATGTATGTTTGTGCGTGATGGTTAAGGGTATGAAGGCTGGGAGCCCAGTGGGTCCTGAGTCCACTTAATAATGAGATCGGCCCTAAAGAGAACCACACAAAAGGCTCATATTCTGTTGTCAAGTCTGCAGGAGAAACAATGGGAAGAGAACAAAGCCTGGCTCCATTCCATCCAGCACACACGATTTTAGATGATACTGGAATAGCCAGAGCAGCCGAGGGCAAGAGCAGTGCAGTGAGTGGAATGGCTCTGCCTCAGGACCGCAGGTCCCACCGAGTCGGCGTGCATCCTGGAGGTCCTGGTCTCGCAGGACTGAGTTTTCTTTGCTAGCACTCAGCAATTCTGGACTTTTCTTTTGTTTTGGGGGGGGGTGGGGTGGGGAGCGGGAGGTTGAAACAGGGTTTCTCTGTCTCACCCTGGCTGTCCTAGACCCTGCACTGTGTAACAGTCCTGGCCTCAAACTCAGAGATTCACCTACCTGAGTGCTGGGATTAAAGGCATGTGCCACCACTACTAGGGTCAACAGCACAGGGTTTTAAAAGTGTGTGTGAGTGTGTGTGTGTGTGTGTGTGTGTGTGTGTGTGTGTCTGTGTCTGTGTGTGTGTGCATGCATGCATGTGTCTGTGGCATCTACAAGAAAATAGAATGTATGAACACAGAATAAATAAATGACTTCAGGGTGCACCTGACATTTTGTTCCACATGAAGGTACGTATGGTGACAGCTTGGTCCTGTCTATTACAGTGTTGGGAGCTGGTGAAGTCCTGAAGAGGTAGGCCCAGTTGGAGGTTGCTGGGACCCTGGCCCTTCTTTTCTCTTTCCCTCCCAGCTGCCATGCGCGGAGCCATTTCTTCTGTCACAGCCTGCAAAGCAATGGAGCTAGGAAAGGGGATAAAAGGAAGGTGGGAAAAAGGAAGGGGACAAGGCCTGAGGGGGAATTTGCTCAACACACACATGTATATACACACTCTCACACACATATACACATACATACATTCATACATACATATACACTCTCACACACACATACATACACAAACACACATATATACACACATTCATACATATATACACACTCTCACACACACATACATACACACACATACACACATATACACTTTCACACATTCATACATATACACACATTCTCACACACATACATATACACATATACACATATACACATACTCATATATACATATTCACTCTCACACATACATATACACACATTATATTATATATACAACACATATAATTATATATACATAATATAGAAAATTAATTTCTAATTAAAATTTAAAGAAATCAATGAGGGTCGCACTGTATTCTTGATCAGCTAGCACGTATCCAGGCTTGAAAGAGACCCCGAGTGTGTGTGCTGTCTCCAAACACACTGTTGTCACCCTGCCCTTAAGTAGTGACATGACCAGTGATGCAAGGAAGTCGCACAGAATTGCTTCTAAATTGTGGAATGGGAGCAAAGATTACACAGCCCCGTGATTTACTTCTAGGTGACCTTCAGCTGAGGAGCCGCTGGTGGCACGGAGAGTGTGTCACAAGGCATTGTCATTTTGTTGTCTGGGGCCAGTTCATCAAGTCGCTGTTTGGGCCTGATTCCCACTCGGTGAATAAACAGGGTGACATCATGGTGCCATGATCTCCAGGGACCGTTCAAGTTGGCCTACTGTTTGCTGGTTGGAAGAGGCTGGCTGTGGTCTCTGGGGGTGCTCGTCATCTCTACAGCTCACAATCCTGTGGCTCTCAAGGGATGGGTGACAAACTGCAGTCTTTCAGTCCCTTTGGCCTCCTCATGGCCCTCTGTACTTAGCCTGCTTGTCTCCACAGTCCAGCCAGAGTTCTACCTGTGTGACCCCAGGAAGCTTCCTGAGCATCCTGTGCCCACATTCTGCTCATACAGAAGGCAGGGGACTACTGACTTCAAGGAGTCACTGTGAATATCAGCTCAGAATCTACTCAGAACACCCCTGATGAGGGTCAGGAAGAGAGCGGACCCCCGATGAAGGTCAGGAAGAGAGCGGACCCCCGATGAGGGTCAGGAAGAGAGCGGACCCCCGATGAGGGTCAGGAAGAGAGCGGACCCCCGATGAGGGTCAGGAAGAGAGCGGACCCCCGATGAGGGTCAGGAAGAGAGCGGACCCCCGATGAGGGTCAGGAAGAGAGCGGACCCCCGATGAGGGTCAGGAAGAGAGCGGACCCCCGATGAGGGTCAGGAAGAGAGCGGACCCCCGATGAGGGTCAGGAAGAGAGTGGACCCCAAGGGAATGATGGCTCCTGACTGCTCTGCATGGAAAAGACACCACTTCAAATGTATACTGAGGGTGCAGGAGAGACGGACCCCAGTGGTCAGGTACACTGGCTGCTCCTGCAGAGGATCCAAGTTAGGTTACCAGTGCCCACCCAACTGCCTGCAACTCAAGTTCCAGAAGATCCAATGTCCTTGACTGGGCTCTGCAAGCTTTGTATGGACAACACACACACACACACACATCACAAATCACAAAAATTCTTCAACTGTCTATTAAATGAGAATGGCATTCAGGGACCAGTAAAGGGAGGAGAAGCCACACTCTCAGATCCTGTTGGCAGAATCTCACATGCAGTAGATGTTCGATAACTATGACACTGAGAACCAGCACTTACTGAGCACCTCAAGAGGCAACAGTATTTAGTGAGCATCTACTATATCCCAGATACTATAAAGACCTAAGAGAACTTGTTTTTAACAGGGAAGCTAGAATTTGACTCGAAGATTACCTGATGATGAGTCATTATATGATGTTGGACCATGCTACTATCACTCATAAGGATGAATAGACGTGAAGCAGGATCGACCTTGGGGAGGACAGATGTTTTGTGAATGAAATCACTGTGGGTTGTGCAAACAGTCTGGCAAATCTGGAACCTATAGCCAGCAGCCCCCACAGAGTGAATGAGTCAGTCAGCTCTGCACTATTCAGTGGTGTGGCCCGCAGGGCAGAGCTCCTGAGAGGTTTCTCTTTGGCTCTGGGGTCTCTTGGTTGTGACAGGATGGGTACTTTACTAAGCTGCCTTGGCAGTGACTGTTGAATACATTTTAGCAAAGGTGACAATGGCCTTCTCTTCAGGGGCAAACTGAGCATCGTGGCTGGACAGAACCCAGTGTTCCTAGCACTGGAAGGCCCTTCTGCTTGCCCAAGTCCCTCCCCATCACCTTAGAAAGATGCTGTTCTGGTAAGTTTTTGTCAACTTGATACAAGCAAGGGTCATCTGGGAAGAAGGAGCCTCAGTTGAGAAAAAAAAAATCTCTATTTTATGGCTTGTGGGAAAGTCTTTTTCTTGATTAATGATTGATGTAGGAGGGTCCAGTAGGCTGGTGCCACCCCTGGGCAGGTGGTTCTGGGTTATATAAAAATGCAATCAAGTCATAAGAAGCAAGCCAGTAAGCAACATTCCTCCATGGCTTCTGCTTCAGTTCCTATCTGCTGGTTCCCGCCTTGAGCTCCTGCCCTGTCTTCAGTCAGTGATGAACTGTGACCTGGGAATTGTAAGCTGAAATAAACCCTTTCCTCCCCAAGCCCCTTTGGGTCATGGCATTTACAGCAATAGAAAGTTGACTGGTGGGCTTGTTCTTTGGGTCACTTGGGGAAAGATGTCTGCAAGGCTCAGACTTCTGACAAGACGTAGCTATGCCATTATTTGCCAGATCCCTAGATATTGTGTTGTCTGTTATCTAACTGTGAATGCCATTCCTAAAGCATCCTTTCCCAGCTTAGGGTAGGCGTCTGATCAGGCTGGGGCTGAGGGAGGTAGGGAGGTAGGAAAAAGGGACCCTGCCACCCAGGATCAGGATAGCAGGCTTTCCCGGTGTTTTTCAGGCTAAGAGGACATACTTAGCAAGCCTCCTATATAGATAATGTGAAGATTGAAGAGGAGCAGAATTTGGGTCAGATGTGCTCAGTGGCTGCTGTGGCTCCTCAGGGAAGTGTTGTGGGCATCTGGCTGAGATGGTCCTCTACGCTTCTGCCTGGCTCTGTCAGGTCAGCTATGCGACTTTGGAGAAATAGCTGAACCTCTCTGAGCATTGATTTGCTCAGATGTAAGATGGTGAGTGATAGCCCTGTCATTATGATCATTGTAAAGGCGGACTTTAATCCCCACTGTGAGACACTGAAGAGGGACATGGGATCTGATGGTAGATGCTTGGAGGAGGGACTGCAGAAGGTAGGTGCTCAGGGTTTGGTTGTCAGGTCTTCAGGGTGCAGCCTCCCGGTCAAATGCAGATGCAAAGATGGAGTCAGGGCCTCGGACACAGTTGGTTGGGTGAGAACTTGTTAGCATGCAGGAGTCCTGGGTCCAGTCTCCGGAACTACTTTATAAAGAAGAGAAAGCAGGACTCGTGCCTCTCCTTATCTGTCACTGTGATTTCTGCACCATCTGAGAGTCAGCCAGCAAACAGCCCCTTGTGAGACACCTGGGGCCGTGTGCTTGAACTTCCCACCTCCTGAAATATGAATTGAATAAACTTTTATTCTTCTTTAAAATTAAAAAATGACATGTATTTATTCATTTGTGTGTGTGTGTGTGTGTGTGTGTGTGTGTGTGTGTGTGAGAGAGAGAGAGAGAGAGAGAGAGAGAGAGATTGTACACATGTATTGTGTCTGTGTTCTCATACTTTATATATGTATATATGGCAAGCACAAGGTATTAGTAACTTTTCTCATTTTTCTTTAAGCTATTTAATTTTTTTATTTCTAATTGGTTGTGTGTGTCTGTCTGTTTGAGGGATTTTACACATGAGTGGGGGTACTCTTGGAAACCAGAAGAAGGTGTTGGATTCCTTGGAGCTGGAGTTACAGGTAGCTATGACCCATATACTGTGGGTACTAGGAACTAAACTTGGGTGGGTCTTCTGCAAGAGTAGCAAGTGCTCTTAATCACTGAGACATTTCTCCAGCATCCCTTTCTCATTTTATTCTAACAAGAGCAACTTCAGGAAGGGAGGGCTCTTTTGGTTCACAATTTGTGGGTTCAGTCCATCAGAGTGGGGAAGACATGACAGCAGGGGCATGAGGCAGCAGGTCACATTATATCCCTAGTCAGGAAGTGGAGGGCAGAGAATGCTGGTACTCAATTCATGTTCCTCTTTTTCTTCAGTCTGGGACCCCAGCCTATGGGATGGTGCCACCCACATTCTGGATAGGTCTTTTCTCTTCAGTTAAACCTTTCTAGAAACACTCCTATAGACACACCCATTGTGTGTTTCTATGGTGATTCTAAATGTCAAGTTGATAATGAAGATGAACATTTATATCCATTACTAGCTTTGTGTGTATAGCTTAAAAACAAGATGAGTCCCAGAGGTCTGTCCACAGCTGAGTGACTGCACAAACTGTCTACACAACAGATTCTTGCTCAGCAAGGGGATGGACTATTGATGTATACAACTGCATGGATAAATTTGCCAACAAATTACACAGAGACAAAGAGGAAAATACCCCTAAAGACTGTCCCCATCCTGTATAACTCCATATATATAATATTTTGAGAATACAACATTTTAGAAATGCAGACTATATTAGTGTTTTTCAAGGGTCAGTGATGGTAGGATACAGTAGGCGGAGGGAGGAGAGTATGGTTACATCAGGGGGCTGGTCATGGTGGCATGTGACTTTAATCACAGCACTCAGGAGGCAGAGGCAGGTGCATCTCTATGAGTTCCAGGTCAGCCTGATCTACATAATGAAACTCTGTCACAAAGACAAAGAAACAAAACAAACAACAACATAAAGACATATCAGGAATTCTTGAGCAATGAACCATCTTATGTCTTAAGTGGTGAGTACATGTGTAGACCTATATATGTTGTGATGCTGTAGAACTGAGCACATATAACCATATACATACACATATACATATATACTGCTGTGGTTGGCAAGTGTGTGCACCCATTGAAACTTACCCACCACAGTGATGGAATTATAAGGTGGAGACTTTCTGCAGTAATTTATAACCTTCTTCTGTGGAATTAGGTACTATGATATAATGAGTGTTAATCGCCCACTTAAAATAATCTGGAATGACCTGGGAGATAGGCCTCTGGGTATGCCTGTGGGGAATTACCTTGACTGCATTAACTGAGCTGGGAGGAGTGGCTCACTGTGGGTGGTACTATTCCCCTGGCTGCAATCTAGCACTGCAAAAGTAGATAAAGGAAGCAGCAGCATTCATCCCTCTCTTCTCCTTAATTGTGGATGAAACAGGACCTGATGCTTCCAGTTGTGTTGACTAGAACCATGAGCCAGAATAAAGTGTTTCTCTTAAGTTATTTGGTCAGAGTGTTTTATTACAGCAAAGTAACTAAGTTACTTAAGTAACAAAGTAATTTAGTTACTATAAAGTAACTAAGACAGGACCTTTTATAAAAAGGGCTTGAGAGTATGAGTTCAGCTCTCCTTCCCTCCTGCCTGACACCAGGTGAATACAAAGCCAACAGGCATCATTTCATAAGCAGAAAACAGGCTCTACGATATTGGCCTACGAAGGCCAATGAGCCTTGATATTGGACTTCCCGGGCTCTTGTGAATTGTGTCAATGTTAAAGTCTTAGTTATTAGAAAATGGTACCCTGTGGGCACTGGGGGTGGGTTATGGAATCTTACTGCAATATTGCTTATTACAAGTATCTGTAAATCTAAAATTGTCTCCATTTTTTAAAAATCAGTGTGTGTGTGTGTGTGTGTGTGTGTGTGTGTGTGTGTAGCAGTAGAGAGCCAAAAACACTAGGAATCTGGGGTTTTATTTTAAGGACTGTGGGCAACTGTTGAGGAATTTTTCTCAGGCATGACACATGTCTTCATTTAGCATCTATTTTCTGTCCAACACTAGGATAATATTATCCTGGCCTGACTTACGACTGTGACATTTAAATTTAAAATATAACACTCCCCCCCCCAACCCGTGTACTTTCCCAGATTTTCTAGGAAAGCAGTTTCAGGTTTGGATTCTTTCTGCAGCAGAAATAACTGGGAAGGGTTCTTCCTCTCTTTCCTTCCACGGACATTTCGTAAGCATCTGCAAGAAGCCAGGCTCCATGCCAGCCACCAGAGACTGCAGAAGACATAAGACAGCCCTTCCTACAGTTCAGAGGCTGCACTGTTAGCTCTCAGTGGAAAACAAAACAGGCTCCAGAAAGAAATGGAGCCTCATATATTCTAAAGTCTGGGGACAAAGGAGTAGAGTTAAAGCTGTGGCCTTTCAGGGTCATCAATGTCCCAGGTCCCACCATCTCTAATACGTTTTCCATTCCCCATATGTTTCTTCAGCCAGGTTCTCTCCTTAAAGATCAAGCTAGCCTAGTCTGGTCTTGGATTCATGGCAATCTTCCTACCTTAGCTTGCCATGTGAACATATTAGCTCACAATTATGAGTGCATTAATATATTTTCTGTTACTATAATGCAGTACTGGAGGCTGATATATATGTTGATTTTTCAAGATAGGTTAAGGGTTTCTCTGTACTGTAGCCCTGGCTGTCCTGGAATTTGCTTTGTAGACCAGCCTGGCTTTGAACTCAGAGATCTACCTGCTTCTGCCTCCTGAGTTCTTGGATTAAAGGCATGAGCCGACAGGCTTGGCTGAGGCTAGATATTTTATAAAGAAAAGAGTGCATGGTGTACACACCTGTAATCCCAACACTTAGAGAGCAAGACAGGAGGACTCCTAAGTTTCAGGTTAGTCTGGACTTCAAAGTCCCTTGAGCAATATAGGAAATCCTGTCTCAAAAAGCCAAAGGCCGGGGTTGCAGTCCAATGGTGGGGCATGATTTACTTCTTGAAAAGCCCTAACTTTGACCCTATCAGTTCGACAAGTAAAGACTAAAGACTAGAAAAAAGAAAAGTAAGAGCCTCACTTAGCTCACAGCTCTGGAGGCTGGAGGTACCTCATAAGTTCTACTGAGGAAGGACCTGAGACAGAGGCATTACTATGATTGCCAACAAACAACATGCTCCCTGATTTGAGATTCCTGGGTATAAGGAATAAAGGAATCTGAGGTTTTTTTTTGGGGGGGGGGTCACCCATACAATTAACTCAGAAGTAGAGTGACTTCCTAACTCAGTCCCTGTGGGCGCAGGTCTGAAAGGCATTTAGCCGCCCCTGACAGCAACATACTGCTCTCACATAGGGTGTTCTGGTCTATTTTCTTTTGCTATAACTTAACACCCAAGTCTAGGTAACTAGTGAAGAACAGAGGTTTGTAGAAGTCATGGAGGTTGGAAAATCCAAGAGCAGGGCAGTGGCATATATCTTGCCCCTGGTTCAGGTTTTCTTGTTACCTCTCAACATGGCCACGAGCTGGCAGGCATGCTGCTTCAGGGCTCGTCTGTAAAGCCCTGATGCCGTCATCCGGGGCTTACCCTCATGACTTCATCCAGCTCTTATCGCCTTCCAAGATGCTGCTAATGTATGACTTTTCAGATTAAGTTTTTAGTGAATGAGTTTTTGGTGAGGAGACATGTGTCTAAGCCATAACATTTGGCAGGAAGTTAGAGGACTTGGTTTCTGTTTGGTCTTTGCAGCCAACTGACTTTATTAACAAGGGCATGAGCAATAATGATCAGTAATATTGATTGACAGGGTTTTTACTGTGTAGGCCTGGCTCTTACTCTGTAGATCAGGCTGGTTTCAAACTCACAGAGATCCTCCTGTCTCTGCCTCTCAAGTGCTGGGAATAAAGATGTGTGCACCCATGCCCAGTAACTCCCTATTAATATGATTTCCCCCCCCAAAATGGACATTATGATTTAATTGTGGTACTAGGACTCAAAACCAGGGTTTTTATTCAAAACTCCAAAGCTTAACTGCCTAATTTCTTTGTCACAATTTTTGAAATTGGGGCTTACAAATACATTCATAGGAATTTACGAGTTGCCCAGGGAAGTCTTCCAATTTAACATTTTTTTATCTTTTTTAGATTTATTTATGTTTACTTTGTAGGTATTGGTATTTGTCTGTGCACCATGCATGCATTACCCCTGAAGCTTAAATGAGGACATTGGATCCCCTGGAACTGCAGTTGCAGACAGTTGTGATTTACCACGAGGGCACTGGAAATGGAACCCTGGGTCTCCTGGAAAGGTAGCCAGTGCTCTTAACTGCTGAGTCATCTCCCCAGCCCCTCAATTTCATAATTTTTATATTTATCTTTACTACAGATTTGATATAGGCAAGTACCAGGTCATGCAGACAACTACTCTGGTTGATTTCAGGCCTGGCATTTGCACTGGCACAGGCTGAGCAGTTATCAAATGTGTTTTATTTGGTTGTTATTGTGGGATGGGTTTGGGCCTACCATAGCGTATATGTAGAGGTCAGAACACAACCTTGAGTTAGCTCTCTCCTCCACCTTTACATGGGTTTCAGGGAATCAAACCCAACTCCTCACAAGGACTGTTACCCACTGAGCCATCCCACAGATCCACACTGAGCAATGTTAACTGTTCCAGCTAAATGATCAAAGAACACAGCTGGCTTCTTATAGGATGACACCTGGAAGAGAACAATAGCCCTAAGGTCAAGTTTGTACAGGAATGCATAAAATGTTCCATGGGGCCTGAGAAAGAGGAGTTAAGTCAGTGAGGGCTCACAGTAGTAAAAGAAACCTAGCCTGGGTGTGGTGGCGCATGCCTTTAATTCCTGAATTTGGGAGGCAGAGGCAGGAAGATCTCTGTGAGTTTGAGACCAGCCTGGTTTACAGTGAGAGAGTTCCTGGACAGTCAGAGCTACACAGAGAGACCTTGTCTCAAATAACAACAAACACTACCCCTTCCCCCTAAAGAAACCCACAAGAGCCCAGCTGAATCAATCACTCCTTCACAGTTCTACACAGCAAGGGCACCCACCACGTCTAGTTACAGCTGAGGTTTGGTAGCTTGTCTCAACTGTTAACTATGTTTATGTTTTACAGGCGTTTAAAAGCTGGAAGCCTCTGGGGTTTTCTCTGGGTTTCGTGCTATACATATGTGAGTTTCAGGAAAACAGAAATAATACTGTCAGGCTAAAGAGATGGGTCAGCAGCTAAGAGTACTTACAGCTCTTCCAGAGGAGCCGGTTCAGTTCCAGGTCCCACACGCAGTCTGTAACTCCAGCCCCAGGAGATCCAAGGCTCTCTTCTTGCTCTGGCTCTGGTAACCCTCTGGTGCGGCATTTGGGAGCGGGAAGTTCCCTTTGTGCACCTCTTTCTTTGTAAGATCTGCACCTGGAAGCAGGTCTCCCCACCTTTTCTGACCAAGTTACATAAAGGTGTTGGGAAAACCCCTTTGCTGAGGCTCCTGCAGGATCTGCCTCTCTCTCTCTCTCTCTCTCTCTCTCTCTCTCTCTCTCTCTCTCTCGATCTTTTTGAGACAGGGTCTCGTGTAGCCCAAGCTAGCCTCTAATTGGCTTTGTACCTGAGAATGACCTTGAACTTTCGGAGCTCCAGCCTCCACCCTATTGGTCCTCAAGTGCTGTCATAAGAGGAGTGGGAAGCACAAACAGAGAGAAAAGGAGACTCCTCTGTGGCACAGGGGAAAGGCCCAGCACTGGTCCACACTGTGTCCTCAAGCCCTGTGTGTGTTCCTATTCCTTTTATTTAGTTAGAAACGATTTACACATTTTTATTTCAGGTACATGAGTATTTTGCCTGATGTATGTATGTCTGTGTACCATGTGTACACAGCACCCACCTAGACCAGAAGAGGCTATCAGATCCCCTAGAACTGGAGTTAAAGATGGTTGTGAGCCACCATGTGGGTGCTGGGGTGGGTGTGGAACTCAGGTCCTCCTCAGGAGTAGCCAGTGCTCTTAACCACTGAACCATATCTCCAGCCTCTATTTTAATTTTTTAATGGCTAAGTGGAAAAGTTTAAACAGAAGTTAAAAGTAGACAGGACACCCTGTCCCGCACGCCTCCTTACACCCTCCTTCCGGTGCCTTTCCAGGAGCTCTGAAGGAGACCAAGCCACACCTGCTTCCCTACCTCTAGGTACTCATCTCCTGAATTATGTATACCTATTTTTATGTATGTCCTTCACTTATTCAGTGGGCTATGTAAGCAATATTCATGTACTTTTACATTTTTTTCCAATATTTTTCTTGAGTTTCTTAGACATTAAAAATGTGGTAAGGACAGGACATGGTGATATATACCCTGTTAGTTCTGGCACTCAGGTGGCAGAGGCAAGTGGGATATCTGAGTTTCAGGCCAGCCCAGGCTACACTGTCTCAACAAAAGAATACTAGCTGGTCTTGCAATGTCCCGGGCACCCACAGGATGGTTCACGAGTACCTGTAACACCGGGTTCAGTGAGCCTAGGCCTCTCCCTTTTTTTCTTTTTTTCTTTTTTGGGTTTTTTGAGACAGGGTTTCTCTGTGTAGCCCTGGCTGTCCTGGAACTCGCTCTGTAGACCAGGCTGGCCTTGAACTCAGAAATCCGCCTGCCTCTGCCTCCCAAGTGCTGGGATTAAAGGCCACCACCGACCGGCTCCTAGGCCTTTTCCTACCTCTTCAGATACCATAGGCGGCTGATACACAGCCATTCATTCAGCTTAAATACACACACACACACACACACACACACACACACACACACTAGCATAAAACATTTAAAAGCAGTAAAATAGATATAACAGTTCCCTTTTTACCTTGTTGTTATTGATAGGAATGGGTCTTTCTGTGTCACCCAGGCGGCATCCTCCTGATTTAACATATATATATATATATATGTATGTATGTGTATCCTCCCCAAATTATTTTCTATTTCATTTGTAGCATTACCTGTAAGGTACTTTGCCGCATGTCTGAATTTGCCATTTAATAACTATTTCCGGACACTGCTGTCAGGCCGGTGTACTTCACACAGGACTTGAATCTGGTTCTACTTCTCCTGTTCCTTACAGATTCTCCCACCCTGTATTTTCCACACGCCTGCTTTCACCAACACAATGAAAACAGCCAGACTTAACACAGTTTGGAGGCTGCCAGACTTAAGTTCACTCCTGCTGATGTAAGGCAAGGAGTGAAATTAAGCCCAGCCAAGGTCAAAGCTGGTCACATCCATGAGAAAAGCCCTCGGTCCCCATGATTTATCTGCAGAGCAAGGCTCTGTCTAGCCAGTGATGGAAATTAAAGATGCCCTTTAGACCTCTGCACTGACCCCAGAGGGAAATCAGTTAGCAGTCAACCAACGCCGATGCTGTCACGAAGATCAAATGAGATAATGATGTATAGGGTCCTTTGCCCACCAGAGGTCAGTATCTAAAGTGAGCGAAACAGCTCAGAGTTCCAGGCAATGGAGAAGCAAGGAGATGGAAGTTCTCTGCTTCCCTCTGCCTCTTCCTTAGACCCTCCTGAGAAAGAAAGTAACAAGCCAGGGTCCTTTGTGGAATAGGCTATTGCTACTTTCCTGGCACCCATCCAAACTGATCCTTGTTGCCTTCAACCCCTATTGATGTATTTTGCAGACTTTCTTTGTCCACTCTTTTTTATTGGGGGGGGTGAGGAGGAGGGGGGTTGAGACAGGGTTTCTTTGTGTAGCTTTGGCTGTTCTGGAACTCTCTCTGGAGATCAGGATGGCCTCGAACTCAGATATCTGCTTTCTTCTGCCTCTCTGGTGCTAGGATTAAAAGCATGTACCATCACTACCTGGCTCTTTATCCACTCTTAAGACTTTAACTAAACCAGTGTCTAAGTTTAAGAACATCTTTGAGAGGCTCAGAGAGTAAGGATGCTTATAGTCAAGTCTGAGACCTAAGCACTATCCTGTGTCCAACATGGTTGAAGGCGAGAACCAACTCCTACAAGTTGTCTTTTGATACACACACACACACACACACACACACACACACACACACACATCAGAAAGTCTGGGAGCCTTCCTAGCATTGATTTATGATTTTCCTTTCAAGATTTATTTTTAAATTATGTGCATATGTGTTGTCTGTATGTGGGTTTTGCACATGTGAGTGCAGGTGCCTGCAGAGTCCAGAAGAGGGCGCCAGATATCCTGCAGCTGGAGTTACAGACAATTGTGAGCTCCTGACTTGGGCGCTAGGAATAGAATTAGAGTCCTCTGGAGCAGCCAGTCCCCTAACTGTTGAATTATATCTTTAGTCTCTTGTTGAGATCCTAAACCATGAATTTCAAAGGAGAAACTAGGAAACCTGAGTGTTGCCACACTCAGATCTTCTCACCTACTGCCGGTTGTGCCTCGTGAGGGGCCACAAGTCCTCAGTAACCTGCTTTGCAAAATGGACTGCCTCACCTCTATTGTTATTCCATAGGGGACAGAAACATGCTGGGGATGCCAGAGAACCAATAACAGAAGGGAAAATAGCTTGGGACCTGGAAAACCATTTTTCTTTTCCCACACTGAAGCTACTGATTGTTTTTATGGCGTCTTGGAGCCCTTTCCCAGGGAAAGCCCTTGTGGTCCAGGCTGACCTACAGTGTGTTGTCTGTGCAGTCATAAGCACCTTGGTCAAAAGCAGTTGGGGAAGAAAGGGTTCATTTCAGCTTACAGCTTATAGGGAAGCCAGAGCAGAGACTGCAGCAGAGGCCATGGACGGATGCTGCTGAGTGGAGAGCTCCCCACAGCGTGCTCAGCCTTTCTTATATCATCCAGGACCACCTGCCCGGAGAGGCTGGGCCCTCCCACATCAATAATGCCCTGAAGGCTTGCCCACAGGCCTTTTTCTCAATGGAGGTTCCTTCTCAAAAGACTCTAGCTTGTGTCAAGTGGACAAAACAAACAAAAAAACTAACCAACATATTCATTCTCTCTCTCTCTCTCTCTCTCTCTCTCTCTCTCTCTCTCTCTCTCTCTCTCTCTCTCTCTCTCTCTGTGTGTGTGTGTGTGTGTGTGTGTGTGTGTGTGTGTGTGTCTCCTTTCTAGATACAGAAGTTCGAGGACAGCCAGGAGGCATGCAGGTGGAGCTGTGGTAAAACCAGCCAGAAGTCCAGCTTCCGTCTGTTTTATGAAGTTTGTGGCTGGTTATGCTAAGCAAATGTTTTCCTTAATTGTAGCAGTAAGAGAAAAAACAATGGAGAGCCCAGGGCTGCCGGGCGTGGGCGTGTCCGCTTCCCCCACCCCAAACATCTTCAGAGAATGACAGCTAAAAATTAAAGCCAGGCCTGGCATTCTCCGGGTCACGTGCCCTAGCCAGAACCTGCACCAATTGGAAGCTCTTCCCTCCCCCGCCCCTGCCCGTCCCACTGCAGAGCTGGCCTGTGGCTGCGCGAGTTTGCCCAGCGCAGCAAAGTGCAGCGCGCGCCCAGAGCGCCTTGTCCGCGGCTCGGATTTTCCAGCGTTTCCTCTTCGCAGCTAGGGGGTGGGGAGGACTCGCGTGAGTGTGGACGGGCGCGCGCGCGCGCGTGGAGTGCTGGAATGGGAGGGAACCCAGCCGGCTCGGAGAGTTCTTATCCCAGGCTGCCTTTCTGGTTCTAAGTGGCACCCGGAGTCTCTACCTCCCAAGTCTGTGCGGCCGCACTGTGCCTTCAGGTACGTGTGGATGACTGCCTGTCGCGTCCCAATGGCTTTGGGCGTGGGATTTGGTGACCGGAGAGTGAGACTGAGAATGACCCTGTGTGGCGCCCTACAGAGCTGCCGCTGTATAGGTGCAAACGCGGAGCCTCGATTACTGGGCGGTTAGCGCTGCGCCTACCCTCCGGCTGCAGGGAGGCGGATTGGTGTGGGGTCTGCGAAGGTGACTCGGTGCCTTGCGTGGCTGACTAATCGGAATGATTATGGGAGTCAGGGGCACGAAGCGTGGGGAGGACGGTGGGGCGGAAGCCTGGTGTGAGCGCGTGGGGATGCGCGTGGCTGGCGGCGGCGGGCACCTGGACACGCATCGGAGTGTCCGCTGGTGTTTACCCATGTGTTGGGAAGATTCGTCCCTGGGGCTCGGGGGCGTGGTGGGGGGTGCTGAGAAAAGCCGTGTCCACATGCCCCATGCCGCTGGAGCTCCTCGCGGGGAGCAGAGCGTCTCCAGCGACGTTCCGGGTCGAAGCTTTGGATTGAGAGCGCCAGGCGCCCGAGGGTACGCGCCGCTCGAGGCCGTGCAGCGCGGCCCCGCGGGCTTACCTGGGCGCGGCTCCACCTGTGCCCGGCAGAGGGGCGTGTCCGGGGCGTGCCCAGGGCGTGGCTCTGCCTGCCTGGAGGAGACCGGGCGCAGGCGGGCTGCGCCTCATTCCAGGGATTCCTCGCGCTCCCGAGCGTGCGCGCGTGTTGGAGAACCCAGAGAGGGAGCGCGTTCCCGAGTCTGCGCGCCCCTGAGCGTGCCCCGCCTCCGTCCTCAGCGCCCCCGGCGGGGCCCGGCCGGCCTGAGGCGCGCAAGCGGTGAGTGCGGGGAAACCCTAGCCTAGGTCCGGTGACTTTAGGAGACCGGGAACCGCCGCGGACCAAGGGCGGCTGCTCGTCCTCGCGGGACGGTCCAGCTCGAGCTGACCCCGGTCCCGGGCGCGAGCTCAGGCCCCGAAGCAAGGTACCCGCTGGGTTCCGGCCGCGGAGCTTCTGGGTTGCGCGAGGGCTGCGGGACCCGGCCCTTTTCGTATATTCCCTGTCCCCGGCTCGAAATAGGGCTGCGCGATCTTCCTACACTGTGTGAGGCCTCCCCGGAAAGCTCCGGTCTTTGCCTTTTTTTGGGTTCTGTTTTGCTTTGCTCAAGAATCTTGAATTCATCACACAGACATTGAGGTCTTAGACGAGGATGACAGGACTTGCTGGGGCAGCCTTGTCGTTAGCGCTTTTCTGGCTTTGCGCTCGCCGTTCTCAAGGAGATGATTAAAAAGTCGGTTTCACTTTGATCGTTGGTCCCGTTTGTCTGTTCCTCTTGTTTCCTCCTCTGGTTAATAAGAACCAGCAGCCTGATGTGGGGGAGGTGGGCGGTCTTGGAGTGTTTATCAGAACCCGCTTTAATTTTTTTTTTTTTTTTTTTTTTTTTTTGAGACAGGATCTCTGTAGCTTTGACTGATCTGGAACTTGTTTTGTAGACCGGACTGGCCTCAAACCCAAAGAGATCCACTTGCCTATGCCTTTGGAGTGCTGGGGTTAAAAGCCTGAGTCACCACGTCCATCAGAGCCCCTCTTTGAAAGCTTCCACCCTGGTTGTGGAGTTTTGTCATTTTTTTTTTTTCTAAACCCAAGAAGGTAGGCGCCAGATTTTTTGTTTTCTGAAAACAAAGTAAAAAAAAAAATACAGGTCCATTTGCGATTTATGATTTGAAGGTCAGTTTTGCATACCATTCTGGCATGCCAAACTTTAACTCCTCTTCAGTCTCTGCGGTCATTGTTCCCCGCAGAAGCTAATTAGGAGTCCGCGCATGCCCACGAGGCCAAAAGAGTGGGACGAAGACTTTAAGGCTTGGTGGCACAGAGTCCCAGCTGGTAGTGCCTTCTAGCAAGGTCTCTCCTGCTCGCTCTTTAAATGATGGATATATGGGTACTTTCCTCAGAAGATTCTACACCCAAGATAGTTTGTAAAACCCCTCTACTCCTCCGGCGGGGGTGGGGGGGGCGTTCTTGTTTCAGTGATGTTTGGCTGACAAGTTGTTTCCCTCGCTTTATGTTTTATTTTTATTTTTATTTTTTTTTCGATTACTCACTTGGCTTTTTGAGACAGGGTTTCTCAGTGTAGCGCTGGCTACCCTGGAACTCGCTTTGTAGACCAGGCTGACCTCAAAACTAAGAGATCTGTCTGCCTCTGCCTCCCAGGTGTTCTGGGCCTAAAGGTGTGCCACCACACCCGGAATGCTTTGTGTTTTAACTTTGGCAAAATTTTCATTTCAGGCAGATTTGCCTTGCCGCGCGCGTACGTGTGTGTGTGTGTGTGTGTGTGTGTGTGTGTGTGTGTGTGTGCGCGCGCGCGCGCACATGGACACAAACTTAACATTTCTGGGCAATCTGCCTTTGCTTTCAATTTGGAAGAGAATGTGAACTAATTTTTATGTTGACCGAAGCACAGTACAATTAAGAAGACAATTCTACTGTAAATAACTGGGTCTGCATTCCAGAATTGTGAATGTTGTAGTAAAAACAGCTTCAGTTCATTGTTTCTAGAGACTTGATTTCTTGCCCTGCCACTTGCTGATTCCGCCCCAGATAAATCTAAATATCCCAGACTTTTAACAGTCTGTATCTTTTTTAATTAAACTTTTTGAAGATGTATTTTATATGTTCAGGTGTTATACCTGTATACCATGTGCGTGCAGTGCTGGGAAGGCCAGAAAGCAGCTTCTCTTCCCTGGGACTGGGGTGACAGATGGTTGTGAGCCACCATGTAGGTGCTGGGGACCAAACCAGGCCCTCTGCAAGAGCAGCCAATGCTCTTAACTGCTGAGCCATCTCTCCAGTGCGTTTCGTTTATTTATTTATTTATTTATTTATTTATTTATTTAGTGAGAGACTGACACTTTATTCCAGTACACCAGAGTTTCCAGAATTCCAGGAGAATAATGTGCTTTGCTCAGGTTTTGTGTCAGGTTTAGAAAGGAATTAAAGTGCTTCACAAACCTGGTTCTTGATACTGGTTCCCCAGCAGACTTCCCAGTGACTTAAAGATTTCAACACCTCTTGCAGACATGGCTTTGAGAGTAAAACGTTCACCTTTAGATATTCTGTAAGGGAAAGTTCCTTTCAGTCCTTCTGGAAGTCAGCCTTGTTACCTACCTCTGGTGGTTGCCAAAACAACCAACCCAGCAGCAGAGTCCTGCCTTGTGTCTCCTAAGGGTGTCTTCTATAGATTCTCTGTAGAAGAAGAAGAAGAAGAAGAAGAAGAAGAAGAAGAAGAAGAAGAAGAAGAGGAAGAGGAGGAGGAGAAGGAGGAGGAGGAGGAGGAAGAAGAAGAAGAAGAAGAAGAAGAAGAAGAAGAAGAAGAAGAAGAAGAAGAAGAAGAAGAAGAAGAAAAGAGGAAATGAATAATGATAATAAAAGCTGGGTCATGGGTCTGGGGGTGGTCAGGTAGGTGAAGTCTTCACTGAAGAAGCATGAGGACCCAAGTTCAGACCCCCAGTACCCATTTAAAACTTGGGCAGAGGGGCTGGAGAGATGGCTTAGCATTGCTGCTCTTGCAAAGGATTGGGGCAAGGTTCCCCACAGCTACATGGCAACTTTCAACCATATGTGTAACTCAGGTTCTAGATGGTCAGATGCTCTCTCGGCTTCTGAGGGTCTAGCCAAAGAGCAAGTTCTATATTGCGTGGCCGACTCTATCTTTAAATCAATCAATCAAACAAACAAACAAATTCAGACAGGAAATAGGAAGATGCCAGAACACGGAAAGTTTACTTGGAACTTTGAGTATGATTTTATAAAATAATGGCAGTTGAAAGTTCTGATAACAAGCCAAACATCTGGGAAATGTAAGGGGATTAGGGACACTGTAATGTCTTTTTAGTGCCTGAGATAAGGCATTGCAGATAGGAGAACCTGGAGAAAGAGGAAAGTGTGGGCAACTTTCTGAGCCTTGGCGTGGCAGCACACACCTGTGATCCCAGCACTTGTCAGGCTGAGGCAGAAAGACAGCCTGTCCCCTGGGTGGCATGTCAAGTTCTAGGCAACCTGGGTAAGGGAGACCCTATTTTAAAAAGTAAAACAAACAAGCAAACAGCCACCTCTAAAAGGATATGTCAGCTGAGGGTCGGTCATGACTCTAAGAGGGAACCTTTAGGGTTAATACAGGCTGCTTGTTGGGATTTGATAGATGACTGGGTGAGTTCAGGTGAGTGGTGCCAGCAGGTTGGCAGGGGTTTGCCCACCTAACAAACAAATAGCAATAAACAGAAGCTTAGGGGCAGGGGTGGCAGATATTGTCAAGACAGGAAAGTAAGGAAGTGTTGACACCAGAGATAGGAAGTGGAAATCTGTGTGGGATACAGATTAATGGTTCTTTGGCAAAGGAGGAAAACCTTTGTGAGGAATCTCCTTTGTGTGTCTTTTATGCCTCCCATCTGGTAATGAGATATAGCTGGTTGCTACCATTCACATTTACACATTTGCCCACTGACAGCAGTGTGTGACGGGCAGAGCCTGCACTGTGGGTCGATGGAGGTCAAGCGGGTTTGAGTTCATACTTCCCAGAGGAGGGTTAAGAGGGTGTTCCCGTGCGGGCACTGTGGGTGAGCATGCCAAGCTTTGGCGTGTGTTGAGGGGGAGGGGCTGTGCGAGTACCATGTTTTCTTCATTTTCCTGCATCTTCTGGGTGACTTGTTTAAAACAGCCTTCACCTGGTGAAGGTGCTTCAGGTCCTTCAGCTAGGGAGGCTGGTGTAGCCCTGTGTGGAAAATGTGTCTTGTGAGAAAGATGAGGTTCTGGGATAGAGTTGGGTAGAGTTGAAAGCTGTGAATTCCATGTTAATGAGTCCACAGATGTCCAGGAAGATGTGTTTAAGCAGAAACACACTTTGAAACAAGGCTGCCAGTCAGCCTTGTATTGGTCAGCCAGCAAAATGTGTCTAGAGGCTGAAAGGAACCCGACTGAACATTTATGGAGTTTGAAATTTCTTATTTGTTATTTTTATTTATGTGCAAATGTGTGTGTGTGTATACTACATGTGTGCAGAGTCCATTGAGGCTAGAAGAGGGTGCAAAAGCCCACAGAACTAGACTTATAGATCCTGTGAGCTGCCATGTGGGTGCTGTGAACTGAAGCCAGGTCTCCTAAGAGCTTGGAGTTAACTGCCGGCCGAGCCAGCCCTCCAGCCCCCACTTCATGCTGGCTTTACAGAACTTCACTGTAGTAAGTTAAGAGAACTAACTAGAGTTCTAGTGGCCATGGTCAGTATGGGGTAATGGTGCTGTATGTCCTGAGTTAGAAGACTTATCTAGGTTTTGACAGGCTGAGAATTGAGGCCAGAAGAGGGTGTGGCATCCCCTGGAGCTGGAGTTACAGGTGGTTGTGAGTCATACAGTTCACTTTTATGTAGGCTGACGACAGTGTCGAAAAATGCCGAGAATTGGGAGTCTACTCACAAAGTCTTAAGCTTTTATACACAGTATGTCAGTGTGTGCCTGTCACAGTTTGTTCTCCATGGGTTCTCTGAGGGAGATGAGTGTATGCTGGCACCAGGTAGCACCGCACAAGGGTCAGGTGGTGTACTGAGTTTGGCTTTTGCAGCTTTGGCCTCGATGGTGCAGATGGCTCACAATCTATTTCCTAAGTCTATGCCTGTGTACTGTGGAGGTTGAGAATGAACTGTGTTGTCAGGGCTCAGCATGTAGCTCGGGGTGGAATGGCTTCCTAGTGTGCTCAAGTCCCTGGAGTCTATGCTCAGCACTTTGAGAAGGCAGCGATGATTTTTCTTTTCAGTGCTAATGGCATTGCAGTGACTTGAGGTTGTTAGACATTGCACGGTGGCACCGTCTACCAGCTGAGATCAGTGAGAAGACGAGACACAGGTCCCATCCCTCTCTTTCTGTGGGGCTGAGGAGTGCTGCAGAGTCAAGTCTTGAGCCACTATAGCGTGAGGAAACACTACACACTTGAGCAGTGCATTCCTTTAGGATTCTGGCCCAGAACAGTGCCCCTTTGTTCAGCCCAAGCGAGCTGAGGTCTTCTATAGCTAGGCAGCGGGAGACAACTATGGGCAGAGATGGATTAATGCAGGGTCTCGCTACTTCTTTCTGAAAGCCATCAAACCCAACTTGAAGGGTAGGAGGATGAAGCAACCTAGAGGATACTCATCTGCAGAGGTGTCATGGGAGGGGCCTGAATCCTTGCAGGAAACGGGACAGACCTAGGGCAGCTGGACTGCATTATAGGACCATGGGACCCGTTGCCAACAGTACTGGCCCTTGCTGTGCAGGTTAATGAGGACCTGGAAGAACCCTCATGAGGACTTTAAGTATGTGTATGTTTTTAATTCATAGGCCATGTGAGGATAATTCCTGTATTCCAGGCATCTGCCCTGATGGATTTTCAGACATGATGATAAGGAGTTAGGTCTAAGTCAAAGCTGGCCAACTCCCTGGCATCCCGGGTGCTTCAAAGAATAGCTATGTGAGTCAGTTGCCACGCTTGGACATGCCCAGGGATGGAAAGCTGGGGTATCCAAGCCTCCCCATGGATGTTCTTTAGTAACACACCTGCAGAAAGAGTGATTTTTAATAGGCTGTAATTCCACTGCAGAGATGGAGACAGGAAGATACCTGGCTAGCCAAATTTAGCCAAATCAGCAAGGTCCAGGTTCGTGGCAAATCCTGTTTCAAAAGGTAGGGTAGAGAGTGACTGCAGAAGACACCTGGTGCTGACTTCTGCCGTGTATATTGCATGTGCACACTCACATGTACATACATGGTCACCACACACCACACACACACATGTTTAAAAAAAATAGTAAAAAGAGGAAGGGTGGATGGGGAGAGAATGGCTTATGGGTACCAAGTTCCAGAGGGGAAGTCACTCTGGTGTCCTGAAGTCTGAGATTAAAGGGGAGTCCCACCATGCCCAGCATCATTGCTTTTAAGGGGCTGTATTAGTTACTTTTCTGTTGCTGTGATAACATATCATGGTAGAAGCAACTTGAGGAAGAAAAACCTTATTTTGGCTTACAGGTTCAGAGGGCTAGAGACCTTGTTGCAAGGAAGACATGGTATAGTGGGAGTAGGAAGCTAGATGATTATGTTTTTATCCACAAACAGGAAGCAGAGAGAACAGTGAGCTACAGACCCTCAGGGCCCACCCCTCAGTGATCTGGCCAAGCCTTTCCTCCAAAAGATTCCATCATCTCCCCCAAACAGTGCTACAGTCAGGAAGCAAGTGTCCAAATGCATGGGTGTGTGTGTGTGTGTGTGTGTGCGCGCGCGCGCGCGCGCATTTCTTGTTCAAACCACTACAGGGACGGGGGCCTGGAGAGGAGGAGAGGGGCTGGCCATCCCATTGGCTTTGGATATCTGCAGCAAAGCCTAGCACACACTGGCCTTTCTGTGATTAAACTGGTTTTCTGATACTAGGCTGTGTTGACTTAACAAAGGGTAAATCATGAAAAGACAGGAAAAAAGGACACAAGTAGGACATGTATTTTAGCAAGAAGACTAGAGATGGGTGGTCTGAGAATGGCTGTGCACAGGGAGAATGTGTGTTGCGAGGATGGTTGGTCCTCTAGGAGCCGCAGTTGTCTGTGGTCTCTAGAATTAGAATTTGGTGACAGTTTGGCCATCTCTTCATCTCAGCTTTCTCATAAGCCACAGTGTGGTCTGTTGTGAATATAAGCAACTCCCAGAGAGGGAACTCACCTTTTGGTTTATGTGCTGTCGAAATCTGCTGCTATTGGGTAGAAAGAGAAAAGGCTGATGGAACAGTGCCAGCAGGATTTGGGGGTCATTTAGCCATGTGTAGCTGGAGGTTGGGGAAGCCATCGAGTGTCCCTGGGATACGTGTGGCAGGAATTTCAGACAGCCTGACTGTGACTTCTGCCATCCCCATCTCCACCAGTGACCACAACGGCTAAAGAAGGTTGTCCCAGGCTGTAAATCTACATGGAAGGTAGACGACATAGTCACTGGTGCTCCTTGGACAGAGATAGCCAGCTCTCGATCTTCCGCCATGGAAATCTGGAAAACTACCATGATACATACCTTGAATTCCATTCCTTTTCATGAAAAAAAAAAGAGCCAAATGTCTGTCATAATTCTGTTCCCAAGGCAGATGCTGCTGTCCCCTTCGGTGGCTGAAAAGGCACAGATTCTTATTTTGGTGTGGAAGGGGAAAATGGCTTTCAGGTTTTGTAGTTGAACTTCACGGTAGCCCTGAGTGCTGCTGAGTTTTAATTGGTAGCTTTGGAGTTTGAGACTTCTTCCTCCCTCACAGTAAGCTGACTGGGGATAAGACAAGTCTTAGAAAATGATTTGGGCTGGTAGATGAGCATTGGATGTGACAGACAGACAGACAGACACACACACACACACACTCACAATATGACGCCATACATGTATACTCTATTCATCATGAATTATGCTTGCATTTGCAAGTAGCCCTGAAGAAAGGCTACGGGACTGTCCAGAATGGGCTTTTATTAGTGTCCATTGTGTTTTCTCGCCTCAGTTCTAGTCCAGGTGTCTGCACACCAAATGATGCTGTATTTGGCTATTGCTACACTATCGTGTCAGAGCAGGAGACAGCATTGTAAGGCTGCACTTAGACTGTAGGCAGTTAGTCCTTGAGACTCCTGTGGGCTGAACTTGATTGTGTTTGGAGAAGGATGGAGATGTGCCAGGTAGCCACTCTGCTCTTGACACCGTTGGGTTGATGGAGGGTCCCCCAGGTCGTGCCTCCTCTGCCCTAATTTCTCCCGCCTGTCAGGTCTCTGCCTCAACTCCCATGTTTACGGGGAAAACCCTAGATCACCTGTGAGAAGTAGTCACTGATACTTGGCCTGATTTTGTAATTTTTCTCAGGTAGGGAATTATTTTCTCGTTTTGTCTATATTGAGTGCTAGGACAGAGCCTTGCTCTCCCACTGACCTCCATACCCAGTCCTGGTTGTCTACAGGAACATATGCTGGTGTCCACAGTTCATTTAATATACTTGTACATGTATTGACAAATATTTTATTTCTTTTGTTTCTTGTTTTGGGACAGGATCTTGGGTGACTCAGGTTGGCCTTGAACTCTCTTCTTTTAAAAAGATTTTAAATTATCCCCGTGTATGTGTGGCTGTGGTGGGTTTGTGGACATGAATTCGGATGCCCACAGACCCTGGAGGTGTTAGAATCTCCAGAAGCTGAGGTTCCAGAGCTCTGGGTGCTGGGAACCAAACTCTGCAAATGGAGTACAGACTCAACCTTTGAGGCATCTCTGCAGTCCTGAGCTCCCAGTCTCTTGCCTTGGTTTCCCCAGAGCTGGG
Organism: Tokudaia tokunoshimensis; assembly: GCA_036184795.1. Taxonomy (NCBI): domain Eukaryota; kingdom Metazoa; phylum Chordata; class Mammalia; order Rodentia; family Muridae; genus Tokudaia; species Tokudaia tokunoshimensis. The sequence goes on along the minus strand of BTHU01000002.1, from coordinate 136,204,682 downwards.
GGGACAGGTCTGCTCTCTCTTGTATGCAGGCTTTGAAAGCCCGCCCCATTTGCTCTTTTCTCTGTGTTCCCACAGATGTCCTTTTCTTAGGTTGCTCAGCAGCTTTCTCCAGCAGCCTTTCAGAACCCACCTCAGTCTGTCTCTCCAGGCTTGGCTTCAGAACCCATCTCAGTCTGTCTCTCCAGGCTTGGCTCCTGAACTGTTTTGGAATGTTTCACAGCTGCTTGTAATCCACCACCACCCTAGGCGATCTTCAGGTTAGCAGGGTGCCTGGTGGAGGCGGGGCAAAGACTCCCTGCAGCCCCCTGTACCCTGCAGAGGGTCCAACAGCACCGGGACAACACAAGCAAAAAAATCTGCTTCTCATCAGTTTGCTTCAAGATTCTGCAAATGAATGTATCTTAGAACACCCCACCTCCCCCAACTCCCTGCCCTGGTCCAGCAAGATGGTAAAGGCACTTGCCACCAAACATGATGACCTGAGTTCTAATCCTAGGACCTGTTCCCAGGAAGGGGAGAACCAACTGTGAGTTTCCTCTGACTTCCACATGTAGGCCACGGTGATCATGGGGTGGGGGAGGGGGCGGGAAGGAGATAAATGAAGTAAGTGCTGGGAATCAAACCTGGGTCCTCTGAAGGAGCAGCAGGTGTTTTTAGCTACCGAGCCATCTCAAAGCAGTGTCTTGGAAACCCATTCCTGTGGCTTGAGTTCGTGGAGTGTCATGTGCCACACAGACCACAGACTCTGTGGAGGCAGCGGTTTGTCTTTGTCCTTTATTTAACACCAGGTACATATTCCACATTTACCAAGTGAGGTCACACTGCAAGGTCAGGGACTGATGCCTCCTTAGAGGCCTGAAGTATTTGAATTAGAAAGCAAAGTCCGAGTGCCACATACTGTGTGACCTTCATAGTAGTAGGTCATAGTAAATGTTGACACGTACTGAATAAATGCTGGGTGTCTTTAAAAAGTGCAGTTTTGAACTTCCTCCCCTTAGTTCCTGAATTAATAGTGTGTGTCCCCATGATAATTGAAAGTGTTTATTTGGTGGGGTTGTTTTATTCACAAAGGCAAACTGGTCAGAACCAGCCTCGTTTTCTAGGAATTTCTTCTCTCTTTAAATCTCTTGCAGCCTCTGTTTTTACACTGACATCATAATCTATGGGAACAGTTCCACCGGAGGTGTCCGTAAAAGCATGGCAGTCTGGGCTGGGGTAAGGTCTGTGTAGCATGCCAGACTGGGGTTCACTGCACGGGGCTGCAAAGCAAGCAGGCTCATAAAACACCGTGGCACAGAAATCAGTGCCAGTTGTCACAAGGTACACTATATGACATAACACCTAATCCTATTGGACTCAAAATTCACTTTAATCCACCAGAAGGTTCAGCGTTTCGGGCACTGCAGATTCGAAGCTGCAGCTCTCTGGCCATCCTGAGACCTTTGTAGTTGCTCAGTGTCTCTCAGCCAGGAAGGCAAAAGGACAGAATAGTCCAGGTGTAGTTGTTTCTGCAAAGATTCATAAATGGCAGCGATGAGCGCCACCTCCAAACTCTCAGGCTGGTGGCAATGCCGTGATCACAGACAGCTTTTGTTCCCCAGACTAATTTTTATGAGGCGTGTCTACACAGGCTCGCTATGAATGCACATAAACATTTATAAACGCTAGTGACACAGGGGTGAACATTTTCAATCTCTCTCCTCTGAGCTCCAACAGGGCTTCTGGGCTTGGCAGTTTAGCCCCAGTTTCTGTTCCTGACCAGGGCCCTGCTGTCTGTCTAAGCTGTAGCAACTTTACTCTAGAAGAGAGGTTTGCGCTTGGGGGGAGGAGGTGCTCGCCCCTTTGACGGAGGAGTTACTTTGCTGACTGCTGGAATCATCTTTCGTTCTCAGAATTCCAGATGAGTCCTGCAAGTTCTGCTTACATTTTCTGTTTTGTTTTTGTTTTTATTTTCCTGACCTATTCTTTTCCTCTGCAGGCTCACCCAGGAATGGAGACACCGTTGGATGTATTGTCCAGGGCAGCCTCTCTGGTGCATGCAGATGATGAAAAACGTGAGTCAAGTCACCCGTTTCATGCGCTGAGTTAAAACTGCCCACTTCTCTGCCTGATTTTGTGACTGTGTGCTGGTAATTTTGGTTGCTTTTCCGAAAAGATAGCAGTGTGTTGCCCTCATTTCCATTTCCAAACACCAGGAGATGGTTTATTTGTTTCTGTGGCAGTTTGGAGGATGGAACCCAGAGCCCTGTGCATGCCAGACAAGTGCCCCACAGCAGAGCCTCATCCCAGAACACACGTCTTAGCTGTTTCTTTGGGTGCTTGAAATATAACTTGTTCTCCTGCTGTTTGCTTTTTGAGATCGGCAATGAAGATAATTCTTTTTTTGGTTTGAGACAGTGTCACACTGTGTAGCCCTGGCTAACCTGGAATTCATTGTGTAGACCAGTCTGTCCCCGAAGTCACAGTACTGGGAAGAAAGGTGTGCACCACCCGTGCCTGATATTCATTGAGTGTCATGTCCTCATGGAGTACAGTGCTTGCTGTTAGCGTTGGGCCATCTTTTCCAGGCCTGGTTCCATAATCAAGGATGGGAAGTGATGTCCGTCCACCCAGTGCTCTGGAGATCTGATGGGCTCATATGTGTTTGGTGCCAGTCTTTGTTTTAAGTCTTCAACGTCATCAAGGGGTTCTCTGCCCCCCTTCATCTCCCCAGTCATACAAGGTCATCATTTAGAAAAGTGAGTGGACAAGATAGCCATCGAGTCCCCACTCCAGCTGCTTACACAGTTCTCCAGTATTGAGCTTTTGATTACTGGGGGCTGTGACTGAATGAATTGTGATGAGGCGTAATTACCCCTCTCCCCAGGGGAAAGGAAGCTTTGGGATGCGGAGTGTCATTTCCAAGGCCACAGGGAGAGGCAGCTCTGGTGACAGAGTTTTATCTGAACATCAGAAAACTCCTCTGTGGCCTAAGATGGCAGCACCCAGACTGACTTGAATAGCTGTCTGGGATGTGTTGCATGCTGGCAATGGCTGATGGGAAAGTTCCCTCTAGGTCGAATTTGACTTTCTGTATGTTAATACCCCAGGCTGGGATCATTCGAGACAGTGGTTCTCAACCTTTATAATGCTGTGGCCCTTTAATACAGTTTTTCATGATGTGGTGACCCCCAACCATAAAATTATTTTTGTTATTACTTCATAGATGTAATTTTGCTACTATGATAAATCATAATGTAAATTTCTGTGTTTTCTGATGGTCTTAGGTGACCCCTATGAAAGGGTCACTCCACCAGCACAGGTTAAGAACAGCTAATTTAAATCAATGATAAGTGTGACCCTTCAAGTGTGGAGTTGAAGAGTTTTCTTGTCCTCTGTGTACCCCTACCCAACCCCACCTCTTCTCAGGTCTCCCTCCCCCAAATTCATGAATCTCTGTTCTAGGATCAATTTATTCAGGAACTTACCTACCTAGGTTCCAATTTCACGAACAATGATTGTATAGGGGGGGGGACATAATGATGAAGGGACAGTCCCTTCTCTTGTAGAGCATAGGAATATATTTTTATAGAAGCTCAAAATGTGTAGAAGGGGAGATGAGTATACAGGAAGAGCCATCTTCTCAGAAAAAAATTACTGCCAAGGGGAAGAGGACATCTTGCTCTCTGCCCACAAGGCCCTGGACTGGAGGTGTTTCCCAGAATAAGAGTGAATCACATGGAAGGGTGATCAGAGAATAGACCCAGGAACATTAAGGGACATTCCTTTCTTCTGGTGACTCCTGTTGGTTCAGGAATGGGCTGGCATGCTTCTGGAATCCTCCGTGTTCCCCACGTGGCTATAGCTAGTTGGTATCTGGTTTTGCAAAGAAGAGTGGGAATATGAAAAGATGTCTGTAGTTGCTATTGACATGTAGACATTTCTTTTTGTGTGTGGTCTTAGGGAATGACCCAGGGAGCCTTACAGGTGGCACACACTTTGCTGCTAAGCCACGCTCAGTCCCTGGCAACATTTGAGAGGATTTTCTTCTGGTCTTGTTCTGTGTGGCACAGTCAGGTTCAAAGGACTCAAGACATTGCATTTTCTAGGTCCATCCAGTACAGTAGTGGTGTATCCTTATGTGAGTGCCTGAGAGTTCATGCAGCTTAGAGACACAGTTGACCCTGACACCCAGCGTCTCTCACCAGATTTCTTAAGACTTATCTGGACCAGCCCAGTCCGACTCAGCTTACTCTGCCCTAGATTAATTCTATTTTGGCTTTTGTTATAAATTGCTCTTACACTTTAGGGGTGGTGAACATTCTCCCCAACACTTTTAAAAAGACTTGTGTGTGTGTGTATAATCTGATTTGGGTGTCTTGTTACCAACACAGAGCTGTTCCTTGAGATCAGCTTCCCAGCACATCTCGGTGACCCAGATGAGTCTCTCCACTTTTCTTCGGCTCCCAGAAAACTTGGAGCCTTTTAGAGCATATGATTGTTCTAGTGTCTGGGAACGAATGGAAGGCGTTTGGTACCTGATAGCTTTAAGGCTTCATGAGGTCATCCAGCAGAGAACAAAGGCAACATCCAAGGCACCAGCAAAAGTAAATAGAGAAAGGGAGGTTTTGTAGTAACACAATAAATAGTAGCTTATCTGGGCAGCCTAGAAGGAATAAATTTACCCAAAATAATCATTCTGCCACTCATGAGACTTCGGTTAATTCCATGAGCAACCAGGGCACGCCTGGAACGTACTCAGTGAAAATGCTATTCTTGTTCTCTTTGTCTGGGAGAATCTCTCCTCTCAGGATTGTCCATGATGAAGACGGGGTGTCCTTAGCTTTCTTTTATTTTTTTAATTCTTATTCATTTAGCAGTTAAAAAAAAGTGATCAAAATAAAGGGACCAGGTACTTGACAGAATAATAATACCTTTGTGTCTTTATTTTTGTATTTGTTTGTGTGGATATTTGTATATGTGTGGGTGTGCCCATGCCATGGCTCACATGTGAAGGTCAGAGGACAAGGTTGTGGCATTGTTTTTCCCCTCCTACCATATGGCTTCTGGGGGTTGAGCCCGATTCATCAGATTGGTGGCAAGTGTCTTTTCCACTATATTAGTTCTTCTATATTGCTGTGATATCATGACCAAGGTAACTTGTGGAAGAAAATGTATTTGGGGTTATGTTTCCAGAGGGTTAGAGTTCATAATGGCAGTTACAGCAGGCAGCAGGCAACCAGAATAGGAAGCTGAGAGCTCTCATTTTGAGCTGCAACCAAGAAGCAGAGAGTATGAACTGGAGAAGGGCAAGACTAAGACGGAACACTCAGAGTCCACCCCCAGCGACTTATTTCCTCCCCGCAAGGCCACACCTCCTAATCCTCCCCAAACAGTGCCACCACTGGGGACCAAGTGTTCAAATGCCCAAGACATTTCTTATTCAAACCAGTACATTCACCATCCATCTTGCAGGTTCCTACTTTGGTGTCTTTTATATGGTACCTCATCTTACTATGATGCTTACAAAATGTGTGTTATTTTTTTCTTGTATATTTTAACTCTAAGATTTTATAACTAGTTAGCATGCTTTGATTGAAATCTTTTGGGTAACTCTTTTCTGAGAACTATACACCTGTGTTCTAGGGTGTGTCTTTTCTCTCTGAATGCTTCTCTTTCTCTTAACCCTCAGGCTTAAAGAATGTATTAAAATATTTTAATAAACCCACCTCCACCTTAAAATCAAAGATCTTGCCAGGAAGTGGTGGTGCACGCCTTTAATCCTAACACATGGGAGGTAGAGGCAGGTGGCTTTCTGTGAGTTTGAGGCCAGCTTGGTCTATGTTGTGAGTTCCAGGACAGCCAGAGCTACATAGTGAAACCCTGTCTCAAACAACAAAACAACAGCAACAACCAAAAAAAAATAAATAAATAAAGAAGCAGAGGGGAAAAATGACAGCTTGTGCCCCAGTGAAAATGTACTCAGCATTTCTCAGCCCGGAGGATGGTGATGACTTGCACCAGCCCTCACATCAAACTAGCCTGTGCAGGGATGCGATTTGCTTCTTCCCCCTTGCTTTCTGCTCCTTATCATGCCTTTCCTCTCAAAATCTAAATTTTTAGCTTTACAACAATTTGAAGATGGTACCTATGACAGAGTAGTCCATGCCCTTGTCATGGAACTGATCTGGGAAGCTCTGAAGAGAGCCCCACACTCTGACTGTGTGGTTCCAATAAGCTCCATTGTGATGAAAGTACGATCCAAGGTAACAGACTGAGATCCACACTTGAACAACCTTGAGGACATGTTCCAGCTTTGAGGACTTTCTCCTCTTATATACTAGGAGGCTGTACTGGCTGGTCTTGTGTCAAGTTGACACAGGCTGGAGTTATCACAGAGAAAGGAGCTTCAGTTGGGGAAGTGCCTCCATGAGATCCAGCTGTGGGGCATTTTCTCAATTAGTGATCAAGGCGGGAGGGCCCCTTGTGGGTGGTACCATCCCTGGACTGGTTGTCTTAGGTTCTATAGGAAAGCAAGCAAGCTGAGCAAGCCAGGGGAAGCAAGCCAGTAAGGAACATCCCTCCATGGCCTCTGCATCAGCTCCTGCTTCCTGACCTGCTTGAGTTCCAGTTCTGTTTTCCTTTGGTGATCAACAGCAGTATGGAAGTGTAAGCTGAATAAACCCTTTCCTCCCCAACTTGTTTCTTGGTCCTGATGTTTGTGCAGGAATAGAAACCCTGACTAAGACAGAGGCCTGACCAACATATGAGCCGTGGAAATGCCGCTAACTGGGGCATCCAGCCTGCAGAAGTGGACCTGAGCAGGTAGCCAGGTAGCCAGGAGGCAGCTTCTGTTGAGATGTAGTACCCAGGAGCTTAGCATGCGTCTGCCTGAACTCTGGCTCTGTGAAATGAGGGGGGCAAATTGACTAGGAACTCCCTAGCTCGAGTGTGGCCATTTACTTTACTGTCTGTGTCTCTGAGTTAACAGAATCCTGGTTTCATTAATTTGTACTTCAGAAAAGTAAGATGTCAAAATAGTCCCTTGTAACAAAAGGCCTGGATTCTGAGAGTCTCTTGATTGGAACCTCTGCCTGCTGAGGGTGAGTTCCCTTCTTTCTGCCTTATGTCCCAAACATAAGCACACACCATTTGGTGCATATGGTAGGCGCTTAAGAAGCAGTCACTGGCAATCAAATTGCCACAGGAGTGTGACACTTCTCTGCGGAACTGATTTACTTAACACCAGTGAAACAGACTTATAGTGACCATTGCCATTCTGGGTCTTGCTCATTGACAGCACTGTAATTTAGAAAACATTTTCTTTTGATTTTTATAGCAAGAATTCGCAAGCAGGTTATCTTGGAAATACCAGAGAAAATTAAGCCTGTAGAAGCTAGATACCTAATTAAAGATTAAAATAAAGTCTCTCTCTCTCTCTCTCTCTCTCTCTCTCTCTCTCTCTCTCTCTCTGTCTCTCTCTCTCTCTGCAAAAGTCAACATGCTCTTTCCCTAGCATGCCATCCGCAGAAGGGGAACTATTAGATCGTTGTGATAATCCCAGTATTTTGTAGGAGGAGACAGGAGGATCAGAAGTTGAAGGTCATTCTTGGCTACATAGGAAGTGTGAGGCCAGCTTGAGCTACAAGAGATCTGGTCTCAAACAGAACAACTGATCGATGAGGTTAGCCACTGCTGAGTATTGCAAAGCTCTTCAGGATTGGGTATCACAGGGTGCTGAGGGTCCCTCTCTTGGTCTCGTCTATTTTTGATGGCGTCTGGAGCATCTGCTAGGGAGTCAGGCACACGCTCCCATCACTGAACACCCTCTGACTCCCAAAGCTTCTTCCTTTGGCTTCTTAAGGTAAACACAAGAGATGAATTAGTGTTCTGAGCTTGCTTAAGCCACTTTCTGGGCGCGGGCAGTTACCCTAATTAAATTTGCATCCCGGGCTAGGCATTTAATCAGAAGGGCTTTCCTCCAGAGGCAGCTGTTTAAAATCTGCTGTTTTTATAGTTTCATATCAGATCTGATTAGCATAATGAGTGTTAGAAATGGATCTGTGCTGTGGAGAAATAAAGTGGCTTGTTAATTAGCATAATGGATGTAGAAAACAGCACTGAATAGCTCTTCAGACACTCGAGGCTGGGTTATGTTTCCTTTAGACAAATATTTCTCAACCTTTTAGAAACCCATGTTTTTCTTTACTACATATAAAAAAGTTACAGGCTATTTTCATGTCATTTGCAATTCTAATTATAATATCAGGGCCAAGGATCCGTGGAAGAATGCCTTAATTAAAAAAATTAACTTTTATTTTATTTTATATGTATAAGAGTTTTCCCTGCATGTCTGTTCATGAACCACATGCACACCAGGTGCCCATGGAAGGCAAAAAGATCCCTGGAACTGGAATTACAGATGGTTGTAAGCCACCATGTGGGTGCCGGGAACCGAACCTGGGTCCTCTAGAAGAGCAGCCGGTGCTCTTAAATCACCTAGCAATCTCTCTGGCCCCGGTGAAGGACTTTTTTGCCATTTTGTTGGCTGATCTCCTCCTCTTGGTCTTTTTTCATCGTGAGGATCCTCTGCCTTAATCAGATCTGCCAGCCCTCTCAGCTGTCTCTGTTCGATAATCTTCTCCACCGGCCCTGGGCTGCCAGTGCCCGCTGTGGTACATGGTCTCGAGATGTTTTTTATATGCTCTCTGGTTAGCATAGTTGTGCCCAGGACCACCTTGCTTTTAAATCACCCATGAGGTCTAGTGGGGGCGGGGCGGAAGCATGGTTAGGCTGGTTCTTGCAGAGAGACAGCCCCCTCAGCTCAGCAGCCTGAGCAACTTTCTGACTGTGTCTCAGTTAAGCTCTAGAGAGTTCAGGTCAGCCATGGTGGGCGTGGCAAGTGCCTCCGCCTTAATTTCCTTTCCTTTTATAGAGACTTTATTATTTATTTATTTAGGTTTTTATTTGCCAGCACACAGTGGCTCCGGCCAATTGAGTTTTCATGGATTATGGGGTTAGCATTGTCAAATTCTGTAATCGTTGAGGAAAACCTGCTTTCTATGCAAATGAATTTATGCAAAATTCATGCTAATTTTTTTTTCTTTCTTTCTTTTCTGACTGGTCTGGAAGGCTCTGTGTAGACCAGGCTAGCCTTGAACTCACAGAGATCCCCCTGCCCCTGCTGGGACTAAAAGCAAGTCTACCATGCCCAGCCTTACTGTACCGTCATTGCCATCTTGCTGGCTTCAATTAAAAAAAAAAAAGAATTTTTTTAATTTGAGAATTTCATGTATAACTGCATTTTTTTTCTTTCTACCTGTGTAGCTTAAGCTGGCCCCTGCTCATCCCAAATGCATGGATTTCAGGCGGTCACCAGCTCCCCAGACTCGGAAATTAATTTTGCTGTTGCATATTTTTCCTTTCCATTCAGGTTTTTCTCTTGCTAAAAGACCAGTGCTGCATCTCTTCTTATCTTTTGCTTTCTTAGAGATGAATGTCCTGGGCTCCCAGAATTCTTGTTGCCTGAGCGTTTGATGAGGGTGTAATGTGTAACAGTATTACCTTAGCGTTACCTCTTGCAGAGAAATCAAATCAAGTCTGAACAATCAAACTGCTGCATCCTTCTTGGTTTTAGATCTGCTGCCATTTCATTGAATTGAACTCTCGATTCCTTGTACATGAAGTGAATAAATCTTCACCTTTCTCGTTGGTAAAGGGCACAGGCTTGTTTCACATGGCCTTCTCTTCAAGCCTTATGCAGGGTGTTTCTTTCCTCATTTTGTAAAATGTTGTTTAAATGTCTCTTGTTTCAGAGAACTTATTTCACTAATTAGACTGGTCTAATTTTTAAAAAATTAACTGAATACAAGATAAATTTCTTGTGTGTGTCTCTGTGTATGCATGCTTGAGTATAGTCTATCTGAGAGTATATGCCCGTGAGTATAGAACCCATAAAGCCAAGAGCCCCATGACATGTGTGCTGAGAACTGAATTTGGGTTCTCTGCAAGATCAGCCTATGTGCTTTGAAGTGCTGAACCTTCTCTCTAACCTTGAGGTCCACTTTTTTGATATAAAGTCTTGTAATGTAGCCCAGGCTGGCCTTCACTGATCCCTGCTCTAGCCTAGCAGGTTGATACTTAGGCTTTAGACAAAGGTTGACTTTGAACTCGGCGCGCTACTCCACCTCTCTGCTGAGATTGCAGGTGCATAGCCACTGACCCTCAGAATAAACTCCACTGAGCAGGGGAGCTGTAACCTGGGGGCCACTAGGAAAGGCTTTGCAGTTCCTAACAGTTTGAAATCAAAACGAATATCTCCTTTGGGATTTCTAAAGGACGAACTGAATTCTGAATCCATGGCTATCCCATTGTCAAAAGTCCTTTAAAACAACAACAAAATGGATATTAAAAAAAAAAAAACTACTGGAAAATTAGGAAGGGGGCCACTTTCCTGTCGGAGGAGAGGCAGGTGGGTTCAGATGAAAAAACAAAATCAAAAAAAGAAAAAGCAACTTAAAACACAGATCTAGGGCTAGGGCATTAAAGCCTATGCTCACAGTGACCTGTAGCCACGCACAGGGAAAGCCGAGAATGACATTCCCCGGGGGACTGAGGGCCGCTGAGGGAGCATGTAAGCCCCTGTGTGGGTCCCTTTGACTGGGGAGAAGGTTCAGGCACGGAGGTGTGAGCCGTGACAACAGGAACGTGATCCCTTTCTTTGTGCTGTGTGGGTCAGGATTTAGAACCTAGCCTCTTGTGGGAGCCAGACTAGCACCCCACTCTGCTGTGCCAGCCCTTGTTCCCCTTGCCCTTGGCCATCTCTGTCCCCCAACTTTTTTCTTTTGAGATAGGGTCTTACCATGAGCCCTGGGTTGGCTGGAACTTTCTATGTAGACCAGGCTGTCCTTGAACTCTGTAGGGCCCCTTCCTTAAAAACCTAAACCCTGGTTCTCAGGATTGTACTGGCTGGCACAATGAACATACTAAAATTATACATTAAAGCATTCGCTTTCCTTCCTAGTCATTTTTTTTTCCCTTCAGAGTGAAAAATGGGATGTTCTGAAAACTGAGGTCCGAGTCAGAGTTTTCCTGGATGGTTAAAAGCATTGAGCCCTATTCTTGAGAAGTAAACCCAGAGCTACACATTCATTGTTCACTTGCTCATTTTTGTTGTAAAACAGCATAGCCAGGGCCATGACTTAGTGGTAAGAGTGCTTGCCTTACGCATGTGAGGACCCAGGTTCAGTTTCTGGTGCCTCAGAAAAATCCTCCTCTTCCTCTGGAAAGCCTTCATGTTCAGCAGCATCTCTGTGGTCCCTGCTATTGGAAACCCAGAGGCCGAGAAGCATCTTCAGGCCAGCGAAAGCACAAAACAAAATAACAAAACAAAACCTCTGCCTAATGACCTCAGCCCCGTTCCTAGGAATGTACCCTAAGAGCATAGTCTGGTATTCGCATCACGCATTACGGAGATCCACCTGCCTCTACCTCCCCAGTGTTTGCATTAAAGGCTTGTGCCCAATGTATTTTATGTAACAGAAGTGGGAAGCGTCTATTACGGTGTAGGAGTGAAATGCAGGGAATATACACAGAGAATCAGAGTCGTTTACACTGAGTCCAGCATTAACCTATTAGTACATATTAGACTTTGAATAGGTGCTTCAGCTCCACCCAGGGTAGTTTATGCCCTGTATCTGCTTTGATTGGAAATGATTAACCAAATGGTGTTTATTGCCTCATCTCTTAAGAGATCTAAAAATAGTTCCAATTGGCTAGTCTGGCAGAACAGGTGTCAGATGTTAGCCGGATTCTTTTTCGGAAGGACAGACGTTGTCTTATTTTGGGGCTGGCTTGCTTTGTGGCCCAGGCTGGTCTTGAAGGGGTTCTTGGACCTTTCTTCTCTTCCCCATTGTCAGGATTGCACGTGCACTACCACACCCAGTGGCCCTTGTTCCGGTGAGCTTCTGTAAAGGTTTATGGAGCAGACAGCTTTTATATAATACATTTATAGCTTTGCTTTCTATCCGGGGTTTTACCCTCCCATGAACCGTTTTACTTTTTAACTAACCAGCTGGGGTGTACGTTTCCTAGCTTGTCTGCGATCCCCAATTCAGTCCCCAGGACACCGTGAGGCTAAGTACCTGAGTAAAGCCCTGTGCTGGCTTGTGAGTCAACAAGCCGGCAGAGTCAGATGAGCACACTGAGCGCCTAGGGACCGTCCTATCAGCAAGTGCAGCAGAGAGGCAGTGGCCAGTGTGCTCCTTTGTACTGTGATGATGCTGGAAGGCATGCTTTGAAGGGCGTGCTGACTTAGGAGTGAGGCTTCTCGCCCGATGCTACTGTGGTAGGATGCTCTAAAGCCACCCTGTAAACTCTGAGGCCTGCATTTCCAGCCTTTTTTCTCTGCCATTTTTGGGGATGGAACCCAGGTTCTCACACTTGCCATGCAGGTGTACCCCACTAAGTAGTGCCCCAGCCCCAGAGTATCCTTTACTTCTTCTCTATTTCCTCTTATTTTCCTCATTCTTTTCTCTTTACTTACCACTTTTTCCTTTATCCTTCCTTTTACATTGGGGGCGGGGATAACAAATTTTTAAAGTCAGGAAATAAGTATTGCTGGTCTTTCATTTCTGGGCTTTTCATAGTGGCTACATTGAATAGGTGGCTCGAGTCCAGTGGATGGCCGCGCGCTCACCCACATGTGGGCAGTGCTGATTGGCCACGGGCCATAGGAAAGCTGGGAGGGAGATAGGATGGGGGTAGTGGAGGGCTGGAGGGAGGGCATGAGGGATTGGATATGGCCTGTGCACATTGTATACGTTTATGAGAAGTTCAGCAGATAAATGGCTCCACAGTTAAGAGCGCCTGTTGTTCTTGCTGAGGACCCAAGTTCAGTTCCCGGAACCTACAGGGAGTTACATGGGTAACTCCAGGGGATCTAATGCCCTCTTCTGACCTCCAGAGGGGCCCAAGCACGAACGTGGTGCACATACATATATGCAGGCATCACACACACATCAAATGAATAAATCTAATGTTTAAAGGGTACAATTAAAAAAATTGTGATATTTTCAAAGAATAGAAGTATTATATATTTCAAAGAAAATACCAAAACAGAAAATTGTATCTGCGCTGAACATATAGACCTTTTTCTTATTCACAAAGAAGACAGTAAGAAATGATTAGTGCACAGTTTATACTGATTGAAGTTGTATTACCAGCCATTTAGAGACATCTCAGGTACCCAGAAGACCAGCCATTGTACCTAGCAGACTTAAGCATCTGTGGGTTTTGGTGTTTCTGAGGAGCTCAGAATCCAGTCCCTTTTGGACACTGTCTGCCACCTACCCAGGGCTCTTCTCTTTCTCAGTCTTCTGACTTAGTCCCTCCATCTCGTTACCCCTGTTTCTTTGTTCTGACTCTTCTGATGTCCGAGCACGTGCTTCTTCTTAACACCCTGCTGAGGTCATGACTATACTTGCAAAAGACCAAATGCCTGAGGTTGCCTCTGACGGTCATGTGACCCTGGAGATTAATCTTTCTAAGCCTCAATTAAGTAAAAGCCATGACTGCCGTAAGATGGTATCTTCTACATATGACAGGGGGCTGCTCCCAGGAAATCTCAACAATATAGCCTCATAACCAAGACCCGAACAATGAAAATACCAGTAGACATTTCAGGGTGTGGGAAATATCACAAGCTGCCCCCCTCTAGATAAGGAGTGATAGGCAATTAATGGCTGCTAAGGGAGGGGAGTCTTCTTCAAGGATGACCCCCATCAGTGTTCATGTATGAAGTTCTCAAAAAGAAAAAGGCCCAGTAGCAGTGAATGGGGCCACTGTGTCAGAGTTATGTTGAGGAGTTAAATGACGTGGTGCAGGTGACTGTGGCTTCTAGAGTTGGAAAGGACCTATGTGGGGCAAGGCTGGGGTGCTCAGGCGACTAGCATGCGAGTGCGGCTCTCTTGGGAGCCCTCTTCACCCTCATTCCCAGAAGTCCTTCATCATCCCCCGGGTTGGTCTTTCAGGTTTGCTCTCTCACTTTGCCCTGAGGAAGAGCAGCTCCCATTGATCGGCAGCTTGACTGAGCATAGAGCTGTTGGCAGCTTTCCTTAGGGGCTGTGGATGTGCGTGAGCCTGGCGTCTTCTGGCCTTGAGTATCTGTTAGGAAATGGGAAGCTTCAGGCCTCTCCCTCCCTCTTCACACAGGTTTTACCCTGTAGCCCAGGTTGGCAGTGAATCTTTTGTTCCCCTCCTCAGCCTCCAGAGTGTGGCTGTACACAGATAGTAGCTATTCAGAACTTTTGTCTGTAATAGGCAACCCAATTTTTTCCTCTCAGAAAACTGTTGGGATCATCTCTTTGTCACTCTTGGTCTGGAAATTTGCAACATTGTCTCCTGTGCTTATATTAAATAAGAATTGATGCATAGCAACCATACATATTTTGGGGATACTATGTAATATTTTGTCCTGGATAAAGATCAGGTTAGGGGAACTGGCTTACACCTTGCTCAAACATTTATTCATTTATTTATTTGTACGTGGGGATATCCAAAGCCCTTTCTTCGAGCTGGAGGCATAGCTTGGTGGTAAATGGCTTGCCTAGCTTGTGTGAGGCCCCAGGTTCAGCTCTTGTCACCCCCCTGTTAGTTATTTTAAAGGATGAGTGTTGCTAAGTGTAGTTAAACTGTACCAGGTAGGATATCAGGGCTTATTCTTCTGCCATTTGTACCCTTGAGCCTCGGTTGTTGTAGATGGTTTTGGTTTGTTTGTTTGTTTTTTCTCCATTTGGCAGCTCAGACAACCCTTGAACCTGTGAATTGTTTCCTGGGTACCTTGTACATAATTTCATTGGTTTTCTTTTTTGTTGTTGTTTTGTTTTTTGGTTTTTGATTTTTCGAGACAGGGTTTCTCTGTGTAGCCCTGGCTGTCCTGAAACTCACTCTGTAGACCAGGCTGACTTCAAACTCAGAAATCCACCTGCCTCTGCCTCCCAAGTGCTGGGATTAAAGGCGTGCGCCATCATAGTTCACTGTTATAATTCATATGTTCATGGCCATAATTTCATTGTTATCTTTGCTTGTGTCTGCTAACTCCATGGCAACAGGACTTTTCTGGGTTTGTGTACCTGACGTGGCCAGTTTTTCATCTGTATCCTTCTTGCCATCTCCAGTTGTTTTGTTTTGTCCCCCGCCCTCCCGCTCATCCCCTCCCCCTCCACTAAGACAGACCCCTTGCCCCTTGCACAGGCCACTCTCAAACTTTTGGTATCAACCTTATTTTCTAATGCTTCCTCTAATTATTTTTTAAAAATCGAATGGTGTTGTTCTCTTTCTTATAGTTATTTAAAGCATCGTACTTGATTTGATGGATGGTATTTTACTTTGAGGCAATTGATTTTTTTTTTAAGTTCATTTCTTTTTCAGAGGTGTGTGTGTGTGTGTGTGTGTGTGTGTGTGTGTGTGTGTTGCTGGGTATCAGACCTAGGACTTCATACATGCTCTACTACTCTCACCCTACCCTGCTTTCTTGAATTATATATATTTATATATATATTTATTTTAATATTTTAATAAAATAATATATATACATTTATTATACATATTGTATAACATGTGTATATTATACATATATTCAAATATATATATATTCAGGACAGTTTCTGTGAAGCCCTGGCTGCCCTGAAACTTGCTCTGTAGACTAGACCGACCTTGAGATCCACCTGCCTCTCCCTCCCAAGTGTTGAGATTAAAGGTGTACGCCACCACATCTGGATTGTGTTGCTGCTTTGATTTGAACTTTGCCACATTTGAACTTTGCTAAATATCTAGTTATTTTCTTGGGGAAGGAATGGTTGAGTTCAGAAATTCTGTGTATAGAACTTTTGGTCTGAGTCCCAGTATAGGGTGACCCCTGAGGGCCATCTGGGGAACCCTCAGCCTCAGGGCCCAAGTCTTTTTTCCCTGAGCTGGTCAGGTTTCTCAGAGGTTTCCACAATTCAGAAGTGCAGCTGCCATCTTCCTGGGAGCTCATTGGGGACTGCATCGTGGTGCTGTTCTCACCTGATGTTTAAAGTGGCAGGGAACGGGACGCTGAAGACGCAGCTTTGTTCACAGGCCTTTGCTTATTCCTCTGTCTTGCATTATTGAGATGCTGGAACATGCTCACCATTCAGTTGAGCAGTTAAACTGCAACTCTGCAGTGGTGGTCTGCTAGCAAGGTTGTCCATGCTTCTTTTTATAGTATTTGTTACTTTCTGATATTACAATATGCTGGTTGGTTTTTTTTCAACTTTACAGAAACCTGGACATATCTGGGAAAAGGAACTCTTAATTGAGAAAATGCCTCCATAAGATTACCCTGTATGCAAGTCTGTGTGGGCATTTTCATGATTAATTATTGATATGGGGGGGGAGGGGCAGCCTTCTGTGGGTGGTGCCAGCCCCGGTCAGATGATCCTGGGGTATATAAAAAAGCAGGCCGAGCAAACCTGTGAGCAGAGTTTCTCCATGGTCTCTTGCTTCAGTTTCTGCCTTGGGTTCCTGCCCTGATTTCTCTTGATGGTGGTCAGTGATCAGGACGTCAGGATGTGTACGCTGAAATAAACTTTCTCCCCGTGTTGCTTTTGGTTTTGGTGTTTGTCAAAGCAGCGGGAGTCTGAGCAGGAGGGGCAGTGCGCAAGATCTAAGTCCCTGCTGGAGGGGAAGCCCTATAGGGCAGAACTTATATTGTTAGCTCCTATAGGTATGGTGTGTGTGTGTGTGTGTGTGTGTGTGTGTGTGTGTGTGTGTGTGTGTGCGCGCGCGCGCGCGCGCAGGTCCGTGTTCCTGTGCATGTGCACAGAGACCAGAAGAGAATATTCCTTCCCCTCCTCTACCACTCTCCTTGTTCCTTTGAGGCGAGGTCTCTTGAATGCCGGGTTCACACTGTCTCAGCTAGCCTGGAAACCAGCAAGCCCCAGCAATCGTCCTGTTTCTACATCCTTCAGTGCTGGGGCCGTGTGCATGAGGGACGCCCTCATGGAGTGCGTGGGGCTTCTAGTTCTCTTCAGTGTTGAGTACATGTTATGTTTAGCATATAATACAATTATATAATTAAGTAATATTAGAATATCATTTTGAGGGTAGGTGAGACAGGGTCTCACTAAGTAGCCCTGGCTTTCCTGGAACTCACTATATAGATCAGGGTAGCTTCAAACTCACAGAGATCATCCACTTGCCTCTGCCTTCTGAGTACTGGGATTAAAGGCTTATACCACCATGCCCTGTGGTCTCCAGTCTTTGAATATCTTGACTGTGGTTCAGTGTTTACTTGATGTTGGGATCAAGCCTTATGTGAGCTAAGCACATATTCTACCAATGAACTTCCCAGCCGTTTTGTGTGTGTGTGTGTGTGTGTGTGTGTGTGTGTGTACAGGCACACAAACATGCATACATGTCCACACAGATGCCCAAATACCACACTGCACACATGTAGAGGTCAGAGGTCAGACAACTTGTGGGAGTTAGTTCTCTCCTTCTACCCTGTGGGATCATTGCTCTCAGGTTGAAGGGGTGTGCTCGAGGACCCCTACCCATCTATTCTCTTGATTTTCTTTATTCTGCTTGAAATAATGGTATTTAGTAAAATAAATAAACAAATAAAAAATTCTCCCTCTTACTTAGCAGCATAGTTTGGCCAAGAAAGCTATCTTGGTAGGGCAGATGTGTGTGGATTTGCTGTTTTATGGTGACGGGTTCTGTCTACTTGGACAGCCAGCAGCAGCTGCACAGTGCAGAACCAGAGGGAGCCAAAGGAAGAGGAAGGCTCACAGGCAGAGACCATTGGATTTGTGGGGTCAAGAGTTTTGACTAAAATTTTAGGCAGATGTTATTTTAGAAAAAAAAATTCCAGGCATTTTTGAAAATCTGTTTTTGAAAGGCATGTGACTGGAATCCTGGGCTTTGAGCCAGGGTCTAGCTTTGTAGAATTTACCCAGTTGAATTTAAAACAAAACAAACAAATAGAAAGCAAAAGCAAAAGTAAAGTTTAGTTATCAACCCTCAGAGTGAGACCCCTCAGGGTGCCCACTGCCTCTCAGAGGCGGGTCTCTGCCTCTGTGCTCAGAAGTGATTCGAGGTTCTGGGTGGTGGCCTGCTTGACACTGAGTTCCAAGAGTGCCTATTTGCCTATTTTGACAAGATCCGAAAGTGAGTATGGGCTGGAAACTTTGGGAAGCTCAGGGCTTTATCAAGGTAAGAATGCTTTTTTTGATTTTCTCAATTGACTATTATTGCAAGATAGCATTTTGGTGTTTTCTTAAGGAGATTTGGGGTGTTTATCTAAGTGCCCTCTTCTTCAACAGACTTCATTCTTCTGTGCTTGAGGTCAGACCATAATCTTCCTAAGCACAGGATGCATCCTGGTTACTGTTCTGTAGGATCCACCAGAGAAGACACTTTGATGTGGGTTGAGGCCAATAGAAAGTCTTAGCTGGTGGGCAACTACATCTCAGGAAGAGCTTTTAACACAAAAACCATGTCTGGGTTGACATACTTCAGTTAATAAGAACAGTAAGCCAGAAGTAGAACTACAGAAACTAAAAAGCAAGGTTAGAGATTTTCCCAGAATTAATGAATTTGATGGATTAGATCTTCATTTTCCTTTATGACCTGGATGGTACTTCCATCATGGAGAGAGTGCTAAGGTCTGGGTCCCTGTTTCACTTACTGTCTTTAATTCACATTCACACTGTTACACACTTTTCTACCACCAAAGATGTGGGAAAATGGCATAGGAAGTTGACAGAGGTTGTAGTCATGTCCACTTTAGTCTCAGAAAAATAAGTGATTTTACTACTGTTTAATAGAGGTATTAATGGTCTTACTTGTACATAGCACAGATTGAAAACCTGTCTGGGGTATGGATGTTCAGACACTTCATGCTGGGTCCCTAGTTCCAGCACATTAAGTAGTACCCATGTGCATACATTCTGAAGGGGGGCTCTGCAACTCAGCTGATTGAGATCCTTCTCATCCAGAGCTGGAGACACTTGGAAGTATAAGCGTGTTGCACTGGAGAGAGCAGAAACATGTCTTATTTTAAGTACAAAGAAACTGCCATGCACCTGGGTACTGTGGCTTGCACCCATTATCATGGCTTCTTGGAAGCTGAGGCAGGAGGATTGCTTGAGATCAGAGCATTAAGGCCAGCCTGGATAATATATCAAGTGTCTTTCTCTTAAATATGGGAGGCTATAGGTTGGGAATGATGGAGAGAGAAAGGAAATGAGGTCTGGGGCTGATGGGGTGCATCTGTGATAGAACCTTGTCTGACAGGGGCAGGGCCCTGAGTTCTGCAGAACCAAACAACATGGAGGTTTGCACTGCTGACGTGCTCGCTTGGCATTGAGTTGACTGACAGCAGAGGTTTAGGAAGTGACTTCATGGAAGATGAGTTGAAAAGAAATGGCTGTGTATTGACAAATATATGTTGCGCATCATGACGGTTCAGTCTGTGTGAGCCATAAGCCCAGTAGCAGTCCCAAATGATTATTAATGAAGCAGACAGATTCTTGTCACCTAGTAATGTTGGAGTCACCGATGGACTAATTCTTGACTCATGGGCTTGTGGTGACGCTGGTTTAAACAAACCGACCATGCTACAGTTGTATGGAATCACACATGTACTGACGGCAATGGAGGATGTTTGGTGATGATGACTAAGGACCGTTATTAGGATTTTGCATTTACTGTACTTTTTATGGTTAGAGTTTGCTCTTCTTACTTACTTGGGGGAAAATTTTATTGGGCTAGCAAGATGGCTCAGCAGGTAAAGGTTCTTGCTGCCAAGCCTGAGGACTTGAGTATAAATTACCCCTGGGGCTCACATGGAGAGGAGAACTGATTTCTGTGAGTTAACCTCTGATATTCACACATGCACACTGAGTTCAAGCCTAGGAGTTTAAGACTAGTTCAGATCACACACACACACACACACACACACACACACCCTGTATAGCATGGAATTCACTATGTAGGTGAATTCTCCTGTCTCCACTTTCCTAGTGAATGAAAATTACACTGGTGTAGTCTGATTTCTTCCTTTCCTTTCCTTTCCTTTCCTTTCCTTTCCTTTCCTTTCCTTTCCTTTCCTTTCCTTTCCTTTCCTTTCCTTTCCTTCCCTTCCCTTCCCTTCCCTCCCTTTCCTTTTCTTTTCTTTTCTTTCCTTTCTCCCCCTTTCCTGTCTTGCTTTCTCTCTTTATCTTGAAGAAATGTATTATTTCCTATAGTTTTAAGACAGAAAATCAAGACAGTAATGCACGCCTTTAATCCCAGCACTTGGGAGGAAAAGGCATGGGGGTGAATAGCTCTTGAGTTTGAAGTCAGTCAGGTCTACATACTGAGTTCCAGAACAACCAGGGCTATATAATGAGACCCTGCCTCAAACAAAACAAAACAACCTCCCCCAAACCCAATCAATCAAAAAACAAAAACCAACCAACCAAATAAACAAACAACAACAACAAAAAAAGAAAAGATAGAAACTCGATACCACAAGGACACAAGTCAGGAGAGTTCTGTTTGCAGGGAACCTTTGTTTGTTCTGGAATCAAATACCGAGCCAGTACTGATGCTCTAGAGCTAACCCTCCTTACCTGGCTTCCATGCTGGGCCTCCTTCTGCTCTCTCACCCTACCATGGTATCTCCTGTTCTGTTCTCTTGGTTTCCATGGTACTGGGGATGAAACCCAAGACATCATGCATGTCAGACAGATGCTTTACCAGTGAGCCACAGCCTAGTCAGTATGCGTATTCACTGTGGCCCTTCTGTGTGCAGATGTGTGGCATCTGTCTGCTGGTAATACACAGGAGTTATATAAAGACAAATCGAAATGATCCTGCCTGATTGTGCAGCCTAATGGGGAAGATAAAGCCAACAGATAAGAATTATGCAGGATTCTGTTGCAGGACAGGCTGTCAGTCTCTACCTTTAAGCAGATTGAAATGACTCATTCTAAAGATGAAACGTGATAATGTTATGTAAGATGGAGGGATGGTATCAGAAAACTCACCTGCCCTTTGTGGCTGCAGAAAGGGGTCCCAACTATGGCTTCTGTCTTCAGCCACATACCTCTGGCTGTCACAACAGATATTGGTGGAGGTGAATGGCTCAGAGTAGCTCTAAGTGGGGTGGAGATGCAGGATGAGTACAAGTATTCAGGATGCAGGTTCAGTATGTAGTGATGGTCCAGAGAGAGTCTGTAGGGATGCCCGTAGCTCCTTTCTGCAGGGATTGTTGCTTATAATAATCGGAGTTGCTCAGCGAAAGAAGTTAAGGTAGGTAGGGAGGCTGGGCGTGATGGAGCCACCTGCTGTCCCAACACTAGGGAGGCTAAGGTCAGAGGATTTCAAGTTCAAGGCCAGCTATAGTAGGCTCCCTACTACTGAATACGTATCCAACCCTTTCGGTAGTTTCTGAAGGTGACCTGGTACAGTAGAGGTTTCCAGGTTTCAGCTCTTCTATGCTTCTTTCAGTGTGAGTAGCAATAATGTTCAAGTATACATATAAAAGTTTTGCTGACCCATTGGGCTGGAGAGATAGCTCAGTAGTTAAGAGTACTTGCAGCTCTTACAGGGGACCCAGGTTCAATTCCTAGAACCCAAGTGGCTGTTTACAACTATTTGTAACTTCAGTTTCAGGGGATTTGGCTCCCTCTTCTGGCCTCCCCAGGCAGTGTACACACAGTGCACATACACACATTCAGGCAAACACTCATATATGTACATATAAATAAATTGAAGGGTTTTTCATTGCTGTTGGTAACAGAGGTCCGCTCTTACAACTGGTAAATTTTCTGGCTCTGCCTTTGCATATGTCCCAAGCCTGGCCACCTTTTCCTACCCCCATTGCCGGCACCCGTGTCTTCATAAACCATCTCTTGCCTGGATGATTGCAGCAGCTTTCCTGATGCCCCCACTGCTTCTGACCCTGTACCCTTTCCCTCAGTTCTCAACACAGATACTTTAGAAATATTGATCAGATTGTGTAGCTCCTGCTCAGAATCTTCCTATGGGAAACACAGACGCTTCCCTTAGCTGTCTGTCTCACACAGAGGCAATGCCAGAAGGCCTTAGGTGATCTCTGGGCTAAGCTGTCTTCTCTGTCACACAGATAACCGTCTTCCCCAGGACCTCAGGGCCTTTGCAGTTGCCCTTTCACAGCTCAGAAAGTTCTGCCTGTACAGATCCCTGTGTAACTTCATCTGCAGATGTCTTCATGTGCTCTCTTCAAACACACCCTCTTAGAGGGACCTTCCTTGTCTCCCATTCGGACCCACCACTGGTTAAATCATGGTTTCCCACTTTATTATTTCTTGTAAAATTTATCCTGCTTCCTACATATGCTAGGATGTACAGCTCTGGGAGTAGAGATTCCTGCTTCTGTTATGTCTATGATGTCTAGAGCAGATCCAGGAATATAGTAAGAGGTCAGGAACGTGTAGAAGGGACAGACACTATGTCCTTTGTTCTTCTGCAAGGGCTCTTATTTGGTGCTCAAAGGGGGACAATAAGGCCAGTTGTCCTTTTGGCTAAGACATTTATCAGAAGAGTCATTGACATCAGGGTGCAGACAAAGAGACGGCAACATGGTGGAGGCTCTGAGGTTCAGGCCATCAGGCAGAGAGGCACTGATCCCTTCTTAGAGGTCTCGAAGGAAGAGGAGAGGTTTCACATCATCAGGGTGTGTCTGATTTCTGAGTGGTAGAGAGAAGGAGGAATTCTGGGAAGGAATGTGCCACTCTGAGGATAGGGCACATGTACGGTTAATGTGTATCCAATTATGTGTTTCCTGGGGATGTAAGAATGGTGCTGATCACTCGTTCTCCTGGAATCCAGGCGTTTTTGGTGAGTCTGTTACAGACTTGTCTATGAGGATGGTTAGAGAGAGAGCTACAGGTGGGACGTACACAGGGATGGAGCCTAGTTGGTTGCATCTTCCAGCTGCTCAACTGGTGTTTTGCCCACTTAGTGCTTTCCGACCTCTGGGTGTGGGCTGGCTGCATGGTGCCTGATGGCATCACAGGGCCGTGGGGTGGGGGCGGAGTAGGAGTGAGGCGTGTTGGGATCTGAACAGATAAGAATGCGGGCATTTCTTTAATTTTGGTGAGCAATGGTTAGAACTCTGTTTTTTGTAAGAAATGTCATTTATAAAAAAGGTAACTGTAAAACATCTTTTAAAAAATCTCTGGTTGCTCTTAAAAGAACACGAGGACAGAGCGAGGGTAGAGAGACTGCCGAGCTGAGAGGAAGAGGTGGAGAAGCACACCCTAAGCTGTGCCATAATGATTAGAGGTAAGATCAGTTTTCTTTTATGAGAGTTATTTTGTGTGTGGCAGGGAGAGGGCACATGCCACAGCACCTGTGGAGGTCTGAGGACAGTTTTCAGGGGTCTGTTCTCTGCTTCTGCCTCAATGAATTAGGATCTGGCTTCTGCTACTGATCTGTGTATTCCAGGCCTATGAGCTTCCTGCCGATTCTCCTGTCTCTACCTTCCGTCTTTCCATAGGAGTGCTGGGATTGCAGATGCATGCTACTGCATGCCACTTTTTATAGGAGTCTCTGGAATTAAACTCTGTCTTCTGGCTTGCAGTCTGGGGCTTTTACCCACAGAGCAATGCCCCTTCCTATATAGCCCAATGTTTAAATGTGGGCACTTACTCATGTGCTATAGTTTGTCCTCTTCAGATGCTGAGCTTCTTCTAGTATCATGTAGCAGAGCACACTTGTAATCTCAGCACTTAGGAGGAGCTGGATGCAGGAAGATCAGGAGTTCAAGGCCAACCTGGGTTACTGCAAACTGTCTCAAATATAAGACTGAAAATCCACACAAACCAAAGGAATACTGTAATGAAGATTTCACATAGTATCTCTCTTTGGTTGTTAGGTTTTCTTGTTTTTTGATTCCCCTTGGAGTCAGGGTCTTACATACCCCAGGTTGGCTTCAGAATTACTATGTAGCCAAGGATGGCCTTGAACTCTTGATCCTCCTGCCTCTACCTCCTGTGTGCTAGAATCACAATTAGGTGCCACCACATCTGGCTTTGTTAGGGGAGCTTTCAAGAAACTTTTTTAGGTTTATTTTTATTCATGTGTTTGCCTGTGAATGAATGCCATGTACTTGTTGGCACACCTATCTTGACCAGAAGAGGGTACTGGATCTCCTGGAGCTGGAGTTACAGGTAGCTGTGAGCCACCCAAGGTGGATAAGTGTTTTCATCAGTTGAGCCATTTATCCAGCCTCCTGTGAGGGAGCTTTTAAAGCCACTTTGCTTAGATATGTGATAGAAATAATGATGACTTATCTTCAAGTAAAATATCAAGACCTCGTGACTGTGTAAATGCTGCTTTGATTGGATCTGATTGTTTAACTTGATGTTATTACTAAAGTAAAGAAATACAGGTTTAGGGCTGGTGGGGTGATTCAGGGAGTAAAATCACATGTGCATTCCTGACAACCTGGTTCGGGTCCTCCAAAACCCACCTAAAGGTGAAAGGAGAGAACAGACTCCACATGTGCACCATAGCACCCCTGACTGTACATATCATCTGCGCGCACACACACACACACACACACACACACAGAGAGAGAGAGAGAGAGAGAGAGAGAGAGAGAGAATAATAAGTACAAACATTTTACAAAGCAATATGAACATTTTTAGCTGTGCTGGGACACACTGTGTTTGGGAATGGTGCATGAAGATAGACTTTGGAAAGTCTGGGACACAGTGACCACAAGTCACACCCTTGCCTAGCCCTGGACTGAGGTTACAGATCCCCTTGTGATGGCTCAGGGGAAGTATGGCCAGGAGGTCCAAGGAAGGCCGCTTATTCTGTGATGTTTCCTTGTGCTGTGACGACTCCTTGTTAAAATACTTGTTTTGTGCCTGTCTTCTAAGTAGTTGGAGACATTTTTGTATAGGAACTTTGAGTTGACGAGAAGATTTAGTTAATATTCTGTTCTAGAAAAGCTCAGATCTATGAGTTTGTAGCAATGGCATCTTCATGTGCTTATGGTATGTGTGTGTGTTCACATGTATGCATGTGAAGAGGCCAGATGTTGATCAGTGTCTTTTTTGACCAATTTCCCCTTTGTTTACTGAACCTAGATCTCGTGGATTTGGCTAGCTAGCTCAACTAGTCAGCCTGTCCTGGGGATCCCACCTCCTCTGAGCACTGGAATTACAGGCAGGTCACCACCCCTTCCTGATCTTTTTGTGGGTACTGGAGCTCTGAACTCAGGTTCTTGCGCTTGTATAGCAAGACAACTAGAGATTGCAAACATTTCAGCCGCTGGCTGACCTCGTTAGCCCCAGAAACTGCTTCTGAGAGGAAAACCGTGCTGTATGGTTATGTCCACGTCATTGAATTGAGATGCTCACGTCACTTATAGGAAGGTGTTAGAATGTTTGCGTTGTTGAGATACCGATTTTTGAGGCGTCTCCTTCCAAGCATGACTGTACCCTGGTTGTACTCGGCAGAATCCCATGGCCTTTAGAGTGTCCGCCACCGCCTCCGCCAGTGGCTCTGATTCTCTTGCTGAGACAAGCCCTGCCTGTTGGAATCACATTTTTCTCCAGTGGAGTTTGCAGCTCTCCTGGCACATGACGCTGCATGAAGTCTTGGCTTTGTTTCTGCCTTCCTCTCCTTGATCTCAGTTACTACTACAGCAAGGAGTGAGGGCCCGAAAGGTGAGACTCAGAGAGGCTTACATACTCTCACTGGAGGGAACAGAGGGAGGAGGGAGAAAGGATAGCTTGGACATGCCAGGTCAGAGCCAGCAGGGATCCCACGGTACTGGGCAGTTTCTTCCAAGACACCATGTTTGATACGCACCAGTTTTAAAAGACGGGCAGGTGGGAGTCCAGTTCCCAGTGCCATGTGTGGTAGTTTACAACTGTATGTAACTCCAACTCCCTCCTGGGGACCTGATACTTCTGCCCCACCCTTCCTGTATACAAAACCACAAAATAAAAATAAATCTAAAAATTACGGAGAGGATCGGGGATAAGTGTAGTTTCACAGTTGAGACCCATTCTCTCAACTGTGGTTTCAATCCAGCCTCATTCAGTTTTTTTTTTCACTAACATATTAATTGTACAGACCAAGTTTCATTATATTTCAAACATGCACATAATTGGGTTGGTCAAGTTTTCCCCCTTTTAAAGATTTTTTTAAGAAAGATTTTTTTATAAAAAAATTTTATGTCTATGAGTATTTCGCCTATGTGTATGTGTGTACACCACATGTGTGTCTGGTATCTGAGGAGGTCAGAAGAGTGTCACATTCCCTAGAACTGGAGTTACACACAGTTGTGAGCCATCTCTCCAGCCCTACACTCCCTCTTTAATTATAAACAAACAAACAAATAAATAAAAATAGCAGTTACACAGACGGACCCCATTGAGATGGATACATGCAGACACTGCATGGTTAACTCAAAATTTGAAACTAGTGTGAACAGTCAAAGGACAGCATATTGAGGCCCTGAGGGAAGTAGCCTGAGGATGCCTGGCATTGTGGGGTCTGCTGCCTCAGTCCTGGGCAGGCAGCACTTTGGGGCAAACGGCATGTCCGGGACCCCAGCTTGCTCCCTGGGAGATAAAAGCTGCAGGGTTACAGCAGGTTGTTTTAGATGCTGTAAACACTGGTGGTATCAAGGGAGAGACGCCAGCCAGATGTTGTCTTCATTTTCTAGAGACGGAGGGAGGAGGTAACATGTCTGAGCCACATCCTCACAGGATCCATTCCTTCCCGCCTCCGGCATTGGGCCTTTGGGGCTATCTTTGTGTTTTCAGTAACTTCTTGTGGTTTTTATTTTATTTTAAAAAGAGATATTTATCTTATATACATGAGTGTTCTGTCTTCATGCACACCAGAAGAGGAAAATCAAATCCTGTTACAGATGGTTGTGAGCCACGATGTGGTTGCTGGGTATTGAACTCAGGACATGTGGAGGAGTAGCCAGTGTTCTTAACCACAACCCCCCTCTTGTGGTTTTTATTGAGATAAGGTTTCTGTATGTCCAGGCTGTCTGTGTGTCTGCCACCAGCCCTGGGTTCTCAGTAGTGCTTGCTAACACAGGGTTTTGTGAGATGACTGTGAATTAGCACACGTGCTTCATTGATGAGGCTCTCCATTTGCAAAAACTTGCTCCTCAACCCTGCTTTGCAAGTCTGTTAAGGTCTTGGACAGATGCCATTTTATTTATGAAATCTACACCCAAGTCCCTGCACAAAGTAGGCCTTCTCCCTCCCTGGCGCTTTAGTGTGTGTTTGTAGTTCTTTGTAACATGGGCTTTGAATTCTTTCAGTCCAGACCCTAAAGGCTTCTAGGCCAGTGAGGTGCAAATTTTTTTCTCTTTTCAGTGCTGGGCAGAAATCCCTCTGCTGAGCTAGAGTTCCAGCCTGCGTGGAGGCAGTGTATCTCTGTCCACAGACCCTAATTCTGTGACGTCTTTCCTGCCATGCTTCTGGGCCACCAAAATTTTCACACAGCACTTGAAAACATGAAAATTGTCAGTGCCCTGGGCTTAGTACGTAACAGATTTTCATGTACAGCTTGATCCTGTTTAGGGTGAATTTGTGACCAAGGCGTGCAGGCAGGCTCGGGTGCGCTGCGTGCGGTGGTCTCGCTGCCAGGACTCCGTTTCCTCCTCCTGTCTAGAGGGAATCTAGATGTTTGTCCGACTTTGGTGTCCTTCATGTACAGAGCCGGCTGCTGCACATTTCATGAGTGTACACTGGCCACCTTGCCCCACAAGCTCACTTTCTTGATGAACATTAAATGTGCATTCACAAGGGGAAACTGAGGACCAGAGTTTTCTCTTTAATGAAGAGTCCTTGGCTGCATGCCAGACCAATAAAGTGAAAGGTCCAGACCGAATTCCTGTGTTCTTGTTGTTTGCGACCTTCCTGGCGTATTAAACTGGCAGCCAGTTTTTGTTTTTATTTTCGTCTTAATTAGTCATGCTACTGAAAGCAGGCACGCAGCCCTGATCTGCGGAGGGTGTGGCAGGGTGCCCCTGGCTTGGCGATTGGAGGGAAGTGGTTGCTGTCTGTGTCAGCCTTCCCTGGGAGGACATGGGGGTGGGGGAGGGTAACCCCCTCCTCGGTGTTTCCAGAGTCAAGCTAGAAACTGTTACCTAGGGCTTTGGTGGCAGCTGTGTCTAAATTTGGTGGCTTGGTTACTGCTTTGGGGAGGGGATGCCCTGAGCCTGCCCACACGGGCTGGGCCTTCTCTTCCCTCTTCCTTACCACGTGCTTTACAGAGGAGCGAGTGGGCAGAAGCATTTATCTGGGTGGTATGCGAATTGGAAGCATTGGGGTCATCGTTTTCTTAGGCAGTGGGTACAATGAGGATGTTTATACAGGACACTGTAGCTGGAAGCCTTGAGTAACCATTTCAGTGGACGGTTAGAGCCATTCACAAGGCACCGGCTCTTCCCTGAAACTTGGGTTAGTGAAATCCGTTATGGCCACTGTTCCCCGGAACTGGCCTCATCCAGATTTTTGTGCAACCAGTCCTTCATCCCAGGTGGCCATGTCTCACTCGGTGTGCTCCCTAGAGGGACACAGAACTTGCAGCTAATGGCAAACTCTTGCTGCAGAGCTAACCTACCAGGAGAGTGAGAGTCAGCATTCTGTGTCTGTTATGATCAATACTCTCTTGACCTGTCTCTGTTTTTCTCTCTGTCTTTCTTGGTTTGTAAGGAAGGCAGAATGCTAATGTGCTCCTGCAGTAAGAAAAACTATGTGACCCAGCAGAAGGTGGTAGTCACTGCTGTTATATGAACCAGCGTTCTCGGTCGAGATTTATTATGCGTAGGAGCGGGTGGGGATGAGAGGCTCCGGGGGGAAGAGGAGTTCTGGAACTCTGGGGTTTTAGACAGGTGCAGGTAGGGTGGCAATGGAAGGGAACCTGCTGTTCTGTACTACAGTCTACAAGGGACTTTTAGAGGACTTCCTCTCTCTAGGAGGGAAGGCTGGGCCATGAGGGGAGGTGTACCCTCCATTCCTGCTGCCTACTTCAGTGACAGATGGGGGATCCATGTGGGTTCTGGATCGTTGGCAGCTTTGCAGAGCAGTAATCTTATATTTTCCTGCGTAATCTACCTGAGTGTTAACTCCACCCGAGCTTTAGGGAAGCCGTTAAACGGGCAGTGGCAAGACCTTTGCTCCCGCTCTTTTTTTCCCCCACCCCCTTTTTATGGCTGGTTCTGTTTGAAGTTCTTTGGGGGCTGGGGGCAGGGCAGGCCTATCACCCTAACAGACGTGGCATCCTTTATGGACCGTGAGGAAACCATTGTGCAGGAACAGCCCTAGGTCTGAATCCTCGGGTCTGGGTCTGGGTAGCCCTGCATGTTTGGGGGCGGGGTTCTGCCATGCTCATTTACATACCCGGAAGTCAGAAGTTGTGCAGTTACTTGATGGAGACCAAGCAGCCAAGTATCTGAGCCGGGCTATAAGCCCAATCTTTCCTATGTTTAGGGCTCTTTTACCAGGAAGCCTCTGTTCCTTGAGATAGAAAGGCAGGCCGGATGTCCCGCTCTCTGCCTTCGGTTCCACCTACAAGGTCCTTTGCATCCTCCTGCTATTTGTCCTTCCGGGCTCAGTCTTCTATGTCAACACCCTGATTGCTCTTTCTAGAGAGTCGGCTTTCCTCACCAGGGCTGCGGCTGTTGGAGCATGGGCTATTATGGTTTTCAAAAACTGCTTAGACCCTCTTGCTTATGGAGTGTGGCTCAGTGGGGAGTGCTTGCTCTAGGCGGGCCCTGACCCACATCTCCAGCACTGATGGTGGTGTCGGGGCACAGGGCACCTACTGTGTTTCCAAGGCTACCTCATCCAAGGCTACCTCATGTGTCCCGTAGCTGTGAGATGATTCTAGACTTGTGGCTGGTTATGAGATCACTGTTAAGAGCTTGCTTCCCTGTGCTGGGGAGATTGGGGTAACTTTTCAGTGCCCACATGTGAGATCTGGGGTGAAACCCTCCACTTCTTGAGAACCGAACACTGCTGGACTCTGCCTGACCCCTACAGAACTATGTTCTCACTGCAGCAAACACAGCAGTCCAGGAGCTGACAGAGTCTGCGCTGGAGGCTCTGCCCTGTAATATGGGAGGACCTCATTCAGACTTCAGGGCACTGCTCCCCCAGGTGGCATGGAGTCATTCTGAACTTTGTATGGCTTATGTACCTCATCTGTCTGCTATATGCCTTGAGGAGTCTGCTCAATTATTCTCTCCTTCTTTACGCATTATGAACCTAGGGAAGAAACTTTTTTTTTTAAATGGCAGAAATAAGCCACAGAGTCATGATGTGCCCTTGACCAGCTTTACAACTGGTTGAAGCATCTGGAGCAACAGGTGTGAAGACGGGGCTCCTTTTCAGTGTCCTGGACTCAATCAGAAGCTCAATACCTCTGGGGCCTGGTGGCCTCTCCTTCTTCCCTCATACTCGGATTAGATTTAGAGGTCTTCGTTCCAGTTTGTTCTTTCAGAAAATATCTGTGGACCAGCTAGTAGTGCCAGGTGGTGCTATTGTTAGGTTCTGGGGAAAGGGATGTAAAGAAAGGCAGGAGGTGTGAATAGGAGGCCAATACTTGAGAGTACAGCTTTAAAGAGACAATGGCCCCACTTAGTGAGCCAGAGAAGACTGGAAATTCTCTTGAACCAACAGCTTCTGGGAGGGACAGGTCAACAGGAGAGCCTGCTAAGCCCAGGTCCCAGATGAAATGTGTGTGTGTGTGTGTGTGTGTGTGTGTGTGTGTGTGTGTGTTTTGCATCAGTTCCAGATGCCTCTGAGCTAGGAAGCCTACCTAAGATGACAGGCTGGTGGTGTGTGTGTCCTTCCATGTGAAGGAATACTGAAGGCTTAAGTGTAAATGGGGATGATGTGGCCGTGTGTCTTAGGTTGGCTCACAGTGCCCCCTAGCTGTAGTGAAGAGCACTCCACCAGGAAGGCTGGGCCTGCAGCCAGGAGCTTCCCACCAGACCAGTAGTTCTCAACCTATGGGTCATGACCCTTTTACAGAGGTCACCTAAGACCATCAGAAAACACAGATAATATTTGCATTAATATTTATCATAGCAAAATATCAGGAAGTAGCAACAAAAATCATTTTATGCTCAGGTCACCACTACACGATGAACTGTATTAAAGGGTTGCACTAGAAGTGTTTTAAAACCATCTGTCATGTGTACTTATAAATCCAAACTTCATCTGTCTGGGGTTCCTCTGGCCTGGCTATAGAATTGGGGGCTGGACAGTGCATGGCTTAGAAGGCCCCTGACTGGTTCTAGTGGGTGGGGAAACCGCCTCTCCTCCCTTTGTGTTTTAGGAACAGGGTTACAGTGTAGCCCAGGCTCGCCTAAAACATCTGCTCTTTCTATCTCAGGCTCTTATATGTTGGGGTGACAGTTGTGGATTACAGCAACTGACTCTAAAAACTGTGACTTCTATCACATTTACATTTATTTATTTTGTGAACATGTGCATGGTCAGAGCACAGCTTGCCAGATTTGGTTCTGTCCTTCCACCATGTGGGGTTCCAGGGATTGAACTCAGATTTGGCAGCAAGCTCCTTTACTCTCTGAGGTGCCTTCCAGGTCCCAAACTGCCCCACTCTTGTAGATGGAATTCTGTTGGCCATGTTAGTGTCCATATAAACACAACATCAGGAAAAAAGCTAACGGAGTGTCTATAGGGTAACATTGGCAAATCCATCTTGGAAAACCTGGGCTCACTTTGTGAGAAGACTGAAACACTGTTGGCTTAATGGTATTTTCAACAGAAATATTTATTTCTCATTTACAGCACTGAATGCAGTTGACAGGATTGAAAAATAAAAATGGGGGCTAGAGAGCTGGCTCAGTGGTTAAGAGTGCTATTTCGCTTTTGCCGAGGATCTTGGTTTGGTTCCCAGCACTCTCATGCTGGCCACAACTGTCAATTACTCCAGATCTTGGTGAGCTGGTGCCCTCTTCTGGCCTCCGAAGGCAATGCATGCATGTTGTACACAGACCCAAACACATACACACAAAATAAAAATAAATCTTAAAAAGAAAAGAGATCTGACCTCAGCCTTGACAATACATTGAGAGGATTAAAACTGGAACCTGGCTGGGTGCTGCTCAGGGTGCTTCCTTCGAGTGGATGGGGTTCTGCTTCAAAGACCCTCACACTGTGCACCGTGTCATCTCTAGGCCCTTGCCTTTTGTCCCTCAGTTTAGGAGAAGCGACAGCTCTGGGATAGTTGTATCAGACAGTTGTTCTTAGTCTAAGGAGGAAAACTCAGGAAACGATCTGCTTAGACTTTATGGCAGTTGCATAAGTATCACTTTTGTCTAGATTTTGTGTGTGTGTGTGTGTGTGTGTGTGTGTGTGTGTGTGAGTGCGAAGACTGCCAGTTGCATTGTAGATTGTCGACAGCACCCCAGGCTTCATCCAGCTTGTAAACTTAACAAGATGACATAAAATTCACCCGCACACGTGTAGAAACAAAACTCACAGTGGTCATCTTCAGCTGTGCACATTGTTGGGCGTGGTGTTGGTGATAGCACCCCAGTTAATAACAAGACAGGGACCAGAGGGGCTCTGTCACATTAACAGACATTTTTCAACTCGTAGGTGGGACCCTAACTGAGGGAGGCTGCCTCTGAAGTGCTGTCTAAACCATGGAGCTGCGAGGCCACGGGGTGGTTAACAGACGCTGGCAGTGAGCCTATCCCTTCAAGGGCTGACTCTCTGGGACGTTAGCGCCACCCCGGCCTCTGGGAAATGCCTCTTCCCATCTTTTGCTGCAGAAAAGTTAGTTCTTGTCAACCTTGCTGGATACCTAACTGGGATTTGTTACAGCGCAAATGATCTTTGGGTAGGATTTCATGAACTCCACATTGATTGTTTTCCTAGGTAAGGTTACTATTGCTGTGATGAAACACCATGACCGTGCAACTTGGGGAGGGAAGGGTTTATTTCATCGTACACTTCCGTGTGACAGTCCGTCACCGAGGGAAGCCAGGGCGGGAACCCGGAGACAGAAGCTGATGCAGAGGCCATGGAGGAGTGCTGCTTACTGGCTTTCTCCCCATGGCTTATTCAGCCTGCTTTCTTATAGATTCCAGGACCACAGGCCCAAGGATGACTCTACCCACAGTGTCCTGGCCCCTCCCACCTCAGTCAGGATTTTTAAATGCTCTACAGGCTTGCCTATACCCCAATCTTATGAAGACATTCTCTCAATTTGGCTTTTCTCCCCTTACATGACTTTAGTCTGTGTCAAGATGACATAAAATTCGCCAGCACACTTGTAGAAACAAAACTCACAGTAGTCATTTTCAGCTGTGCCCATTGTTGGGTGTGGAAAACAGTAGCTGTACAGTATTCACTAGAGACCGCTCTTTCTGGGGATGGTAATTTACTCCCTTCCCGCAGCACTGATTCACAGTGGTGGTGATGGCGGTGATGATGATAATGGTGATGATTGGAACAGGGTTCTGCTGCACAATCCTCTCTGGACTAGGCTTCACATCAATCCTCCGAGATCAGAGAGTCTCAGGTGCTAGGATTACAGGCATTAGCCCCACCACACTTGGTTTTTTTTTTTCTAGTTATTTTAAACACCAGGAGACTGGAGTGATGGCTTAGTGGTGAAGTTCACTGACCTCCTTTCTAGAGGTCTGGCCTTTGATTCCTAGCACCCACAAGACCTTTGTTAGCTCACAACCTTTGTTAACTCCAGTTCCGGTAGACTGGAGCCCTCTTCTGGCCTCCTTGGGTACTGCATGCACATGGTGCACTGACATACATGCAGGCAAAATACCCATACGTGCCAAATAAAAATAAAGTTTAAAAAAGCCACTATTCTGAATATGTACTCATGTACTTGTTAAGTTTGCTTGTGCCTCGAGGTCATCTTAAAACCTGCTTCCCTATAGCCATGTGTCACCAATAGAGTTTGTTCTTAATAGTATTTTTGTTTTAATTTTTGAGACATTTAATAAAGGTGAAGCTATTTGGTAAGAGGCATTTTCTTTTAAAAAAATTTTTAAGAGGCACTTTCTGTAACTTGTCTAGGTAAAAACAAGAGGCTATTGTGTTTGAGAGACAGTTTACACTGGGGACTTCACTTTTCTGAATTGCCAGTGTGATTTAAAATTGGCCCCTAGAGGGAGATGTTGTATTGAAATTTTACATCCTGTTTGAAGAGATGTTTTATGTTGTTTTTCCAAATTTCACAAATGTTTGTTAAACCTCTTTCAATGGTGCACAAAACGATCCTGTGTTATTTAAAAGAAGTAGAGTGTATTTGAACTTAGAACTGGTATTGTTTTGCAGGGAATAAAATTTAAGACATAGGTTAATGATATACTTTGTAGAACATTTTTGACAAAGTATATTTTAAAACATGGCAGTTTAAGCAATTCCACATTGCAGAAATAGGGTGACATATGAGGGTCTTTCCTTGGAAGAAAGTATAGAAGGAACTTAACAGATAATTTGTATTTACCTGGTCAGTACTTAGAACCACTTGAAATTTGATTCCACCTCTTCCCCATGTTTGGCCATGGTGTCCTGCCAAACCAAGTTCAACCTTTAGAGGCCAAGGAAAAGTGGAAGGAGAGACTACAGAGTTGTCATCTGGCACCCGCCCCCCATATCCCTGCCAGACAGAGAGACACACATACTGATAAGAAATTTGATTCTTTTCCCTCCATTTGGATAACAGATGTGCACCTGTTTAAAGACTCCAACTCACACAGTAGGTCATCACCAACTTGGCTGAAGACCTATTGTGTGCTGATTGGACTGTCCATGGTCTGGTGGGTGAGAGCTTAGAGCTAAGTGCAGGATTGATCTCAAGTACAGTGGCCTGGACAGCTTCGTCCTTCCTTGATCATGGTTCTAGAGGAGAGTTCCCACAAGGTCTTCAACTTTACATCCTAAAGAAGTCAGTCTCAAGTGTTTTTCCTTTATCATCGATGCAAGGGTGTGTGTGTGTATTTGTGTGTGTGTGTGTGTGTGTGTTTTAAGAGGTTTCTCCATGTAACCCTGTATGTCCTGGAACTCACTCTGTAGATCAGGCTGGCCTTAAACTCAGAGATCACCCTGCCTCTGCTTCCTGAGTGCTGGGATTAAAGGCATGTGTCACATGCCTGGCTCAAAGTTTTAACTAAAATCTCTTTGTAACACTGTGACTGACATTCTTGAGGCCCTGGTCCTATCCTAGCCACCACAAAAACCAACTAATCCCCTGGCCCCCATGATTTCCTTCTTACAGCTGCTTTGTGGATATTCAGATAGGTCAAGGGTGAAAGTGCTTTGGCCAGTGCAGTGTCTCGGGTGGCTGTTGGTACTCTGCTGAGGAATGTGCAGAGGGGGTGCGTTCTGGAGATGCCTGTACGCCTGAGTTCTCACACATACAGCTGTCCAGTTGATGCTGGACACCAGCTCGTTTCCTAAAATCTTTTTGGATTTTTGTTGTTTACATATCAGGTTAGGCTGCTTTTAATTGCATAAATGGTGATGGGGAACCACCTTTAGATGGAAACCATTGTCTAAATGCGTAACCACTGTAAATTTTAAAGAGAACATTTGGCTGCACTGGGGGGCGGGTATCTTTTAGCTCAGTGGAGCTGTGTGTGTTCCCAGAGTCTTTCCAGAGATTACTGTCAGACTTGATACAATGTTCTCTTCTCTGAAAGGCTCAAGTAGAAACATTTGATTCTAAGTACCTGAAGAGTGCTGTCTGACTCCTGGCTTTTCTTAAGCAGCTCATGGACTTTGCTGATGTGGATTAACTCAGTAGTCAGCTTTCTGGCAGGTAGAGCGGTTTAATGGTTAGCCTGGGCTTGTGTCTGTGGTGATGGCACCACCTCTGTTCCACCAGGAGGCTGAGCCTTAACCAATATTTGTAGAGCGCCTGCTGTGGTGAGATTTATACTGACTACATCTGGGGCTTGGTTTTTGTCTTTTCCGCAAGTTGTCTACTTTGGTCATCTGATACCAACTGATACTAGTATGTGACATAATCTGTGACTAGCAAGAACACATACACGTATGTGCACTCGAGCACGTGAGCGTGTACGCGTGCGCGCACACACACACACACACACACACACACACACACACACACACACCGTATAGACATTCACCTCTGCCGTTCTGAATGTTCATAGTTCCCTGTCAACTCTGCTTTTTAAGTTAGATGCTTCAATCTTGGTCCTTTGAAGGTCTTATTAATTGCTTAGAATTATACCGTCTTTAGTTATGAAACTTAAAAGATACTTCCATTGGATGTGGTGGCACATGGTTGTGGTCTTGGCATCAGCAAGGCTGAGGCAGGAGAATCATGATTTCAAGCTAACCTTGACTATAAAGTGAGACCTGGTCTTAAAACAAAAACAAAACCACCACCAATAAGATACGTAGGAGCCGAAGAGATGACAGCGTGGTTAACAGGAGGCACTGCTCTTACAGAGGATCCTAGTTCAGGTCCCAGCACCCACATTGAGCAGCTCATCACTGTCTGTAACTCTAGCTCCAGGGGATCCAATAACCTCTTCTGGACTCTGTCGGTACCTGCACTCACACACACAACCCCTACTCTACACACATGCACATAATTAAAAATAAAAACAAACCTTAAAAAGAGTGACATATGTCTTCCCAGGGATTATTGTCTTGCCTTTTAACTTTAAGATGGAGAGTTTCCTCCTTCACCTCCATTTCCTAAGGAAAACACCCCTCGTGGGTTGATGGGCAATGTGGACAAATGTGGAAACAGCCCACCATATAAAGCTGAGCGTGTCTGAGCGGGTGTAGTGGGTAGTGGCGCACAGCTTTAATCCCTGCACTGGGTGGGCAGAGGCAGGTGGATGGATATCTGTGAGTTCGAGATCAGCCTGATCTACATAGTGAGTTCCAGGACAGCCAGGGCTTTAAAATGAGGCCTCTGTCTAGGGGTAGGGAGCCAAGTGTGTCTGTGTTTGACTTTTGGGGGAGTTGGTTCTTTCCTTTCACCACATAGGTCCCTGAGATTGAGCTTGATGTCCTGTTGCCTACAAACCACTGTATTTAATGTTGAGTCACGGAAGGGAAGTTGCTGAGTGTTTTGTACTTATATCTGTAGGGGATTGCTTCAATCTTAAAATAAGGGAATGCAGTGAAATCTTTGGAAAGTGTGATGGAGCTTACTTAGTAGCCCAGATAGGTCTTGAAACTAGTGGCATTCCCTCTCCCCCAAGTCTCTGACTACTAGAATTACAGGCTTGTGCCACACTGCCAGGCTGCAGTAGTCACTTAGAACAGGTCCTTCCCTCCCTTTGTCAGATGGTGCTGATGAAGTTCAACGCTGCTCTGTATTCAAACTTGGAACATCTTGAAAGTTTCCATGATTGGTTACAACCTCCCAGATGAGTTTGGAAAACAATTAGACTTTAAAACATTGTTTTACCTACATGGTTGTTTTGCCAGCATGCTTATCTGTGCACCATGTGTCTGCAGTGCCCATGGCAGCCAGAAGAGGGCGTCAGGTCCCATGGAACTGGAGTTACAGGCGCTTGTGAGTGCTGGGTACTGAACTCACAAATTCTGCAAAAGCAGCCAGTGCTCATAGTCACCTCTCCAGTCAGTCCCCCTCCCCCTCCTCCCTCCCCTGGGGTGTGTGTGTGTGTGTGTGTGAGAGAGAGAGAGAGGGAGGGAGAGAGAGAGAGAGAGAGAGAGAGAGAGAGAGAGAGAGAGAGAGAGAGAGAGAGAGAGAGATAGATCTGTAGGACACTCGTCCCTAGGTCTTAGTTTCCTCTTCTGTGGAAAGATTTGCCTCTGGTGTCCTGTCCATCTGTACAGCTACAGAGCTTAGGAAGGAAGTTACATGTAACATTGACTTTGAAAACGTAAACACTTGCTGTGTCCCCTGGACATAATAAAACCATCTTACAAAGAAACAAAGAAACCTTGTACTGAGCAGAGCACACCCTGGTGGAAGCCCTGGATTCCCGGCCCCTGGAACTAAGTCCCCGAAAGTTAAATTCCCTGTGCTTTGCTTCCACAGCAGATTTTCTTTTTTAAACTTTGTGCTTAGCCTCCCCGACAAACAAAACACCTAAAAACTTGCCGGGTTTTCTTTCTTGACCTCTGGCTCTGGCGTCTTTTGGCTCCTGAGAGGAAAGATTCTCCTCACCCCCTGCGCCTCACGGTCCCCTCCTCTTTCTGCTTCCTGCTAACGCTGCAGGAGCCTGGAGCCAGCGCCGAGGCTCTAGTGAGCATGCTCACAGCAGCCCTCCCCCCCCAGCAGAGGAAGCTGGTTTACATACGAGTCATACCAAGCATAACCAGCATGTCGGTGCAGTCAGCTTGCAGCGGGCTGTGAGGGAGAGTGCCTTTGTCCTAAGAAATGTGCTTTGTGTTTTTCTTTTTTACTGCTTTCTTTTTAAACCCCCAAGACAGGCGTGAGGAGACTTCTGAAATGATTTTTTAAAGCCGAATAGAAGACACAATCAGACACCTTCCACAAGCCCTTGACGGGTTTTGTTTGAGTCTGATTTTGTGTGTGTGTGTGTGTGTGTATGATTTTTTTTTTTTAAACCTTTTACAGACTTTGTTTTGATCTTGTGAGGCTGGGCCTCTCTCTTCCTGAAGTTTTAGGAGAGCCTGGAGCTACTCGGCTAAGACTGAATTTTGAAACTTTCTCTTTGGGGGTGAAAGCAAAGAACTGTTTTTCTTTGCTAGCCGTCAGATAAATGCTGTTTATGAAGATGGACCTGTTGAACTACCAGTACTTGGACAAGATGAACAACAATATCGGCGTTCTGTGCTATGAAGGTAGATGTTCTAGAATGTACTCTTTTGCATTTGGGACAGCCACCCCTCCTTTGGAGGGGGGCTCTGACTGGCTTCTGAACATTTTCTTGTCTTTCTTGTGATGGTGGACTGACTGGAAAGAGGGTTGTACACCATTTCAGGACAGTTTGCTTTTGCCTGGCAGGAGGGTGGCAGCCGTGGAGGGTTGTTAAAAAGTTTACTTGCAATGTACTAGCAAGGTCTGACAAGATCGTTACCTTCTAAGTGATTTTCTCTTTTGATTTTGTTGGTGCTTTATGCATAAGGAGGAATTTACAGAAGTAAGGAGAAGTTAAACATGTGGGTGTTGGAGTAGAGGGGAGGGGCTTTGGGACTTATTTTTAAACATATTGCCATGTACAGTGTTCTGTGTGGACCCTTGCTCTGAATTTCATGTGGTAGAGGAACAACAGCAGAAAGCTACAGTAAGGTCTTGTTTTCCTGAGCCATTGTCTCAGACATCGAGGGTTTTTTCCTGTGGGGTTTGTGGGACTGGCAGGGCCTGGTGTCAGGGAGCCCAGGCCGGGTTCTTTGTCTGCTGCCCCATTTCCTGTGCAGAGAGCTGACAGTGAGACAGGCTCCCTCCAACCCCAGCCCCTGGCAATTACACAGCAAGCAGCCAGAAGAGTGAAGAAAGTGGAAAATGCCCCCACCCCTAGATTCGCTCATCTCCTCCCCCTCCCCTGGGCCCTCCCTGGAGTATTTTAAGCTTCTCTGGAGAAAACCCCAATCCCATCTTTTGGAATCTTACCTACGTGCGATTTGAAGCCAGGGTAATGGGGCTGAGTTGTGGTACTGGCTGGGCAGGGAGAGACCTGGGGCTGCCAGGGAGTCTTTCCTGGTAAAAGCGAGTAGGAATCAGGGCGCATCTTCCTGCTGTGGGCAGTAGGCTCTGGGTTTTCTCCCCTAGTTAGCCTAGTAAGTTGTCTGCTTTTTCTTGAACACAAGTTAAAAGGGGGAGAAGAGCCGACTGTGTTCATGTAAAAGTTTCAGATCTACTTAAGTTGTTGAAAATATACCCTTTCTCTTTCAAGTTTGCTTTAAAATTAACTCTATGGGGAAAAAAATCTCATTTAAAGGGGTTTTGTTGCTGTTGTTTTGCTTTTTGAAAATAAGATATCACTTTACTTTGACAAGCTTCCTCTACATATAAAGAGCGTCTCAGCTTCTAAACCCCCTCATCTCAAAGGTTAGTTTCTCCAGAAGTCACCAGAAGCGATTTCTGGTGGGATTCATGTATCGTCTTTTTTTTATTTTTTTATTTTTTGAAAGAAAGAAAGAAAGTCCACATGAAAGCTGAAAACTTTTAATGTGATTTCTTTGTCAACAAATAATCTGAGATTTAAAAAACAAAACAGAGTGGCTGGCTGGCCCGGGTGAGGAGCTCAGAGACTGCTAGGACAGTGGCTCCCTCCTGTGTCCCGGGAGGAAGTTCTGCAGCTCCCCTAGGTGGGCGTGTGGTTCCACGGAAAGCATAAATGCCAACAGTTAGCTGTCTTGTTTCCTTCACTGTTTGGAAGAACAGACTTAGAAGGGAGAACCGAGTGGATATGTGGGATCATAGGCTATCATCTGTTTGGCTTAAACATCTGCTCCTGTTTTCCTTATTATGAAAGGTAATATTATTCTAACACCAAAATAAATACCCAGGAAATGAAGAGAAGCTCAGCAAAACCTGAGTGGCGCTCAGAGCCAGTTGTTTATGTCCTCTGGTTTCCTTGCTGTAAACACCACACACATCTGCTCTCAACTGCCAGGGCTGTGTGGCAGGATGGGCATAAATCATATATGGAGTTCTCTCCTGTAAAAAGTCCAAATGCAGCTAAGTCTGGTGGCAACACACCTTTAATCCCAACACAGAGGAGACACAAGCAGGTGGATCTCTGTGAGTTTGAGGCCCGTCTGTACTCTATAGTGAGTTCCAGGACAGCCAGGGCACTATAGACAGCCTGTCTCAAACAAACGAACGAACCCAAAGAGAAGTTGGTCCAGTTTAAATGAAGCGCACTGCGATTGTTTGCATTGATCTTGCCAGCCCTCCAGTGTGCCAGGGCAGTGATGTGGAACATGAGTGGATGGGGTCGGTGGCGTTTGATTTCATCTGGGGCACAGGCCAGTCTCCTGCCTGTCAACAGGGGAAAGACTCAGCGTTTGCCCTGGCTTTAGAAGTGAAGATAAGGTGGGGAGTTTTGCTTCCCCAGGTTGGTCCAACGACAACCCTAGTTGTGTCAGGGGAACGGTGTCCTCACTACCTTCTTCCAGCAGCTGCCATGAGGATGGGTTCACCACCTGCCCAGAAGCACACAAGGACCCCCGAGTCTTACTTTTGAATCCACTCTGGGTTGCCCTTCCTCCTTGAGGTCTTGGGCTGGAACCTACATTATCTTCTTCCACGGAGGAGTCCCTGTAGCCTGGACCTGTTCTAACTGGCTGGGGCTGTTCCCTGCATGGCAACCCCATCCTGGTGCCTGCCCTCATGGTCACCTCGAAGGCGGATGGAAAAGGCCACTAAAGGAAAACAAATACCCCAGTGCAGGCTCTGGGGAGCCTAAGATGTTGAAACAGAAAATCTGTCTAACTCGTGAGAACCAGTTTCTATGCTAATGGCAAGTGATTTAGTAGACTTGCTTGTGTTGGTGAATGGTTGAGAAGTCTCTTACCACCACAATCCACAGCTAACCACTACATCCTGCCTTACTCTTGTGAGTGGTCCCATTGTACCTATAGAAGTTCACTTTTGCCTCTGTCTTCATAAAAAAGGCACAAGTCAACCCTAGCCAGCCCTCCCTTTCCTTTCCCTTTTGAACTCCCTAGCATGCCCCACTGGATGGTCAGAAGCTTCATGAAGGCAGAATGGCTGCCTTGGTGACTGGCAGAACCCCAAAGCATAGCTCAGGGCTTTCTTGGGCTCCAGGAAGTGGTTTATGGTGAACAGAGAAAAGGCCTGCAGGTCTTCCCCTGGGTTGTGGTCACTGCTGTTTAATGCAGTCTTTAATTATAAACTGTTGTGTTTTCTCTAATTAACTTGGCACCATAGAGCCAACCAGGGCCTCAGACATCACCTCATACCTTCACCTTATTTCGCTAATGAAGTTGAGGCCCAGAGCTTCTCTGTGTTCAGGTAGATTTCTGGTTTGTTGCAGGACTGAGCTGAGGTTGGAGCCCAGGGACTTTCACTCATCTCTGGGCCTCTTCTTCCCATTCTGCCTTTCCAGAGTTACTGTCTCTCCTCTGCTCACATCCTCAGGACCGAGCATGCTGGAGGGTGGGGGCAGGCCACACCCAGCTTGCAGTGCATTGTCCTGATGCCAGCTGGTCCAGGCTCCAAGGTTTGTTTGGTGTCCAAGGAAGAGTAGTAATGCTAGCTGCAGATGACCAGCCTTCTAGAACTTTCTCTCCCTGCCACTGCAGAATGTGGGGGTGGGATGGGGTTGGAGAAGGAAGGAAAGGCCCTAGCTAGGGGCCAGGTCCCCAAGAGTGAGCCCTTCAGGAAGCAGAGGAGTGTGGGATGTTTCAAGATGGCTGACAGTCATATTTACATAATTACTAAGTTCAGAAAACTTAGATCCTAATAAATGCTCATGGTTGGCTGTGGCTGTAAACTGCTGTTAGCGATTCTTCAATTATGGGTTAAGAGCCATTAGTGTGTAATTTGGTAGAAGAATTCTCTCCTTTTAATTTAATAGTGTGATTTGTCTTGGGAGAAAGTAAGGATAAATTGCATATTGTGATGGGCTCAAAGCTTCAGAGAAGGCATGGAGAGTTCCTCGGGGTTTAGAACTGTTGGCTGCTTTAGAACATAATTACACTTGTTTCACTGCAGGCTGCATTCAGATCCATTTTCCTGGACCGGAAGGGAACAAACGTACTTGAGCTGCCCAGAAGATTGAGGCCCTGCAAGTCTGGGCCTGGGGCTCTTTTGTTTCTTGCTAGTCTACCAGCAACAGGTTGACGGAGGCCTAGCTTCCTTATGCTTTGTCTGAGGACGCTTGGGAGCCTCCAAGGCTGTTGGGTGAAAAGGCCACAAGAGCCAGGCTACAAGTCCCAGGGCTGGTTCCCAGCCCTTGTCACAGATCAAGTGACAGGGTCTTGATCCAGATGTATTCCACTGTAACCATTTTACTGTGGAAATTCAACTTTAGCATTTTACAGGTGTGTGTGTGTGTGTGTGTGTGTGTGTACAGAGAGAGAGAGACTGAGAGAGAGATAGAGAGAGAGGATTGCTAAAAGCCCAGGTGAGTGCCGGGCTGAACACTTCTGTCCTTGTTCCTCCTAATTACAGCTTGTGCCCGGAAGGTGTGATTAGAACCTCCTTCCTTCCAGCTCCACGCCCATAATTCTAAATCTCCTTCTGGAAGGATTGTTTGACTTGGCTGTTATCTGTGGGAGACAGCATTTGGCTTGTTAGAAGTCAGCCCTAGAAGGCAGCGTTGCCCCCTTCCTCCTCTGCCTTGTGTGCCTAGGGTGTCTGGATTCATTGCTGTGAAACAAGTTTTTAAAAGTCATGCCGTATAGATATAAAGAGATCTCTGGGCAAAGGAGATTGCTCAGTGGGTAAAAGTGATTAGACCCAAGCCCAACGATGACCTGATTTCAATCCCTGGGACCTGCGTGGTGGAAGAAGAGAACTAGCTCCCAAAAGT
The DNA here is from genome assembly GCA_036184795.1 of Tokudaia tokunoshimensis. NCBI lineage: Eukaryota > Metazoa > Chordata > Mammalia > Rodentia > Muridae > Tokudaia > Tokudaia tokunoshimensis. The sequence goes on along the minus strand of BTHU01000002.1, from coordinate 136,161,178 downwards.
GGTCCTCTGACTTCCAGGACACACACATCCCCCTCCACCCACTTCCTAAATAAATGTAAAAGGAAAGAGAGGGAGGGAGGAGCCTCCGTGGTGTGTTGAGAGCCTCTCAGTGCAGCTTAGTTCTGCTCCACTGCCAGAACGAGGCAGAAAACTGGGTTTTGTCATGAAGAAATTAGATCCAGATTTAGCTCGTTGCTTGTATACAAATATATATATGTATAAAAGTTTTCCCCCGGGGAATGTTCCTGGCCGTATCTGCCTCATCTCTTATGTATTTAATGTTTATTTAATAACAGTTTATATTTAATGCTATTTGTATATTTAGCTCATGGTAATTATTTTTTTTTAGCCTTGCTCGGCAGTGTAAGCCTGTAGTGTGAAGCAGGACTCCTCCTCTTTTTTTATTTGAAAAAAGAAGTCATGAAGCCGGGCGGTGGTGGCGCACGCCTTTAATCCCAGCACTTGGGAGGCAGAGGCAGGCGGATCTCTGAGTTCGAGGCCAGCCTGGTCTACAGAGTGAGTTCCAGGACAGCCAGGGCTACACAGAGAAACCCTGTCTCAAAAAACCAAAAAAAAAAAAAGAAGTTAGTTGTCCTCCTGTGACAACCCGCTCCCCGCCCCCCACGCGCGTGCTTTATTTTAAAAATGATTTCGCTTCTATTTGTGCCATACTCCCCTGCACATCCCTGCCAGGCTCTCACTCCCAAGTGGATGTCACATGCTCACTAACTTTATTTTTATTTTTTTAAAAAGGACTAAGTTTTCTAATATGCACACGTGGGTATGTGCAGCACCCACATACAGGTGCCCGGGGAGACCAATAGAAGGTGTCCCTTCTATAATAGAGGGAGCGGGGTCATAGGCAGTTGTGAGTACCCAATATATCAGCTGGGAAACAAACTCTCCTGTAAGAGCAGAGAGGACTCTTAATCTCAGCCACCTCTGAGCCCCATGGTTTTTCAAATCATGCGGGGCTTGTGTGTGCCATGCATATGGGTGGCAGTCAGAGGGTTACTTTGTGGAGTCAGCTTTCTTCTTCCACCTTTATGTGGGTTCCAGGACTTGCGTGGCAACTGCCTTTCCTTCTGGGCCATCTGCCCACCTGTATTCTAGAAGTTCTGAGAATTCTTCCTGCCCGTTTGCCTCGCTGTGCTGACTTTTTACGATTTTTAAAGTCTTGTTTATATTAGTGTGTTTGTGTGGTTGGGTGCTGATGGGGACCAGAGGAGTTCATCACATCTCTGGAGCTGGGGTGAAAGGTTGCTCTGAGCCACCTGAGGTGGGTGTTGGGAGCCAACTGAGGTCTGGAAATGCAGCAAGAGTTCTAAACTGCTGAGCCATCTTGAGTCACCACCTGGTCAACCTCCGAATTCTGTGGATGGTTTTAACTTTGGGCCCCACGTAGAATACTTTTCAGTAATAAATTGTGACTCACTGCTAGTTGAAAGAGAGTCTATTTACCCTAGTAAAAGTAGAAAATCTAGCTGGGTGGTGGTGCACCCCTTTAATCCCAGCACTCAGGAGGCAGAGGCAGGCAGATTTCTGAGTTCGAGGCCAGCCTAGTCTACAGACTGAATTCCAGGACAGGAAGTACTACACAGAGAAACCAAGTCTCCAAAACAAATCCACCAAAAGTAGAAAATCCATTATATTTACTTATTCCTTTTTGGCAGGTTCTGTAGCCCTGGCTAGTCTAGAACCCACTGTGTAAACCAGGCTGGTTTTCAAACACAGAGATTCACCTCTTTATCTCCGAATGCTGGGATTCAAGGAGCATATCACCATACCTGGACTGTAAATGGATTCTGAAAAATATTTTATTTTTATTTTTAATTGTGTGTGTGTGTTTGTTTGTTTGTGCATGTGGGCATAGTGCCAAGGGAGGCCAGAAGAGGTCATCAGATGAGCTGGAGTCACAGGGTTTGTGAGCTGCCACGTGGGTGCTGGAAACAGATGGCTCCTCTTAGCAAACGCTCTTACCTGCTGAGCCATAGCTCCAGCCCTAGCAAAGGAGCTTTGCTCTGTCTTATTTTGCTGTTCTAGCTCCATGTAATTGGAATTATTCTGTATGCCATTTTTGGGGGGTTGTGGAATATGCTGGGGGTGGAAGCCAAGGGGCCTCACACATGCATTGCACGTGCTCTAACCCTGAGCTCTTGTGTCTGAATGAAATGTTGTGAAGTGACTGAATGGCCCTGAAGTGTTGCTGTCTTCCCCATGGGCTGCAGCAGAGATGGTCTCCTCCCTCAATTCTGGGACTGACAACACCTTCCTGTTCATTCACTGGTTGTTAAACATCTCCTGATGCTCCATTTGGATTTTTTTTCCCAGCTAGTATTTCATTCACATTCCCCAGCACTTCTTCAAGTCCTCCTTCTCCCATACTGACGGAAGGATGTATGTCCAGACCATCTCAGATCGTTTTTTGGGGAGTTGCAGTTGGGTGGCATTTGTGGTGATGCCAGTCAGGTGACACTTGTGGTGCCGGACTAAATTGGGACCTGAGTGGGGAGACTGATTCTGTATCTACAGGCAGGTGGCTTGAAGCTGACGTATGACACGTCAGCTTTGCTGTAGCAACAGCCTCCTGTGGGCTGAGACACAGAAGAGCTTAGACAGAGCCACTGTCCAAACTCTGGTTGCTCTGCTTTGTGGGGGCAGGAAGGGAACATTGTTTTCAGCAATAGCCATGAATTAGTTGTGGTTTTATTTCTAGAGGAACAAATCTATCTATCTATCTATCTATCTATCTATCTATCTATCTATCTATCTATCTATCTATCTACCTATCTACCTACCTACCTACCTACCTACCTACCTATCTATCTATCTACTTATCTATCTATCTATCTATCTATCTATCTATCTATCTATCTATCTACCTACCTACCTACTTATCTGTCTGTCTGTCTATCTATCTGTCTGTCTGTCTGTCTGTCTGTCTGTCTATCCATCCATTGGATTTATTAGAATGGTTTATAGGCTGATGTCCAGCTAGTCCAGAAGGTCTAAGAATCCTAGAGTTGTTCAGCGGGTCATGTAGTGTGCACTGGATCCTGAAGAAGTGGGCTCTAATGCCAGTGAAGGAGTAGACTTGCTGGCGAGAGTGAGAGCAAGCAGGCACAGAGTGAGAGAGCAAGCTTCCTCTTCCATGTTCTTTTTTATGGGCTGCCAACGGAAGGTGAGGCTCAGATTAAAGGTGGATCTTTGCACCTCAAAAGATCTGGATTAAAGGCGTATCTTCCTAGTTCAAAGATGGGGATTAGAAATGAGTCTTTCCACTTCAGGTGATTTAATTAAGAAAAAGAAAAATCCCTCAGAGGTGTGCCAGGTCATTTCAGGTTTTAGTTAATTCCAGATGTAGTTAGGTTGACAACAAGAACAGCCACCACGAGTCCCATGCGTCTGCTAAAGTTATGAATGAAAAAGCATCATCCACGTGCATTGTTCCTAATCTTATGTCTGTTTCCCATGAAAACAGCGCCTGTTGATTCCTCTTGGCTAGTGATTGGACTTTAATAGAACAAACGCCAACATGTAATGTTTTCACACAGATGTGTGCTGCCAAGCAGTTCAGCAGAGTTGTTTGCACTACCCATAATCCAGCTGGGCAGTGGCCATGTTTCTTCCCTGATGAATTAAGAGGGCCGTGAATGCAGCTTTTGAGCAGTTTTTCTCATCTTCATTATATGGCGGCACCACCCCAGAGTCAGGATGACTTGAATTTTTATTTTATCATTGGCAGCATGTTCTTTCATTCTTACTATGCACTTTAAAAACTATTTTCAATGCACTTATTTAGTGTGTGTGTGTGTGTGTGTGTGTGTGTGTGTACATGCTTGCACAGATACCACAGCTTTGTGTAGATGTCAGACTTCTTGCTTTCCTACCTACAAACTCCTTTGCCCCCCTCTCCCCTCCCTCCTTCTATCCCTCCCTCCTTCCTTCCCTCCTTCCCTCTCTCCCTCTCTCCCTCCCTTCCTTCCCTTGATTCCTTCCTCCTGGCTCTGAAAGTCTAACTCACCACCTAGGCTCAGGCTCACCTACCAGGCTCATTGTCCCAACCCTGTGGATTAAGAGCTATTATATAGACTGGAGAGATGGCTCAGTGGTTAAGAGCACTGACTGCTCTTGCAGAGGTCCTGAGTTCAATTTCCAGCAACCACATGGTGGCTCACAGCCATCTGTAATAGGATCTCATGCCTTCTTCTGGTGTGTCTGAAGACAGCTACAATGTACTCATATAAATAAAAAAGAGTTATTCCACCTTCTTCCTCTCCTGTTTTTTCTCTTTGTGATGTACTACTGCAGAAGTTTACACCCTTCTCTGTGCCATGAGATCCGCTTCAGCTGTAGGGGTCAGTTAGACTCCGCCTTGCCAGTGGGTCCTCCGACTTGCAAATGCTCACCAGGCTGAGCAAGCTCCAGCCTCAATAACAAGAGTTTCTTTCTTTAAAAAAGTTATGTTTATGTTTACGTATGTGTATTTGTGCATTTGTTTGTAGTACATGCAGAGGCCAGAGGGAGTGTCAGATCCCTCCTGAATTGGAGTTACAGACAATTGTGAACCAACTGATATTGTTGGGGCTTAGCCTTGACAAGAGTTGGGGGTCGTTAAGAATGAGGGATACCTGGTAGGCGAATAAGAAAACACACAATTGAGATGCAATACTGACAGGCTTGTTTATTTTTGTAAGAGCTTTTTGAACTTGGGAATTAGAATGCCCACTTAGCCCCAGTTTTTTATTGAAATTATACAAAGAAGTTGAATTATAAAGTCTATGGGGGAGATAAATGCTTTTTTTTCTGTGCTAACATTTGTGTGTGTGTGTGTGTGTGTGTGTGTGTGTGTGTGTGTGTGTGAGAGAGAGAGAGAGACACAGACTAGTACAAATTTAGAACAGAAAAAAGGGAACTATACAATTTTATTTATTTATTAATTTTTTTTGTTTTTGAGAAAAGGTTTCTCTGTGTAGCCCTCGCTGTCCTGGAACTCACTCTGTAGACCAGGCTGGCCTCGAACTCAGAAATCCACCTGCCTCTGCCTCCCAAGTTCTGGGATTAAAGGCGTGTGCCACCACTGCCCGGCAGAACTATACAATTTTAAACATAAAAATTTCACAGCAAGCACAATTTTTTTGGGGTAGCAGTATTGCGGTTACAAAGTATCTTTTAGGCATATGTGAGACAGTGTAGTTTTATAAAAGGGAAAACATGAGGTTATACTGCTGACCCTGCAATTTTTGTAATTTCTGGACCCCATTTGTTTGTTTACAAAAATATTCTTACTTGTATGGCGAATTTTAGGGGGCTGCTACCATTGTTTCCGAACCCAAGGAACACATTGCTAACTTTTTAGGAAATATTGGTATGTTATTTTATTATTAATTTTATGATAAAAAATGTCCTATTTTATTATACAGAATTGAAATTAAGACTGGGGGAACAGCTGCAGAATTACTTATTTTTGCCTGTGGCTCTAGGGTATTTTCATTTTTACCTCGAGCAAGTGACTATAACATACATTTTTTTTTTAATTCATGAACAGCCTTCAGTTTAGTATTATTGGTAGCATTTAGTTTTTGGATATTAAGCAGGCTCCTACTAGGTATTGCTAGGTCACCAAATATCATTTTAATATTTAATATTTAGAATGATAAGTACTAAGAATAATTGCAGAAATGACATTACAAGATGCTTGTGCAAAAGTCGCAGGCCTTGGGGCCCCTCAGTACTCATACTGGGGCCCACAAGAGGCCATAGCCTTGTGCTCTGGTACCTGCCCCGCCCCCCCGCAGGTTTTTCTTCCTTGTCATCAGGGGTCCCAGGCATCTTGAGCTTAATGTAGGGTGTCTCCAACAGGTGCTAGGAATGGATCAGATCCTGCAAGAGCCGACAGTGATGGGAACTACTCAGCAGTCTCTCTAAACTCTGTCCAGGCTTCCTTAACTCTTTGAAGGTTGTTCCAGGAAGAAACCAAGCAGGAAGGGAGGTGTGTAGGTGAGGTGCGGACAGTAAAAGGCAGAAGGTCAGCCTGTGTAAGAAACATTGATGCGCGTGGTTTGGGATGCAGTGGCCCTGCTCGTCCTGATGTCTAGTCTTGATGTTGGTCCACCTGTGACTGACCTCATTGTTTGTGGGAAATCGCTTCTGCTCGGTTGTATACCAGGCACTGTTTTATGTGTTGGGGATACAGCTATTAACCAGATACTTGAACCTCAAGATGCTAGTCTACACTCCAGCAGCAGAGACAGAGCAGGTCCATGCAGAAGATTAGGGCAAGTGCTACCATCATAGGTGGATGCCTATGAGCTGGTAGACTGTTGGCAGTTGGCAATAGTCATATACAAACTCGGAAAGTCACTAGTTTTGTTTGAGTGGACATCTCTATGGTCCTGTGAAGGTTTAAAAAAAAATTAAGCAACCTTAATGGAATCTTAAAGATATGAGGTCTTTTATTTAGTTTATTAACTATGGCCACAGTCTAAGAGTTGCATGTAACTATAGTGTTAGAAAGTAACATTTTTTTGCAGTGGTAGCAACTTTTTGTTTGTAAAAGGTTGTATGATTCATTAGGACTCCAGATAGGAACAAAATACATTTAGAATAAGAAAATTCAGTGAACTTAAGAAGTCCCAAGAATGATTTAGTTCTGTATTCTTCTCTGACTTTAAAGATAATACCTGACTCTTAATCTTTCCACTTCCCATTCTGCATAGATCTCTGAGCCTTGAGAGATTGGAGTGTGATAAAGACTTTTCTCCAAAGTCTTTTACTGAATACATGCTGTTCCAGTTGTGGGTCTCTGTTAATTTTCACCTACTGCAAAAAGATGCTTCTTTGATGCGGACTGAGTGATAGGCAGTCCATGTGTATAGCAGTTTGTCATTGGAGGTGATTTTATTGCTGTTTGTTTGTCAGGATAATAGTATTTGGTTTTCCCTTAGGCCTATGACTGATGTAGCTTCAGCTTATTGGCTACTTTAGCAATGTTAGGTGTGGGTTCCTTCACATGGAGTGGGCCTTGAATCCACTCAGAAACTGGTTGGTTACTTCTGTAACATTTGTGCCATGATTGCACCAATAGATCACACAAGCAGGTCACTGTTACAGGGTTTGTAACTGGGTGATATTGATGACTCCCTTCTCATCCAGTGGTATGCAGAGTACCTTCCAGAACCGTGGATGCCAGTCAGTAGGGGTGAAGCTTCTAGCTGGGCTCTAACTTGACTTCTTTGTACTTGATGACATAAGTGATTCTTCACTGATAGGACATTATCGTCATGGAGAGAAACCAGTAGCCTTGGGCAATAGTTTGTGATGTTTGGGGGTCTTTCATAGAACTCTTTTGGCTGATAACTCAGCAAAATATAATCATTCTTAGCACTGGAAATTTTACTTGGCGGCATAAGATGTCTAGTTGGAGCACTGTTTTCCTCTATTATTATTTGATGACACCATTTAGATTCCTTTCATATATGTTTATATTTTAGGAAGCGTCTACAGTGGGTTTTCTTATGGTTCTTCAAGTGGCCTCTAGTTATCCTTCCCATATTCTGTTACTTATGCTCTCTCCCATCTCCCTCCCTATTTAATCTCCTGTTTCTAGTTAATTCTAGTTTCCCCTTTATCTCTCCATAATCTTATATTTTATTTGTGTTTTCTTGGGAGTTCCTCTCCTTTTCCCTGGTCCCTTACTAGGTACCTAAACCCCTGTGGTTATTCAGTTTGTAGCACACATATCAAAAGCTGAAAAGCTAACATCCACATATAAGAGAAAACATGTAGGTCTGGTTAACTCACTCAGGAGTATTATTTTTTCCTGATGGATAACTCCAAGGAAACAGTATCTTCCCGACACAGCAGGGCTGATGCACACCTGAACTCAGAGACTGTGGCAGTATGCACAAGATCTGCACAGATTCAAGTCAGACAGGGTCCCACCGCTAAATAAGAAACTATATGTAACTGATACCCACTGGCAAAGGGAACATTGGTTTTCTTCAATGGCATGTCCCTGGGTATATCAGTCACACACCAGGGCAGGCCACATGCCCAGGAGTACTTTGCCAACACAAAGGTAACTAAGTGATATTTTGGAGACCTTTTGTTTGATTTTGCTTTGGTATTTTTTTGTCCTATAAGTCTTTTGGTTGTTTGATTTTTGTTTTTGTGATTTTTTTTTTGTGGAGTGTGTGTGTGTGTGTATATGTGTGTTTCTTGTTTGTTTGTTTCTTTTTATGAAAGAGAGAGAAAACAGAACATAAAGGTAGGGAGGTGAGGAGGAACTGGGGGAGGGGAAGTTACATTGTATGAAGAAATTTTCTTCATTTAAAAAAAAATAAAAGGAGAAAGATTATGCCTGAGGTGGAGGAGGGGTGGTAATGCCCCAAATCCCGGGGACTGGGGCTCCGCTTGGCTTTGCTCCCTCCTTCCTCCTTCCCTGTGCTTTTATTAAGATGTCATTAACTGCTCAAGAGAAGACTTTATCACTGTTTCCCTCTCTTTTTCATTAAAAATAGCATCATATTAAGTGAGAATTTTACTTTTAAAAGTGTAATTATATTTTAATTATTTTGTGTGCATGTATGGCACACATGTTATATATAGCCTGTGGGGGTGGGGTGGGGATTGAACCTAGGTCATCTGGCCTGATTCCCTATCCCATTTCCCCACTGAACCATCGTGCTGGCCCATCAAGTTAGAATTTTGAGTTTGTTGTGCCTAAGAAACAATGATTTGTGAACTGGGAGACCTGGAGGTTTAAGCAGGTTCTGTTGAATCATGCTAACTGTACGCAGAAAGCTCATCTGGAGGGTTTGCTCAGGGTCATCATTTGGGGAAGTCAAATGACCAAGATTCATTATGAGTGCTTAGCCCTAGCATCTCTAGACTGTACCTTCTGTTGTCATTTATTTATTTAAACAGTTTATACACATTTATCTTGGTTGAGTATCAGACAGAGATAAAGAATCCTTTAGGCTGTGTATGGTGCCTCACTCTGTCATCTGAGGCTGAGGCAGGAGGATGAGAGCTTCCAGACCAGCCTGGGATGCATAGTGAAGGCCTGTCTCATTCAGTGTCTGTACTCAAGAGCTGTGTGACACGGCTTTGCCACAGGATGTCATAAAGTCAGATCCACCCGCCTTTGAGCTTCATCTTGACACATTGGATCCACCCCTCTCACATAGCTCTTTCTGCCCTCCAGGGGCATATAGAAGCATTCCTATAAAATTGAATGCCTTCTCTTTCTAGATTAGTCTGGGGCCAGTTGCACAAGTGGAGTCTGGAATATCTTGTAGCTAGTGACAGTTTTCTTTGGAACAAAGAAAATTCAAGTCACACTAAAGTTGACTGTTTAAATAATGGCAACCATCCTTTGATTAGATCCACTTTCAGAGCTAAACTCTCTTCCTGTTCATCACAGCATCTTAAAGTGTAAGTTTCTTGAGGGCAGGTTGGTGAGAACGCAGCCTGGGCAGAGAGGGCAGGGCGGTGGTGGAATAGGAGCACATACTGATAGGAATCTATACGCTTGTGTGTTCTCTTTGCCAGGAGCACGTGTGCAGTGCTATGTGCAAGTCAGGTCATAAGCAAGTATGCAGAAGAGTGAGGTCAGAGAGCCCTCCAGCTAGAGGGCAGGCATACCTGGGTTGTTACCCTGGGACCCCTGATGTCTTTGTCCTTGTCTTTATTTTGTTTGGCTTTGCTTATTCGTCTACATGTCATGTCAAAGAGTTGACTGCTTGGAGGACTAGCTGCTGCTCTTTTCATGGGCTTGATGATTCCCTCACATATATCTGTGCAAGCGGTTTTCTGCTGGATGAATGCAGAAAGCCCTGGTTGAAGAGATCCCGCAGTGGTGCTTAGAGAGCAGAGAGTAAACGGCATCTTAAAATGCCTACTTGTGTTTTAAAGGCTCTGAAAACCCCATCTGTGCTAGATCTCTGTGATGGTTTGATTAACAACGGCACCCATAGACTTGGGCATTTGAACACCTGGTACCTAGCTGGTGGTGCTGTTCGGGGAGGTTTAGGTAGCACAGCCCAGCAGGAGGAAATATGTCACTCACTGGGCACAGGCCTCGGGATGAAAAGTTTCACTCCACTCTCTGTTTTCTCTTCTCTGCAGTTTGTGTTGCATTTGTGTTTACAGATGTGGTCTCTCTGTTTCTCACTCCTGCTGTGTCGCTTGCTTTCGTGCCTCTGAGCCATGATAGACTCTGTAGAACCATAGCCCAAATAAACTGTTTCTTCTGTAAATTGCCTTGATCAAAGTGTTTTATCACAGCAACAGACAAGTAGCAATACAACCATTTAAGCAGGGAGGAGAACGCTAGAACCTTGGGGGAAATGAGTAGGGTTTGCTTATGTGTCCACCCATGTAGGTGGGCATTTTGTTTTGACTAGTGGTAGTGGTGGTGGTGGTGTGTGTGGGGGTGGGTGGGTATATGATTCATCTGTTTTTGTATGATTTCTTTCTTCCGGTTGAGAATTTCCATGCGTTAGTCATGTTCTGTGTTCATCTATCATTACAGCAGTGACAACAGATGACATAGGAAAATGTCACCGTCCCAGGGGCAGTAACAGTGTGGTTTGTTATTGGTGTCTGAGTGACGTTTTTCGTTCCATGATTTTTTTGTATAATTCAAGGTGGAGATAAAATACTAAGTGTACATTACTAAAATCTCGGAAGTAGGCACCATCTAAGCCAAAGCCGTGAATGACAGCACCAGGCACTTTATGATTTTGTTTCAGTTGTCATGAAATTAGGTTGTGGACCTCCAGATGTAAGATGCATTGCCATGGTGAATTTTCTAACAAGTGTGGTCACACATTGCTATCACAAGTGACTCTTCTTTCCCTAAGGTGTAGCCTTTGGAAAATATTTTGGGTCAGAAGGTCAAGCCCTTGTCCCTGTTGGAATTCTGGAAAGATGCACCTGTCTAGATGTGTTAGCTCTTCAGCCACGATAAAGCATCTGAGAGAATAAGCTTACTAAGGAAAAGGTCTACTTTGGGTTTCAATCCTGGTCACTTGGCCCTGTTGCACTAGGCCAGTGGTGAGGCAGCATGTTGTGTTGGGAGCACATGGTGACCAAGAAGCCACACCCCCTTCAAAGCCCAACAACCTAACTTCTTCCCACTCACAAACTGGGGATCCAGCCTTGGCCAGATGTGCCTTTGAGACACTTACCTGACCCACAGCATTTGCTGTCTTATCCCTCACCTCATAGCCACAGTCCGTAAGTATCACAGTGTGGAAGGAGGAGTTTCCTGCCCTGCATCATCCTCCAGCATCTCAGGAGGGTGGCAGCAGCTTTGTGGATGCTTTAAACACCATTAGTAGGTTAGCTGGAAGAATGCCCTGCTTCCCTCTGGGTGTGCTGAAGCTAATCTCTGCCATTAAAGCTTTCCTCTCTTCCTGTGCCTATGGCTCCTGTTTCTGTAGATTCCAAGACACTGACTGACTGGAAATCACAGACTCCTAGGGGATTGTTCAGAATGAATTGCAGGAATTATATGACAGGTTTTTGCCTTATACTAAAAAGGAAGCAGCTAATGTCAAAGCTTGGCTCCAAATGGGGAGACTGAAGTATCAACCAGGTAAAGGGAGGCCACTTACCTACGTTTCTATTTATAAGAGGTAAACATTTTTAAAATGAGATAATATCTGATGCAAAGGCGATCATGGTGTGAGTTCCATGGGGAAGGTGGGGCTACAGATGTCTCACGGAGTAACGAGAAGCTCTCCTAAAAGTGCCATGACTACAGAATTCTGATGTCTCTGTAATAATTGTAATCGGGACTGGGGGTCAGGTATAGGAATGTGCATCGAGCTCCAACCTGTTGGGTAGTTCCGCTGTGAGTGGTCCTGGGAAAGCATTGCACTAAGCAAGGAAGAGGAGCCTTGCAAGGAAATTAACCAAGAACTATCTGGGCTTCACAGAGGAGAGCTGAGGTCACAGTATGAACTCAGTGGATCCCAGGTCTTTAGAATCTCACCTATCTGACCCATGCAGATGGCCAACTGGGTGGTCACGTGCAGCTGAACATCAGCACTGTTCAGAAGACCTTAAGATCAAAAGCTTATTTAGCTCTAGTGTCCTACACTCACTTTAGACTGCAGAAAGGCAGGTTCTTGACTGTGTCCGTCCACACACAGTCTCCCCCCACCCCCAACATGTTGACAGTGCTACAGCACACATCCAGGAGGTTCAGGCATCTTTGTGAGAGAATGCACCCACTTGGAGTGTATGGGCCAGTGGGATTGCTTTGTGTGAGGTCACCCTCTCTCTGTATTCAGTCACTGTTAAGATCCATAACAGTGGATCTGCAAAGAACAGAAAGGTTGATGTGTTTGCCATCTGAGGCTATCTGCTGAAATACATGTGTGTGAGTATAGTGGATTGTTCTAAGATGACAGTTCCAATGGGAAACAAAGGAGAACACAAGAGTCCTCAGGTACAGCCCACTGTTGCTTCTGTATCCCACAGGATGGGGCCTGTGATGGAGGATGTTGTGGATTGCTGCCACCGTGCCTAGAAAGCATGGTTGAAGCGAGCTGAACAACCTGCTAGATCCTTGAGGTTAATAGTATAGAGAGACAAGAGACCCAGAGAAGGCATCACGACATAGCTGAGCCCGGTGGCTGCAACCCACTCATCCATTTAATTTACCAGATGCTAACACTCTAGAGCATCCCAAAGAGAAACATTTCCCTTTTGCTTTATTTCTTCATTAGTCTAATTCCCACTGACCTCACGGCAAGGCTGCATCAATTTAGGAACATTGTAGCAGGGGAGATGTTTCAATGAGCTTTGTCAGGGAGGCTTTAAAGAAAAGCTGGCAGAACACATGCAGCTTCTGCAGTCAGTGACACTGGGCTGTGACACTGCCAGGAAGGTGTCTGAGTTGCTGAGATGTGGGAACCGTCTATGGGGAACATCTCTATCATTTGTTTCCCAGAGTTTCACCACCCATTTCTTAGGTGGTGGGAATTTAGTCAGCCTCTCAAGAAACAGGGCAAGAGGATAATGGCTTTCTGCAAAACCTTCATCTTAGACTCATACGCCTTGTAAAGAGGTAAAGAGGGTCTCATCCCTTGGAGGTCTTTACTCCTAAAATGAGAGCACAGAGCACTCAAGGACACAACCAGAGCGCTGGAGGGAAGGCTCAGGCAGTGGCTAAGAACGCGGGCTGCCCTCACAGAGGGCCCTGGTGTTTAGTTCCCAGCGCCCACATGACTCACAACCATCTTAACTACAGTCCCAGTGGATCCTCGCGCCCAGCTCAGACCTTGTCACTGGCTCCCCAGGGTTGCACCTATCGAGGCTCAACATACAAAGCACCCTTTTGGAGGTGTGTGTATTGAGACAAGGTGGGTGTATTGAGACAATGTGTGCCGGGCTGTCTTGGAACTCACTATGTAGTCCAGATTGCCCTTGAATTCTCAGAGATCCACTTGCCTCTGGCTCCCGAATACTGGCATTAAAGGTGAGCACTAACCTGTGCCCAGCTAAATGGCAGCTTTTTAAGCAGGAGTGTAAGAGGATTTTCATGATGGCAGGTTTGGAGTGAGCAGAGAGGGCACCCAGCAAGCAAAGGTGTGCTTGTCTCTGCACCTTTGGTCTGCAGGATCTGTTTAGGGACAAACTTCTGCTCGCCTGCTAAGGGCGTGTCACACCCCTCTGAGGGGCACAGATATTGCAAATGTGATCTTTTGAGTCAGGTCTAGGTGGCATTCCAGGTTTCTCTTTATCCAGAGTGTGCGACTAAGGGTATATTATTGAGCCACTTTGGTCTCCATTTCCCTCAAATGATAGAGCTTGCCTCACCTGACAAGACTCACGGAATAAATATGCCTGTATCAAGCCTCCTTGGCTCTCACCAGCTCTAGAGGCATTCCTGGATGCTCCCGTGGTTGGGTCTTCAGTCCAGGCACAGCGGATGCTCTCTCCTCTGCATCCCAGCATGGACCTTCCCTTCCCTTAGTCCCTGTCGATCGCCCCCAAAGCCGTTAGGGTGACCAGGACTGCAGTTAAGATAGTCTGGGCATTAAGGTCGGTTCAGGGGGTCTGTTTTAGGGAAGAGTGTGTGTGTGTGAAGATTTAAGGGTCCAATCACACTTCTGCACCTCATGAGTGCTGAGATGCGAGGGCCGGCAGGAATGGCTGGGTTGAGTTGGAGGTATCGTGCAGGCCTCTCACAGGGTGACTCTGTGCCAGCTCTAATGCAAAAGCTGAGGGCCAGTCCCAGGCCAGGGTGGCACGCCCACCAGCTCTCCTCATCAGACTGCAGGGAATGGAGACTTAGGACTGTAGCCATCCACTCCCAGAGTTGACATGGCTTGAGCTGCATACTGTGAGGCCAACAAAAAACTGCTGAGGTGTAATTGTGTGTGTCTGAGATGCCAACTTTTTCAAACTGTCCTTGAAGCTCATTGTTTTTAAAGAAAAAACAAAAAAGGACCAGTATGGAAACAATGTTTCCCTTCTCCTTCTCCGATCCAGGCCCCAGGATCCCAGCGGTTGGTTACACTGTGTTGTGTACAGTCAGAGTGCAGATGTGAGGCTGCAGGAATGTCTTCCTGTCCATTAAGCTGCAGCCCGTGCCTGCGTCCCACTACCCTGCTATGCACTCAGGGCTCACTTCTGGACCTTTGAAGTGGCCGCCAGCCTTTCATCTTCCGTCATTTTCACTTAATGACAGCCCAGCCTTTGATCAGCCCAGTTCTTGTCTGTCTTTGGCTTCAGGCTTAGTCACTTGGAGGTAAGCGGAGACCTCAAATAGGCCTGAAAGTGCCCGGCTTTTATGAGCACAATGACTGCTTAACCTTCATATCTTAAGCAAATACACGGAGGGGGAGCTGGCCCTTCCTGGCCTCTTGGTGATAACGTTTGCTCCCTGGTAGTGTAAACTGAAAACGAGGCCTGAGTGTGGAGAGAGACCAAGAGCCAACTGTGTCCTGCTGGCTGTCCCCACCCCGCCCCCAGCGCCTAGTTTCAAGTTGCAGTTGCCTGCCCCCATCCCAATCTTTATGTTTTCAGGAAAGGCTTGTCTGCATGCTGGGAAAGACCGTGGAAGCACACTCGGTGCTCAGTGTTGCTTTCCTCACCATAGACTTTCTAGTTTATCATTTCTCTTTCAGGAGACATATCTCTTACATAACAATTGTAAACTTTGAATTAATATTAAAATCTTGAGAATAATCTATGTCTCATCAAAACATAGCTCACAGATGCAGTTCTGTAGTAGAGTTTGCCTAGCACGTGTGAAGCCCATACTATTTTCCAGTATTGAGTCTGTAAATCACAAGTTCATGTGATTATTTTTTTATTATGCTCTGTGCTATTATTTTAATTGTGGTGTGTGTGTGTGTGTGTGTGTGTGTGTGTGTGAGAGAGAGAGAGAGAGAGAGAGAGAGAGAGAGATGAGACCTTGGACAGTCAGGAAACTTTATCCACAGAGCCATCTCACTGCTGTATAATTATTTTATTTTTATTTTTATTTATTATTGTGTCTATGTGTATATAAGATGGGCATGCCACGGCGTGTGTGTAAAGATCAGAAGACAACTTTGTGGAACCAGTTCTCTCCATCCATCTTCCTGTGAGATTTGAAGGCTCAAACACAGATTGTCAGGCTTTCCTGACAACTGCTTTTACACACTGAGCCACTACCAGCCCCCTAATTCCTCGTAGGAAATATATATTTATTCTTACTTGTATATAGAATTAGTGGGCTGCCCCCCACACATAAATCTTCATTAAACTTTTTAACTCTTTTTTTTCCAGCTAACAAGCATACTCTTACTTCTTTTTTTCTTTTTTTTTTTTTTTTTGGTTTTTCGAGACAGGGTTTCTCTGTGTAGCCCTGGCTGTCCTGGAACTTGCTCTGTAGACCAGGCTGGCCTCGAACTCAGAAATCCGCCTGCCTCTGCCTCCCAAGTGCTAGGATTAAAGGCGTGCGCCACCACCGCCCGGTTACTCTTACTTCTTTACTTACTTACTTTTTTAATTTTATTGAAGACATAGGGCCTTGCTGTGTAGCCCAGGCTGGCATGCCCCCTTCTCTGTGGTCCAGGCTGACTACAGACTGCAGTGATCCTTTTACCTCAGCTTCTAAGTGCTGAGATCCAAGCAAGAGCTATTACAGGTCACTGGCAAGCCTTAACACAACCCCTGCCTCTGAAACCAGCGCTCTTGAGTTTATAGATAGAGAATGAGGGGCTGAGACAGGGCTCAGGGATAAGAACACTTTCCTTCTGTGCATGGTCCCGCCTTCAGTCTCCAACACCACAGACCATGACAAGGAATTAATGAAAAATAAAGACAAAAGAAGGTTTGGTGTGTCTGTGCGGATCCCGTGATTAGTATGCCCTGACCTCAGTGTGCTGAGGGTGGAGTCCAGGACCTCACCATGCTAAGCCAGTATTCTGCGACCAGTCCTACACTAGCCCTCTTGCTTTAGCTTTGGCCATCGAGAAGAAATGAGTCCTCTGCTGCAGCTACCCTCATCCTGCACACACAATTGTCCTGGCCTGGGACGCCTCGATCCACCCCCACTTCCAACAATACTGACTGCTGTTATTTCCCAGAGCTAGAGTTGCTGCCTCGGATCTGATGTCCACAGCCCTCTCTCCCTTCCTCTCCTGAGTACTTTCCCTTCGTGGTAATGTTTCAGAGTCTTCCCCCATTGCAGTTCTTAAATGGGATATTAGTTTTCAGGGTTTCCGTGATGGGATACCCTGACAAAAAGCAAGTTATGGAAGAAAGGGTTTATTTGTCTTGTGGCTTACAGTTCCAGAGGGGATACTGTGAGTTATGGGGAGGAGGCATGGTGGTGGGAGAGTGAGGCTGCCCTGGCAGTCAGGAAACAGAGATCCAATTTCACTCACACACAGGAAGTAAGGTCAGGCTATAAAAAAACTTCAAAGTCCGGCCCTGATGATGTACTTCCTCCAGCGAGGCTCCACCTCCTAAAAGTTCCATTACCTCTCAAAACAGTGCCACTGGCTGGGGACCAAGCATTCAAACACATGAGCCCATGGGGGACATTTCTCATTCAAACCACAGCATATGGTAACCCTTAAAATGCTTGTGGAAAGGGAAGCTCTTGAGTTCCCGGTGATTTTGCCCCTGCGGTGGTGTTAATACTTCCTTGAGAGGTAATCTATATGCCTTGAATTTCCTCCATTTCAGGAAGGCTGGGTGACTTTGTTGGAACTCTCTGCCTGGGAATTGAGGGCAAGGATTGGTACCCAGCCCTCTGAACCCTGTAGACCACTTACTCTGCAGACAGTCGGGGTCACCTGCTATACTCCAGATGGTGTGTAAGCCAGCCTCAGCTTGTACTGGGCCATCGTCCCTCCATATCCATGGGACAGCAGTTTTAGGGTTCTCTGGATGAAATCTGTTCTGGATGGCAGCATCCAGCACAGTGCTATGAGAATGGCTGGTCTGGTGTTTTGTTTAGAGACTTGGTGTGAATGAATCCTGTACATATTCAATAACCATAGCCTCTAAAAGATATTTTAGATCCACACTTGGTTGAATGGGGGATATGCTAGGGAGGGTGGAGGGCCCACTGTGTGTCTTTTGAGGTCACACCCTGATCAGACTTGCTGTTTCATGCAGTTTACCCACAGCCTCTGGCTTGCCACTAAGGCACATGAAACATAACATCGGTAGATCAATAAAGACAAGGGCATAGTCCCATGCTCTTAGTATGAAAAAGAAAATGTTGGTTTGTTTAAGGTTAATCGATTTGTTTGGTTTTGGCAGTGGAGAAGTCTGTGGGTACCACCTTCACTACGGTCAGCTCAGAGCCCCAGTGCGGGATGAGCTCGTGTCAGGTGATTCTGAAAAAGCACAGTTGGGAGTACTTGGTGCCACCTCTGTGGATTCCTGTCAGAGGTGTTTAACTGGAATCTAATCATGAGGAGGTGACCAGACTAGCAAAACATAACATGTCGGAAGAGGAGGAGGAGGAGGGGGAGGAGGAGGGGGAGGAGGAGGGGGAAGAGGAGAAGGAGAAGAAGAAGAATTTTTTTTCTTAAATAAGATTAGAAAGACAGGTCAGATGCGTTGAGCAGTGTGTGACCGTGCCACCCTGAAGGAGCAGTTCATTGGTGACCTTTACATGTGAGTTGCTGACAGTCAGTGAGCTGTGCTGGATGGTAATGGTGCCATGGCTTTGTACCATTCTTAGACTGTTTGTGATGAAGTACTTAGAGACGTAGGTCTGTGTACTTCCAAGTTACTTTCAGAAATTAGAGCAGTTATTTCTAGGGGAAACACTTAAAAAAAATCTAGTCAAGGTCAGTTATAACTCTGAAGATTGACAAGTAGGATCATGTGTAATCAGCTTCTGCACAGCAAAAGAAACCGTCAGCAGAGTGAAGGGGTGGTAACAGAATGGGGGAGGGAACGTATTTGCCGGCTATCCACCAGGCAGGGGATTAGTGCCTAGAATTGCCATCAAACCCCCAGAACTCCAATTAGTAAATGGGCCAGTGAACTGAACACACAGTTCTTAACACAAATGGCTAATAAACACATTTAAGCATCTTCAACACTGTTACAGAAATGTGAGTTAGAACTACCCTGAGATTTCATCTCATCCTAGTCAGGATGGCTAAAACCAAGAAAATAAATGACAACAAATGCTGGAGACGATACAGGTGAAAAGGAACTATATTCAATGCTGGTGGGTGTAGCAGAATTTTCCCCCAATTAATTTAAATATGGTTACTGGGATTTTGAACCACTGACCACAGGGAGTGGATGGCTGGGAATGTGAGCAGAATCTGCAGCAAGAGAATGGCGATTGGTTGCTGCATGGGGCTAGCCTAGAGGCAGGCGAGACCTCTCAGGTAGAGAGTAGTTGGGTGTAGCATGGGGTGGTGCTGACTTTTTTAATATTTCTTGCAACAGGTGGGAGTATAAACCACTGTAACCACTGTGGAAAGCAGGGTAGTGGTTTTCCAAGAAATTGAAAATAGAACTGCTACATGACTCAGATATATTGCCCCTGAACATATACCCAAACAATTCTAAGTCCCATTACAGTGATGCTCACACATTCTTGCTTATTGCTGCTCTAGTCACAACGGCTGGGAAATGGAACCAGCCCAGAGTCCATCAGTAGGTAAATAGATACAGGACATATGGAGTGTACATGTGGTAGAATTTTATTCAACAGTAGAAAGAAAGAAATCTGCAGACCTGGATAGATGGAAATGACTGTTAAATGAAGTAACTCATTCAGAAAAATCAATATTCCGTGTTTTCTCTCATGTGGATGTTAGACTTTTATGTGTGTGTATCATTGTGAGTATAGTTAACATTATAAAGGGGACTATGGGAGGGTGTTGGAAAGTGAAAGGGACTGACATTGGTAGGATTGGATGCAAGAGGGGAGATGACATCACTGAATAGGATTCCTGAGAGATTCTGGGATCCCAAAGTCTCCTCTGAAGGCATGTTCTCACTGATCTGTGGAGATCCCTTTAGGTGTTGCTTGCCAAATGTCCTGCCTCTCAACATTGTCATCCTGGGGAACAATCTTTCAACCTTGAACTTTTGAAGGCAAGCCTCATCTTGGTTGGTCTGGGTATTTCTGGACCTCTGGGTTTTCACTGCCCTTGTCTCAGGTATGGAGAATTCCCCACAAAGTCAGGTAGTTGACCCCAGGTCTGCTGCCCCAGACTGGCTCTGCATAGTCACTTAGAGAACTCATTGTCCCCTGTTTCTGGTCACAGTGTCCATGGCCCTTTCTGTTAGTTGGGAGAAGTAGCCAACAGAGCTGGAAGTGAGTGTTCTCAGCGGGCTCTTTGGTGCCGTACTCTTGTCCTCGCAGTGGGGCTGTGTCAGCTGAGAGCGCCATAGACTCCTTGCTCTGGACAGGGAAGCTTTCTTCAAGTTCTCAGATACTCATGGTAAATGAAGAAAGGGAGGCTGGAGGAACAACAGGACCACTATGAGCACACTTTCCATTTCAGAACCTACTTTGTACATGTCTCTGTCACTGGGCCAGGATGAATGAGAAGCCAGTGCCTCTCAGAGGCAGCCTGATCACCTGGGCAAGTGACACTCAGGTTAGATGCTATTTGGAGGGTCAATGTCCCATCCCAGGACATTGGAGAGGGCAATTTGGTTTTCCAGTCTCTCCATTCCCAAGATTCTGTTTTCCTCCAGTGGTCAGTGATGGACTTCAAGTTGCCACCCTCCCAGGACCTGTGACCCCTCCTCAGATGCTAGGCCTGCATGTGGCAGAGACTGTGTGGCTATGTGTGGCAGGGGTGTGTGGCTGGGCAGCTCTGGGATATTCTGCCAAAACAATTTGAGAAGGCCATCTCATTTCCTCTGCCTGACTGTTCTGTCCGAGCTTCATCCTGGCCCTTAGAAGCTGGCCTGGTGGGGAAGAGGTTGGAGCAAGGCCTCATTGCTTCCATTCATTCACTAGCACTTTCCAAACGCTGGGAAGTGAAGTCTGATTCCAGACTTCTGCAGATAGTTCTTTTTCCATAGTTCCCTTCTTCCTCCGCTTCCCCTTCCTTTCCTCCCCCTCCTCCCCCATCCTCCCCCTCCCCTTCCCCAGCAGTATGTTATCAGTGCGGATGTGCGATCAGTTCTAGATAGAAAAGGTTCCTGATGGACACAGCCTCCTCCATTGAGGAGCGCTCGGTGTACTGATACCAAAGGGACCTGAGCCACCTTTGTCTTGTTGGCACTTGTGGCCCATGACAGGACATTGAACCATTGCCAAATGTTCTCCACGTCAAGTGACACGAAGCCTATATGTCTTCATCAGTACAGAAGCGGGCTTGTCCACTCTACTGCACCATTCTCCTGAGGACTCTCTGAGAAGGGAGGAGAGAACCCAGATAGCAGAGGATGCTGGCTAAATGAGGGTCAGAAAGCAGGTATTTTGAATCCCAGCCAAACCGTAGATTGTGACCCCATAGAGAGTTGACCCCATGAATGCGGAGCTGAGGATGGGGGCAGGGAAGCTTAGCAGCCATTAAAGGTGTCTGCAAGCATGGTGACCCGGAACAAAGCACCAACAGAAGCGTGGGTCTGCGGTGTCTCTGGCCACGCTCACCCGTGTCTCACCATGTGAGTTCACTGAGCCTTGGTTCTGAGCATCCAGTGTGTGTATTCCATTATACTGTACACAGTGCGGCAATCTCTGGAAAGCACTTGGCTCAGATTGGAGATGACTTTGTTAGGATCTTCAGGCTTCTTACTGCATGCTTCAAGTTTTCTGCTCTTTTGGAAACAAATTATGTAAAACAGAAACTTTGAGTACATTTCTGCCATCATTCCTCAGAGTGTATTGTAGTAAGTGTCTTGGCTACAGAGAGGGCTCAGCAGTTAGGACTGTGTCCTGTTCTTTCTTAGAGGACCAGAGTTCGAGTCTTATCATGAATATCAAGTGGCTCACAACCATCTAAAAGTCCACAGAGGGTTCAATACCTTTCCTGGCCTCCATGGGTACTACATGCACATGGTGCACAGACGAACATGAAGGCAAAACACCTATACACCAAAAATAAAAATAAATATTTCTAAAAAAATTCATTATCTCTTTGCTTTGTATTGTTTTAATTTTGAAAACTCTACTTTTTTTTTTTTTTTTTTGGTTTTGGTTTTTCAAGACAGGGTTTCTCTGTGTAGCCCTGGCTATCCTGGACTTGCTTTGTAGACCAGGCTGGCCTTGAACTCACAGAGACTTGCCTGTTTCTGCCTCTGGTGTGCTGGGATTAAAAGTGTATGCCACCACACCTGCCTTTATTAATTCAAATCAAAACCCCTGATTTGAATTTCTTATAAAAATAGTTCAATAAAATTTGGTTTGGGATTAGAACAGAATTTCTAGCACTTTCATTAATGTCTCTAAACAAATACACCCTTTTCCATCTTGTACTACGTATTTATGTGAGATAGAATTCTCAGCACTGAAAGATTATAAAATGAAAATACTGATCAATTCTGAAAGATGTTGAATTTATTCAAGATTTATTACATTTAAATGAGATGTACATCCATCTCATTAGTATACAGTATATTTTCATCTTTAATAAGTGGTAGAATTATATGTATACCAAAGAATTGTTCTGCAATACATTTCTTAATGATTATTATCTAAATATTTTATTTTTATGCTTAACTTATATATATGCATGTACTTGGGTAATGTAGAAGTGTCTTGGGCCAGAAGGGTTTGTGAATGAAAAGTTTTAAAATCTCTGATGCTGGCCAAGTGATCCCATGGTTTCATCACTAACCACCCTTGCAGAGGCAGAGCTGTGTCCCAGCACCCAGGCCAGGTGACTCAGCTCCAGGGAATCTGATGACCTTTCGTGGCTTCCACAGGCTTCTGCACACACATGGCACTCACTCATATTCACACATGCATGTACACTCACACAGATAAAAACAGATCTTACAAAGCAAGCAAGCGCTGCCCTAGACAGCCTTTCCTGTTGCTGTTAACATGGGAGAGCTTCCTTTGTGGTGTGGTGACAGTTCACCCAGGCTGTTCATTCTGCACTTCTGGAGTCACTGGTACAAGCTGCGGTCTGAGGGAGAGGGAAGGGACAGTGGGACAGTCTTTACTGTCATTCCTGGGATTACAGGTGCTTTTACACAGTCTGGACGCACTGCCCCTTCTAATGGCGACCTGGGAAGGACGGCAGCAGCTTTGTCTTCAACACATTTTAGTACCTTTTGATATTCAGATTAACCTTTTCCCTCAGTGTTTAAAACCGACTTTAGAGTAGTGGATGTTGATTAAGGACTATAGCTGTGATATGGTTGGGACTTTTTTTATAAGATTTTTGATGCTCTTTGGGTGTGTCTGTGCCATGCCCATGCAGTGTCTGCAGAGGCCAGAAGAGGGCGTCACATCTCTTGGAGCTGGAGTTCTAAGGTGGTTGTAAGCCACCCAACACGGATGTTAGGAACTGAATCCTGGAAGAGTAGGAGATGCTCCTAACCTCAATGCCATCTCTCCTTCCCCTTGTTGAGAGTGAAACAAAATCAAACACCGTTGTCTTTTATCCTTTGTGTGGACGTATAAGGTACTTAAAACCACGTAAGACTGTGGACCTTGTCTGGTCCTCATGTACCAGCTGTGCTCTGTGGCACTCGGTCAAGCTCGGAGCTTCTCTATCATTGTCTTCTGAATGGAGTGTGACTGTACCCCCACATCTGCGGACAGCCAGAGAGTCCGGTCTCAGCCACTGGGGTCCCCAGATCCCTCGTGCCTCCATGCTTCTTGGGCTCCGTGCGTCAGGGTTGAGTACGGTGGTCACACCTGTGCTTTGCCTGGTCCGCTGTCCCTTCAGCTGCCCATTTTGCTCTTCCTGGCTCTGGTAGTCCTAGTCTCAAGGTGGCCTCAGTACCGTAGGCTGCGCTTGGCTTAGCCAGGCCACCGGGTTCTCCAGGCTCGACTCAGGAGATCTGCTTGAAGTTGTATTCAAATGCTCCCTGTGTTAGTCTGTCAGGTTCCCTGTGGCCCTGCTAATGACCTTCCCCTGTTGTTAGCTGAAGGCTATACAGGTAGTGGTTCTCCTCAGTCTCAATGTAGCTCTGCAACCAAGGCCTGCCCAGGGCTGGACCCTGCATGGTCACTGACCTGGTTGGCTGAGCTCAGCCTCCTGGTTCTAAGACCTGGCTCTGAACACTGGACCTGCGTGCGGTTCTGAGCAGCAACGTGACAGGTGGTTTTTTGTTATAACCAGAGGGCTGGAGGGCAGCGGCTCGGTCACTGAGCAGTAGAAGTGTGGGCCAGACTTGTGCCTTGGCAGACAGTATGTCACATCTTTTATCTCTACTGACTTGGGCCTGCTTACTGAGTTGCCCAATAGCCCTCCTTTAAAAAACAAAAAGTGACCCAGAATGCGATGGCCACAGCTGAACTACTCACAAGAGTCTGATTTCTTTCACCTTCTCCCCAGCTGTTCATCTCTGTGCTGGAGACTCATTATTTAAAAGAAAATAAATGTGCCTCAGCTACCCGGGCCCCTGCCCCACACGGCCCTATGAGAAAGTTGTGCAATGTCGCAGGGCAGATAGTGTACTGGGGTGCCTTCCCTCCCACTGAGACAGTGACGTCAGCCTGGTCACCACGGCTGTGGTCAGACAGGAGACACGCAGCCGAGTGGCTGGCGTGGGGAGCTGTGGTTTGATGTGTTGACTTTAGATTCAAACATGGCGGAGTGCACTTGGGGGATGGGAAGGAGAACAGAAAGCGATGGGGCAAGTTGAAAGTTTGATGTTGAAAGCCGGCGTAGCTGGCTGCGGTGGCATATTCCTGTAGTCCCAGCTGGTCAAGGCTATGGCAGGCAGAAGATGGGTTTGAGGCCAGCCTGGGCCACACAGTGAGACCCCATCTCAACCAGCAAGTGAACAAGTGAATACGTACGTACTGCTGTTTTGAAAGTTAAGTTCTGTGTTTTGTTGACTGTAAAAGGCGAGAAAGGAGCAGCTGGCTGGCTGTGAGTCTGGCTAGTATCACTGTGTTTAGAAAGTGAGGTCTTAGAATCAATCCACGTGCAGGATTTCAGATGAGGCAGTGTGCTGGTCTCCCCCGTCCGTGAGTTCCAACGTGACCTTGGTGTTGACAGCTCACGTGTGACATCATGATATAGCTTTGTCCTCTTCCTCCCCACCCCCGCATGTGTGCATATGTGCACTCAGTACTAGGGATGGTGCCCAGGGCCTGTGCCCTGGGGCAGTGCTTGACCTCCAGCCCTTTCCTTTCTATTATTTTTTTCCTTAAAATAAATATATGCTAATACTTATGACATCCTAGGCCAAGAGAACATCTTGCTTATTTGTAATTGGGGGAAGATGTTTAAGAAGCGCTTCTGTTCTGCAATGCTGCTGTGAGTGGAAGTAGCAGGTATACAGCATTTGCATGTGTCTGGAGTGTTCTTCAATAACCATACTAGGGATAGAACTCAGGTATGCATGCCCTAGGAAGGTGCTCTGCCCCCAGACCCTGCTGGAATCATTCTAACCTTACTCTGCCACATACAAGAGCACAGCAAATGAGCTTTAAAATATAAGCATTGGACAGCTTCCCTTGGTGTAGGGATGGTCCCAAAGATGAGCAGAGGGGTGTCAGTGACCAAACCCGGTCACCACTGAGGATGGTTGCCCTTTCTTCAGCTTTGTGTTAGAGGTGTTCATCTGACTAGCAGAGGACACACTTCCTATCTGTAGCTCACCTGAGCAAGCCATCCAGGTCACCCTGGTCATGCATGTGATGAGACTTCAGAAGTGCCCATGAGGTGCCCCATGCTACATGGGGCTCACACCCTCATCCACAAGGGACTCTGCTGTTCCTTTAGAGTCCTTTGTCCCCACTGCATTCCTGGAAACTCTCCTGTGGATTTTTCTTCCTCTACGCTGGCCTCACTGAAGCCCAGCCACTCTTTGCTGGGTGCACTTCAAATGGAGGAGGCACCCTCGTTGCTTTCTGCCATGGCCTGGGGGTGTGGAGTGGAGGGCTTTCTCCACCAAGTGTGTGCAGAGTAGCCACTGAGCGACTGGCTTCTCTGTGGGTCCCTTCCCAGTGATGGGGTCTGTGGGTGGTTTCTGTTTTGGGGCTGGGCTGTCCCATAGCTGCAGTCCTAAATGACTGCTCTTAGTTTGGACCCCTTGGAACTTGTTGCTGTGGTGATTGTTTCCATAGCAATGTCTGTTGCCCCAGCAGGCAGCTGATGAAATGGCTCCTGAAACTCTGGGGTCCATGCTGAGCCTGTGTCCTCCCCACTCCGTGACCCCTGCCAGCAGTGTTGGGAAACGCCGGGCACAGAGTGTATGGTGTAGGCTGTTTCACGTGGGTTGTTGGTTTGCAGGGGTAGTGACTTCCTCAGGCTTGATGGAGTTCCTCGTCCGCTCACCAGAGTCTTAAAGAGGTATCCCTGCTCTGTAGAGGAAGAAGTCCAAGAAACAGGGCTGGGAAAGGAACAAAAGGCCAGGGAGGGAAGAAATCTTACACCTTCTCAAGGTCTGAGGGTGAACACTGCTTCACAAAGGTTAACAGAAAGGAAGCCAAGGCCAATCCAGACCAGCCAGAGTCTGTGAGAGTGGCAGGCCAGTACAGGATCCAGGGTGAGCTACCCCGTGCAGTATGGAAAGTTCCAGTCTGCCCTGTGGCCAGAAGCTGTACGAGAAATCCCGCTGGGGTGTATTACAGGTCACTGTATATTTGCGAGTTTATATTTTGCTGTCTAAACTGGCAGGATTTTTATTTTTCCTGGTGGATACTCAGAAGGTCTCCCCCCCCCCTTCCCACTAACAAAATCGCATTTGTCACCTGTATGTGAAGCTGACGCCTGTTTGACGGCCGGCAGTGCATCAATGATGATATGAAGGGAAGTGAGTGGTCACAAAAGTGGCTTTTCTTGGGTACCACAGCACCTCAGATGTAATTGACTTCATGCTAATATGACTCTTAATTGTGACTGGTGGAAATAAGATTGGTCAGGCCTCAGAAGCTAATGTGTAACTGCCCAACAGAAGGCTTTCTCTGTCAGCTCCCTTAGGACTTAGAATGTTTGAGTTTTCACGCGAAGTAATTATAACTCCTGTTACAAATTTTAGGAGATACAAACCCTTTAGTGTTTGAAAAGCCTTACTGTCTTGATTCACAACCAGGCATGAAGTTGTCTCTCAGCTCAATGCCTCTGACAACAGCCCAAAAAGTCCGACTGACTGTCAAAGCAGATCTGTGTCACAGCCCTTGTGAGCTCCCAACTGTGAAGCACATTTTGAGAGTTGCAGCTTGGGACTGGAGAGGTGGCTCAGTGGTTAAGAGCACTTGTTGCTCTGCCAGAGAGCCTGGCTTCCGTGCCCAGCATCCATGTTGGACCTCTCACTACTGTCTGTAACTCCAGCTCCAGGGGGTCCAACCATTCTCCTGGCCTCCATGGGCATTGTGTATACACACACATATACACACACACTCTCTCTCTCTCTCACACACACACACACACACACACACACACTCACATTTCAAAAAATGTAATAAAAACAGTAACATGAGCTTGTCAACAGCAGTTCTGTGCACTCTCTTATAAAGGTATGGGGTTGAATTCCTGAGAATCAAAGGGCCTTCCGAGGTCTAGCTTCCCTGTGGGGGTTGCTCCTGATCAGTTTTCCTCTCTAGGCTGTTTATAGCAACTTTTCGTTTTAAACTCTCCCCTAAAGAGCCAGCGCTGGCAAACCTTGTTGATGTCAAATGTCCCCTGCTTGGCAGTGGCTGCATGCCCAGGCCATGTTCTGAGAATGGCAGGCTGCCTGCTGTATTGCCAAAACTTTCCACAGAGAGTTTTGCAAGGGGCCCGGGCAGGGCTCCAGGGAGCTGGGGGACTGTGGAGACCACAATGGGGCGCTTCTCCCGCCCGCCTGCCTGCCCGCCCGGTGATAACATCCTAATTCTCTTTGCATAGGTGAAGCTTCCCTCAGGGGAGAACCCAGAATGCAGACCCTCCCGGTGGCCTCAGCTCTCAGCAGTCACCGCACAGGCCCGCCTCCCATCAGCCCCAGCAAGAGGAAATTCAGCATGGAACCTGGGGACAAGGACTTGGACTGTGAAAATGATCACGTCTCCAAGATGAGCCGGCTCTTCAGCCCGCATTTGTAAGTTCCACCCTCTGGGATCGTGCTTGCTCTGGGCTGAGCTGGGTTTCCCTTCACCTTTCCCCCCATCACATCATTATGATTCCATTAATTATTGATAGAGGATGTTGTTTATAAAAGATAGGTGATGTTTATATGCCAGGAAGGTGTCGAGTTCACTTCAGTGATTGGTGCAGAGATGAAATCTAATTTCCTTTCAACTCCGACGACCTCTCACATTGGAGGGGAGCAGCCCTTAAGGTGCACTTTGGGGAGTGTTTGGACAACTTGGCTTTTGCTTGCCGTTCCTTCTGCTGGCCATTATGCAAATCGATACTGGGTGTCTGTTGAGTACCCGAGTGAAGGCTGTTGCATGGCGTCCGGTATTGCGCCCTCTGTTGTGACTGTGCACCATGCAGCTGGAGGTGGCCTGGAGCCAGGGTGAGAAAGGCCCTCATGGTGTCAGGTCCTTGATTGGCATTGCAATTGATTGGATTGCCCTAGTGTCTTCTCTGCCTCTCATTTTCTTTCTTTTTCTTCTTCTTTAAACTTTCTTTTCTTTCATTTTTTTTAAAGATTTTACTTATTTTCATGTGCATTGGCGTATCGCCTGCATGCATGTCGATACGAGGGTACCAGAGTCACTGGAACTGGATTACAGGTAGTTGTGAGTCAGCATGGGGATGAACCCAGGTCTTCTGGAAGAGCAGCCAGTGCTCTTAACCACCCGGCCCTCTCCCCAGCCTGGCTCTTAAGCCGTTTTCAACATGAAGAGGCTTTAGCTGAAGTGCTCTGAATCTGTGCCGTGCCCTGGCCGGCTAAGGCAGTGTAGGTCACATCGCACTTTCAGGACTTGCTGTCTGGGCTGTGGCAGCTGTGTGGCCAGTCCCACGTTCCCATGAGCGGTTTGGAGTCACTGGAACTGCTGCACGGTCAGGGCTCCCGGGTGCTGGCAGCAGGTGCAGTGCAGGGTCCCTCCTTCAGACTGCGCTCTGCAGACTGCGCTCTGCAGCTGGAGGCGGCCGGGCCTCTGCTGCCTCAGCCCGCGTCCTCGCATTCCGCGCATGCCAATCTGCCTGCTCCGTTGTGTTCAGTCATAAGACACTGACAGAGGTATTTATCCTCAAATAAATCACTGTAGTGTTAGAGGCTGAGCCTGCAGTCTGGAGCCTGGAATTTGCTACACTCAGGAATCCAGCAGCGGAACATCGCCCTCTCTCACTCAGTGCCTGGGAGGGACTCAGATGGCGCTCCTCCTCGCTGAGAGGTCTGGCGTCCATTCTTGTGTTACCCTCCACCCAACTTTCCCAAATAAGAGACTTTTGACTCTCTGTTTCCTTTTTCAAGGGAGGGGAAGGGAAGAAGAGGCAGCCTTGTGACAGTGTAGACAGCTTTAGTTGCAGCCCTCCTTCTGTGGCTTACCAGCTGTGAGGTGTAGACCTGGTGTTTCTGGGCCCGGTATCCTTACTGTCAGATGGCAATGACTGGGCCAGCAGACTGCCAATCTCTGAGTTAAAACAAGGAAATACTTAGGTGGACACTGTTTTATCATTAATAACCTCATTGTGCAGATGTTGGCTGAGAGGACAGCAGAAAACACGAGTGCGCTGAGCGATTGAGAATGTGTGTCTTGTGTCTTGGGCTGGGTGCCCGGGTTCAGATGCCACCTTCTTCTTGTCCCATGGGGCAGTGAGCTTGTCTTCTTGTCAGACTATTGTAAGGACTCAGTGCAGTGTCTCGTGACCAGCCTTATTTGTTTCATTGAGGCTGGATCTTATTTTATCCAGAGTGGTCTTGCACTCACTAGGTAGTTCTGGCTGACCTTGAACTTGATTCTCCTGCCTCTGCCTTCCCAACACGGGGATTATTGACGGGCACCACCATACCTGGCTATAGTTCACAACCTTAGAGTGTTAAAACAGTTGAAAAAAATCATTTTGTAACTTCCTGGTGATTGACAACAAGAGCTTGAAATACCGGTCTGAAGAGTTTTAAGCCTGTAGGATGGTGAGGGGCAGGAGTACAGCTCCAGGGTAGCGTCTGCCTGGCGCACAAGGCCCACAAGGTCCTCACGTAGCCCTCAGCACTGTGGAAATGAGAGAAGAAGTGTCAGATTTAGCCTGCAGTTCCCAATTAGCATCATTATGCAAAGTTTGCGGAAAAATAGAAACTGTGCCCTCATTCTACCAGACTCTGGGTTCCCAACAGGTAGGTGGCTTTCCACCATTTTTCTTAAATTATAGTAAAATACACATATAATTTCTGTGTGCATGTTCATGAGTGTGCATGAAGGTGCACATATGTGTAGTAGGTATGAGTGGAGGCCAAAGATTGCCACTGGGTGTTTTCTCAATCTTGCTCACTCATGTTGTTGGTCCTTAGCATGTGTGTTGGTTGACTTGTAGATGTGTCTTGTTTGAGCTGTGGTGTGTTCCTTCCTCTTTATTTTGTGGCTAAGAGGACATTAGGGTTACTATTCTGTGGGGTCAGAAATGACCCTAGTGTATTTGTATCTTGAAAGAGAATACGAGGTGATTCTGTGCCTGTGTTCTGTCTTTCTAGAATTTGCTAATGGTGTGGAAGCAAAATATGTCTTGTCTGCTGTAGCGATAAGGGGAGTGCGCTGATGCTGAGGAGGGCATGCTGTGGAAGCAGAGTTTGAGCCGCTCGCGAAGAGGGTCTTGAGATGCGCTTCTCTGACCCCGTAGTGTGATGCTGTCCAGAGCAGGTGGGGCCAGCGAGGGGTTCTGAAGTACAGTGGGAGCTGCAGGGTGGGGCCCCCCGGGGCCCCCCACCCCTTGGGATTACTCTAGTGCTTGGTCCTTGTCACCGGACTCAGTCCAACCGAGCTGATTTTCTTGCCAGACTGGTGACTCTGAGGAAGACAGTTACTTCTGAAGAAATGTGCTGAAAACGTGGATGTCGGGGCGTTGGACTGGGTGGAGAGGGATCGCTACCGTGGAGGGAGGGGTCAGTCAGTGGCTTTGGTGCAGCCTGTCCTGGGGGTGTGTGTGTCCACACTTCTGCTTGACCATTCACAGAGCCCCGTGAGTTCTGTCTCACCCAGCCTCTTAGCCATCCCTCATGCTCTCCTTTTTCTCCTAGCCTCATGGCCGCCATCCTAGGAAGCCCTGGACCCTTGGCAGGTGTCACATGGTGATTCACTCTTCCTGGGGTGGAGGTGGGGGTGGGGGTGGGGGTGGGTCTCCAGTCTTCTGATACAATGAACACTAGCCACAGCCTGGGATACAAACTTTACAAGAGAGAAAAGTTGGAGACTGGGAATGTGACTTAGCGATAGAGCATTTGAAACATTTGTTTCCGTCCCCAGATCCACCGAGTTAAAAAGTTAAATGAAGAAAAATTGAGAGTTCCACGTCCTCAGTTGCCTTAGCTACATTTTAAACTCAGGGACCACTGTGGCCAGCAGTGTTTATCGTGGGCAGCCAGCACTAGAGGGCGGCCATCTTCTCAGGGATCCCCACCCAGTGTTTTTCTAGACACTTGCCATTAAAAAGTCCTGAGTTCCCGTCCGGCACTGCCATCTGTCCCCATTCAGCCCTGCAGTGTACACTCCAGATGCTCTGCTCATAGGTGCCAGTCTGAGGAAAACCCTAAGGAGAGGTTTGGTGGATTTGCAGGTCCCTTTTCATGTTTCTGTGACTCCATACATTCTTGCCCCTCCCCCGTCAGCATGGTTTCAATTATCCGTTGCTGTTTGCATTGAGTTCTAGATTGTTTTCCTCACCTTCGTTGACTTTATATTATCTTGTTTGTTTGTTCGTATTTGGTTTTTTGAGACGGGGTTTCTCTGTATAGCCCTGGCTGTCCTGGAACTCATTCTGTAGACCAGGCTGGCCTTGAACCGAGAGATCCACCTGCCTCTGCCTCCCAAGTGCTGGGATTAAAGGCCTGTGTCACCACCCCACCACCATCTTGCTTTATTTTATCTTTAAGATGTTAACCTGCTTGCAGCAGAAACCGTCTTAGAAAGTTTGCCTGGGCAAAGTGTGACTGTAGGCCCCGAGAGCCACCAGCCTTCCAAAAGCCAGTGCATGTTCTCACTTCCCGTTTCCTCACACTGAGCCACACGGTGTTTCACCCCATATGGGCATTGGAACAGGTCACCATGGTGACCCTTCACACCAGCTCCACGTCTGTGTTGACAGCTGCAGAGCAGTCCAGGCCCACACACTCCTGAGCTCTGGCGAGTCCCCTTGTGTAGGACCCTTGAGTCTCACTGGCTTTGGGACTTGTCTGGGGCTGCTTGGCTAGTGAGACCTGGGGAGGGGTCTCTGCTGACCTGGCAGTACTGACCAGTAAGCAATGCTGGTTTCAGCTGCACATTACAGCAGGATGTACAGGTGAACTGTTGAGTTAGTTACCTGGGAGGGGGCAGGAGTGTTTATGGAGTGCTTACTCAAGGCTAGTTCTGTATTAAACAACCAGTTTATTCCACCTCAACAGTAGACGTGACCTTTGTTTCACCATAGGTGGACTTCCTCCTACCTACTCCCCTGCCTTCCTGCCCTAGCTTATTTGAGCTGCTTTTTGTTTGTTTTGTTTGTTTGTTTTAAAGAAGCAGACATTGGGGGGGGGCTGGAGAGATGGCTCAGTGGTTAAGAGCACTGACTGCTCTTCCAGAGGTCCTGAGTTCAATTCCTAGCAATTACATGGTAGCTTACAACCATCTGTAATGGGATCTGATTGCCTCTTCTGGTGTGCAAGAAGACAGAACACTCATACATACACATACACACACGTACATACATACATACATACCCACCCATTCTGATTACTGGCACATAGCACACACTGAAAGTGACTTCTGTGTTGGGTTGTATGACACCTCTACCCAGGCGTGGTGCCCCAGGTGCAGTGGGATCCCCTTTTGATCACAGGGATATATGTGAAATAGCCACCCTAGCCTCTGAGCAGGCAAACCCCGGGGGTTCCTGTTGGGGCCAACGCCATGTTGAGCCCCTTGTCATCCCTGTGAGTTCCTGTCCTGGTGTGTTCTTGTGACCAGTGCTCTCACACTTTTCTCCACTTCTGACTTGGGCAGAACTGGTGGAGCCCTTTGTAGCCTGTGGGCCTTTTGTTTCTTTTCCTATCTGCTTCTCGTAGGGATCCACTGGGTGTTTACTTTTCTCTCCGTGGGGTGAGTGGAGAACATGTGAACCCCAAAGCTGGGTGAGACTCTGTTGGTGTATGAGAAGGTTGGAGAAAGTGTTTGAAGGATCAGGTATCTGATGGGAGAAGTGGATCGCTGACTGAGATGGGGTTTGCGGTTCCCTGCGGGTTTGCCTACTGGGACCGGGGAGCTAGTATCAGCCTCCGCTTTGCAGAGCCCATGGTTCCTTTTGTCCCACAGAGGCTCAATGGGCACCTTGACTTGTTCCGGAGGCGACTCTGCTTCTTGTTTCCTGAGTCCCTTTGGTCCCAGTGTGTGCTACCAACAGGTTCTTTTCCCCAAGAGCCAGGGAGACAATCCTGTGTCTCATTAAAACCCAACTGAGCGGAGACTGAGCAGTTGGACACATGCTGCTTCCTTAACTTTGCTCAACTGAGATTGGAAGCCAAGGAGCCTTCACAGGGCAGCTGGTCTGCTGAGGTATTCTGCAGAGGGTGTGGACGTCCTGTCACTCAGCATGATGGCCACTGCTAGAGAAGGCTTCTCTGTGACAGAAGCCATTGAGTGCACTGGACACCAGCCGTGTTCGAATCGTGGGCATGACCTCGTTCTATCCTCTTGTTCTGGGGTGTCAGTGTCCCTGTTCTCCCTCTTTTAAGACAGCAGCATGGGACCTCTGTAACTCATCTGAGGGTCCGCCTCTGGCTGGTGGTAGCGTGACAGGCTTTCCCACCTTCCACTCCCGCAACTGCCTTACAGTGGCATCTCTGGCACACGCCCGAGTCTTAGTTCTGTCACCAGACTTTATTGTTGTACCTTTTGGACAGATTGAAGTTTCAGGACAATCAAAATGCAATTGCTTGTACTTTGAGGAGTGACAACTGCTTGTGATGGCCCCACCCACAATGGCTGGCTCCTCCCATGTCAGTCACTAATTAAGAACATGTCCGACAGGCTTGCGTACAACTGGATCTGGAGGCATTTTCTTAATTAGGGTTCCCTCTTCTCAGATGGCTCTAGGTTGTGTCAAGTTGACATAAAACCATTCAGCAAACTCCCCCTTTTTTTTTTCCTGAGGCAGAGTCTTTCCCTGAACCTGGAGCTCACCAGTCATACCAGTATCCCTGGAGGTGTTCTGGTGTTTAGACTGTTTTACAGTCAAGATCTTAGTTTCCCTGAACAGAAACTCAGAAACCAAGATACTGCTAAGTTGGGATCTCCTTTCCTTCTTTGTCACTTACATGTGTTCGACTTGCCAACAGAAATTAGAAGAGAACCTGTGTCTTAAGAGAAGTGTGATCTCAGAACTGGTTTGCTGAGATTAACTTTGCCTTTCACACTTTAGTAAGAGCTGGGAACTAGCCTGAGCTGTGCTGGATATGCAGCTCATTTTTAGCGGAGGCCTGGGTGGTTGTGACCACACCTCTTGGGCTCTGTCGACAGCCTTTGCTAATGAAGTGTGGTACCTTTAAGTAAAGGTCACAGGCCTGACCTGGGCTGTGTGGGTTTCTTGTTTGTGAGGCTGGAGGCATTTTCTCATTTTCACAGTTGAGCTGAAAACAAAGGCTGCCTTATCCTAGCAGGGAGCTGCACTCAGAGAGCTGACGTCAGCCTTTCTCCCGGCTGGCGTCGCCTCTGCCTTAAGAGTCTCTGCAGAGAGAACTGCTCAGGCAGGCCACCATCTTGCTCCTGGCATTTTTCTGGCTGAATAACGAATAACACATGAAATGAAGGAGATGCCAAGGGTGTCAGGAGCCAGGGGACAGAACAAAAGCACTGTCAACTAAATCCAATCCGGCCTATGTGGGGACTAGCCAGCTTTGTGGCTGTAATCTGTCCTGGGGGTTACAGAAGTGGGTCAGAACTTTGGGGAAGGGAGACTTGCCAGGAGCAGGAACATGTGCAGCGTCATGTTCTAAAGGGACACACTGAAATCAGAAAAGCAGGAGTGACTGATGCGTTAAGTCAAAGATATTTATTCAAAATTAGAAGGTTCTCTTCCCAGGCAGGCCCCAAGGCATTCGGCTGGGGACCCAGATCGCAGCTGTTTGGAATACAGACAGTTAATCTGGGCATCGCCTAGTTTATAGAACTCTTCTTACTGGAGTACAAAGAGCCTGTCCTGAAATAAAGTGCTGTTCTCTTGGGTCTCTGAAAGATCCAACTGAGGAAAGAGGAAAGATAAAGAAGCGGCCGAGGGGTTGGCAGGGTGTTGGCTGATGGAGGG
Organism: Tokudaia tokunoshimensis; assembly: GCA_036184795.1. NCBI lineage: Eukaryota > Metazoa > Chordata > Mammalia > Rodentia > Muridae > Tokudaia > Tokudaia tokunoshimensis. The sequence continues at coordinate 136,126,178 of BTHU01000002.1, read as the reverse complement.
GCCCTGGTGCTTGGACTGGACCGGCAGGGCACTTGCCTCCTGCTTTGCCATATTGTTTGGTTGGAACACTTTATTTTTAATATATTTCACAGTATACTCAAAGAACTTAAAACCGTCGTGGGGTCTGGCAATGGAGAGAAACCCACCGGAGGAGGGTCTGAATTCTGGGTCCTCCGCTTCCTGACTGGCAGAGAAGCCGGGCCTCTTCTATTCCTGCTGCCCAGCTTCTTGTTGCCTCCCTGGAGGAGACCTAAGAGATGGCACTAGGATGCCAGGCACAGTGGTAGATACTTGTGACCCAGCATGGGGGAAGCTGAAGTAGGGGATTGGAGAGTCTGTGGCCAACCTGGGCTACATAGCAATAGTCTCCAGCAAAAGAAGGGAGGGTGGGAAGCTCATGGATCGTCACAGAAACAATTTCAGCCCTGGGTGTGGTGGGAGTCTGTTGGCTCTCATTGTGTCAGCTGAGGAGAAGCAAGGGGGTCAACCATTGCAGAGGTTGTCTGTTGCCTGAGCTGCTGGATACGTGGAGGAATGTCTGTGCAATCTTCCAAGTTCTGTGTCAGGCAGTTTTCGGCCCAGAGTCTCTCCAAGGGAAAGAGCTCTGGGGCCTGTGGTAGTCTGGCTTGTGGTCCTTCAAAATCCACGTGTTGAAGCCCTGCCCTCCCGTGTGATGGTCTTTGGAGCTGATGTGGTTAGCTGAGGCTAGAAGGTGAGCCCTGTTCAGGTGGGGTTGATGCCCTGGTAGGAAGAGACCACAGCACTCCATTCCTTCTTGCTGTATGGGGATTCAGAAGAGGACTGCAAGCTTCCCTGAGTTGCCAGCGGTGCTGCACACTGGTCATAGGTCTCCAGGGATTGCCATTTAACATGTGTTGTTGATTCACCTGGAACATAACTTCTCTCAGAGACTCGACCTGACATAATGAGCAGTTGATTTCAGGATTCTGTTGTAAACTTTCAGACTCTCAAAGCTTAACGTTGAAAATGAAGTGGCTGGGTAAATTCCCTGATACAGGGCTGTGGAGTGCCACCTTTAATAGTGGGAACTATCTGGGTGTCCACTGAGGGCCAAGGGATTGGGGAAGCTGGGCCAGGGTCTCCCTGATGCACTGCCCACAAAGTGGCAGATTTGGGGGACACTCGTAATTCCATGTTGTAATGACTGCGAAAGGAATCTCTTCTGACTGATCCTCCTATGACCCCTATTTTTGTGTTCCCCTCTCTTCCTTGGGGGCCACTCTTCCCAGGATCTTCCTTCCTTCTTTCCTTTTTTTCTTTTCTTTTCTTTCTTTCTTTTTTTAAAGACAAGTTTTCACATGTAGCTCTGGCTGTTCTGGGACTCACTATGAAGACCCAGGCTGGCTTTGAACTCACAGAGATCTGCCTACTTCTGTCTTCCAAGTGCTGGGATTTGTGTGTGCTACCATGCTCTGCTATCCAGAAACTTTCAGAGGGATTCTATTGCTATGACAAAATACCTGAGGCTGTTTAATGTACAATAAGAAGTTATATAGCTCACTGTTCCAGGGATGGAAGTCTAAGATGTTTTTGGCTGCTTCTGGTAAGGTCTTTGTGCTGTATTATAGTGGAGGATCAGAAGAGGAAACAGAGACAAAGGCTCTTGAGAACTAATCCACTTCCCTGAGAGCTACCACAGTCTCTGGAGAAGGAGATGCAATTCTCTTCAGGGTACCCGCTCCCCATACCACCACATCAGACCCAGTGTCGGAGTCCGGGACAGATAGCATCTATGTGTGCATGTGATGTTATCTGCTTCCAGGCTCTCTCCTTCTCATTGCACTGGCCCTTTAGGTGATATCATGCAGGCAATGGCTTATATTGCCACTGTAAATGGGAGAGTTTCATTGTTATCTATGGTGAAGACCCACTGGTCACACAGATCTGCATGTACACATATAGGAATTTCTCCATTTGACACTCCTCCATTTTCATGGTTGATAAAGAGCTTTCTATGTACCTCAAAAGTCACTTCCTGTCTCCTGCCCCCATCTCCACACTATATTCACTCCCTCATTCTGCTGATTCTTTTCCATGTAGACATTGGCCTGGGTCACACTGCAGAGTAAGCATGGCCTGGGTCACGCTGTAGAGTAAGAAGCATGGCCTGGGTCACACTGTAGAGTACGCATGGCCTGGGTCACACTGTAGAGTACGCATGGCCTGGGTCACACTGTAGAGTAAGCATGGCCTGGGTCACTCTGTAGAGTAAGAAGCATGGCCTGGGTCACATTGTAGAGTACGCATGGCCTGGGTCACACTGTAGAGTACGCATGGCCTGGGTCACTCTGTAGAGTAAGAAGCATGGCCTGGGTCACACTGTAGAGTACGCATGGCCTGGGTCACACTGTAGAGTAAGCATGGCCTGGGTCACACTGTAGAGTAAGCATGGCCTGGGTCACACTGTAGAGTACGCATGGCCTGGGTCACTCTGTAGAGTAAGAAGCATGGCCTGGGTCACACTGTAGAGTACGCATGGCCTGGGTCACACTGTAGAGTACGCATGGCCTGGGTCACACTGTAGAGTACGCATGGCCTGGGTCACACTGTAGAGTACGCATGGCCTGGGTCACATTGTAGAGTAAGCATGGCCTGGGTCACATTGTAGTCACTCCCCCCAGCCCCCACCCCCACCCCATGCAAACCTCCTTTTTGGGTCAGGTTTCTTAAGTATTTGTCTCTGTGACTCTTGGTCAGCTATGGGAAATCACTGTGCAGACCTGAGTCCTCAGGCGGTATGCAGTCTGACTCAGGGCCTCACTTGAGGACTCCTGAGCTATTCAGAAGACCCTCCTCCAGAGATGGCAAGTTAACAGTCTTCCTAGAACATGGTGGAACTTGAGGTAATGGTGTGCTCTCTCTGCCCGCCTCTGATTGTCCGTCTATACCAAGGCTGGGCCTTGTTTAGTCAATAGTTCTATACCTAATGTAATGCCAGGTAATCCTTGGGGCTAGGTCATTCTTGGAATAAGAATGAAACGAGAGAGAGAGAGAGAGAGAGAGAGAGAGAGAGAGAGAGAGAGAGAGAGAGACCTTGAAGCTCTCTTCCTTTTGATGGAATTGAATCTTAATCCCGCCACTCAGAGGGAGGAAGAGGCAGGTAGGTCTTTGTGAGTTCAAGGCCAGCCTGGTTTACATAACTAGTTATGCTCTGTCTTAGGTAGCATTGCCTGGGGTACCTCCTGTGTTGTGCAGTCATGATGCTCATTTCCAGGCTGGGACAGAGTCAACTACAACTTCCCTGTCCCCCCTCTTTCCTGTACCCCATCTTCCAGAACAGAAATCCCTGGGTCCCCTTGGACCTGTGGAGGCACCTCATTCAGCCTGCATCATGGGCCTACTTGGTATCTTATCCTGGTGTTGACTTGGGTTACTGTGTGAATAAAATGTCTTTTTTTTTTCATCCTTCTATTTACATTTCTTTTTTTTTACTACTGGCGCCAGGCCCGGTAGATGTGAGGCATGTGGAAACCAGGGATGGAGTATGGCGAAGTGAAGCGTGCTGGTGTGGTTCAGGAGTTGCAGACCAGCAACACAGTCAGACATCTGAGATAAAAGATCCAGAGAAAGGCCGGTATATATGGCTGGAGAGACGACTCAATCATTAAGAGCATTGACTATTCTTCCAGAGGACCAGGGTTCAATTCTCAACACCATGTGACATTCTTTTTCTAGCCTCCCTGCGTACCATGCATACACGTGGTTCATATACATGCATGTATACTTACATACATGCAGGCAAGCACTCATACACATTACTTTTTTTAATCTTAAAAAAAAATGGGTAGACAGACACTCTCATCTTGGGAAAACTAGCAGGTCTGTACCCACGTTCCTTTATATTTGCCACCAACCCCTCCATCAGGGAGGGCTCCACTTTCTAGTAGATTCACTGTGTTCCTTTGCTCAAGTGGCAGCTCAGGACCAGTGTCAGCCACTGCTTACCTTCCAACCCTCCTGCTTTGGGTCATGCTTGGTCATGCGTTTCTAGGCAGAGCCGTGAGTGGGGCAGATGAAACCTGGATCCTCTGAGCCACCAGGAGCTGCCCCTTCGCTCCTGCCCCTCGGCAAGCCAAGCTGAGCTTGACTGACAGGTCTTCTTCCAGAGCCTGGGTGTGTGTGACACCACTGGGTCTGTCCATGGGCTGTGTCTCCTTAACTACAGAATAAAAGCCACAATCCTTGTATGACCTTCAAGGATGGAGGAGCCCTGTTGTGACAAACTCCCTTCCCAGTAAGCACCTCCCTGGACTTTCATGGAAACGCTGTGGTTAAACTTTAAAAGAATTCACAGAAATCTCCATCGTCCCTCACTTCAGGCCAGCTACACATGCGATGTCTGCCTGTGTGACAAGCGACTCTGACACAAGTCGGGGCCAGTACACAGGATGGCTCTGTTCCCCTTTGTGATCTCCATCTGAAACCATTATCCGTGGCATCTTAATGCAGTCGTTTTCCTCTCTTACCTGGACCAGCTCTAGTGGTGGCATCCTTGAGGGCTCCTAGCAGAGAGATCTCCATACATTCCACAGCCTCAGATTTAAATCGGGTGGCTGTGGTCTGTCTATCCAGCATTTACCCGTCCCCCACATTCCCCACGTCCCCCTTGGCGGTGACACTGTATTCTGGAAAGCGTTCATCCCTGTGGGACTGCCCAGTGAGCGGCTGAAGGGCCTTCCCATACCTCCCTGCTCTCAGCCGGCCACTGCCCGACGACCCAGCACCTTTGTTTGCTACATAGAGATGGCGATGGTCTGCCGGACCCTTTTCACTGTGGTGGTGCCTTCTACAGATTGCTTGTGTGTGTCCTTGTGGAGTCTAAGTTGCCTAAGATTCACAGGGCTTCTGCCTCAGCCCCCTCCCCTCCCCAAGCAGCTGGGTGGGCCTCGTGACTTGTTTTCTTTTAGCTCTCTAAAGAGGCTTTTTCTTAAGTTTATTCACTTTTTTTTAAAGTGATGTTTTTAGGGCAGGATGCAGTTACAAACACGTTGCTTCGGAGATTTTTATATAGGAGAGATGTTCTAGAAAGGGTTTAGGGGTAGGTTGTGGTGCTAAGGGACCCAGGAATTTGTCCTTGAGGGTCAGTGCCCATGAGCTCTCCTGCTGAGCCAATGGCAGGGACTGCTAGTCCATCCACACCAGGGTGACACTTTATCCTGGTCAACCAACCCATGCGAACGAAGTAAGGAGAGTTTCCTGTGGTTCTCGGTCTGCTTCTTGTTTTAGCTCCTTAACAGAGCTGCTAGGGCTGATCCAGGCACTTTGGTTTGCAGGTGCCTGAGAAGACACTACACAGTGCCAGGCCAGGCTGGGAGAGCAAAACTCAACACCCAGAGTACAGTTTCTACTGAGTGCACCCTCCCTTTACATTGTGGACAAATTGAGGACCCTTTACATAATAAAAAGGGATTTAGGGCTGGTGTGTGGCCACCGTGTGGGGGAGGCTGGGCTTCAAAGGGGGCACAAGGGAAAGCCAAAGAGGTCTTGAGGAAGCAGGTTTGGAGGGCACATTGGCTGGGAGGCCGGGGTAAACTCAGCAGCTCACCTCTGCCCTAGGGAGCCTCACCTTCTCATAGTTTGACCAGTGCTCCAAAGGCCACTGTTTCCAGCCAGCTAGTTAGACCGCTTAACTTAAGCAAACAAACTCCCAAAATAGCGCTTTTATTTATTCGTGGCAAAGGTTTCTTTTCCTTCCTAACCCAATCAAAATAGATTGTTTTCCTGTGGTCATCAGTTGTTTACTTATTGATCACTCATTTGAAGTTCAGATTACTACACCTCCATCCCTCCTGCCCCCCCACCACACACACACACTTTCTTTGTCCCTGCCTCACTGGAGATGGGACCTGGTAGACAAGCTCTGAGCTATATATAATTAACCCTTAAGTGGAGTCTGCAGACTGAAAGCTGGAAATGTGGGCATGTATGTACTTGGGGAAACATGTGCATGTGTGTACTGGGGGAAACGTGCATGTGTGTACTGGGGGAAACGTGTGCATGTGCGTACTGGGGGAAACGTGTGCATGTGCGTACTGGGGGAAACGTGTGCATGTCTGTACTGGGGGAAACATGGGCATGTGTGTAGTGGGGAAATGTGTGCATGTGTGTACTGGGGGAAACGTGCATGTGTGTAGTGGGGAACCGTGTGCATGTGTGTAGTAGGGAAACGTGTGCATGTGTGTACTGGGGGAAATGTGTGCATGTGTGTACTGGGGGAAACGTGGGCATGTGTGTACTGGGGGAAACGTGTACATGTCTGTACGGGGGGAAACGTGTGCATGTCTGTACGGGGGGAACCGTGGGCATGTGTGTAGTGGGGAACCGTGGGCATGTGTGTAGTGGGGAACCGTGTGCATGTGTGTAGGGGGGAAATGTGTGCATGTGTGTACTGGGGGAAACATGTGCATGTGTGTAGTGGGGAACCGTGTGCATGTCTGTACTGGGGGAAACATGTGCATGTGTGTAGTGGGGAACCGTGTGCATGTCTGTACTGGGGGAAACATGTGCATGTGTGTAGTGGGGAAATGTGTGCATGTATGTACTGGGGGAAACGTGTGCATGTCTGTACTGGGGGAAACGTGGGCATGTGTGTAGTGGGGAAATGTGTGCATGTGTGTACTGGGGGAAATGTGTGCCTATGTGTATCAGGGATCTTGAATTTCCAACAGCACCAGCATCAGCAGCAGCACACTTGATAGGTAACTGATATGGCTGCTTCCTCCTCCTTCTCCTCTTCCTCCTCCTCCCCTTCTTCCTCTTCCTCTTCCTCCTCTTCTTCTTGTTGAGAGAACAAACTGGCCTCAGAGTCACTATGTTGTCAAGGTTGACTTCTGATCCTTGTGCCTTCACCTCCCTGGTGCTGGGATGACAGGCACGCCATTACACCTTGTTTATCTGCTGAAGGTTGAACACAAGGTTCCATTCACGCTGGGCAAGTGTCCGGCCGTCTGAGCTATAGCCCTTGCATGGTCTCAGGACCTTGGGCTTTTTGTCCTCGTTCTTTCATGGGGCTGTAATCTGCTGCATGGGTGTGAGCATGCTCCCTAGTGCTAGGACGGGACAATGATGGGGACATTTCTCCCGAGATTCCCTCAGTCCTCCTCAACTTTCCGTTCTTTAACGATTGCAGACACTGGTGTGGTCAGGTTGTCTGGGGTTTGCAAGCCTCCTCCACATCCCCATCCTCTTCATGTCTCCTCCCCATTTTTCTGGACGTGGTGTTTGTGAGTTGGAGGGGGCCCATTTGGTGTCTGATAACCCGAGTGTGCGACCCCTGCTCGGCGTCTCCCCAGCCGTGAGGACATCTGTGAGAGGTGGCATCCTCACTCAGAACCCTTCTTCAGCTCTCCGGGTGTGCCTGCTAGCCATGTGTACTCTGTGACTAACTGTCCAGCAAGCTCTGTCTTCCAAAGTCTTTCAAGTATTTACAGTGTTTGTAAAAGAAAGACCTCTCAGGCTATGGTGATAGCTCAGCATTCGGACTTGAATTCTCCTTCCCCAGAACCACGTGAAAAAGCTGGTTGAGGGGTCTCACACTGTAACCCCAGTGTTTAGGAGGCAGTTCCCTGGAGCTCCCTGACTGGCCAGCATAGCCAGTGAAAAAGACACAGTCTTTAAACACACACACACAACAAAAACAGCAGCAGCAGCAGCAAAAAACAAATCCAAGGTTGATGGCCTGAGGTGAACTGAACGGCACTGGAGCCTGACCTCTGTGCTGGCACACACGTGTCAACACCCCACACACACACACAACACACGGAATGTTTTGTTTGGATGCGGCTGGATCACTCACTAGATCTTTTTCTTTAGCAGGAAAACCTTCCAAAAGTGTTGTAGAAAGGACTGAACTGTGTTGAAGAACACCCATAGCACGTGGCAGGGACGGGGCGTAGTGACGGCTCCACTCCGCACCCTGCACCCTCTCGTCAGGGAATGAAGGACCCTTATTTGTATGGACCTCTGGGTCTGTTTATCTGTGCCGTTCTTGATTGCTTCCACATTAGAGGCCTTAGGGGCTTGAGGGGATTAGCCCTGGGTAGAGAGGTGGGGGTGGATGGTGGAGTGGAGCTGAGTGGCTGAACAGGGCTCCCCACCCCTGGGAAAAGGGGTAGGTCTGTCTGCATCCTGAGCCTCCCTGGCCGCTGCTCCTCCCTCCCTTTCCTGCTGAGCTGGGCTTGGAGTGTGCGATACTTGTCTCTTGTTGGGTATCCTCAGTAAACTCTGAAATCAAAAATGAAATTGTTTTTATTTAACCATTTTACCAGATGCTCCCTTGGGCTTGATGGATGCAGCCTTTACTAGAAAGTTACACTCCTGAGATGCAGTGTTATGGACACGGTTGCTATAGACAGTGACAGTTGGCAGGTTTGGAAGACAGCCTTTGCATCTTTTTTTTAAATGTGTTTTCCTCCCACAAGAAATGCTCTTTCGTTGGTGCACTTTCATCTTCTGTGCTACAGGTCTGGCTTATGAGAGTCTGCTTGATATAAATGCTGTTCTGTTGTGGTGTGAAGGGAGTCAGCAGGCCCATGCATGTTGCAAACCTCCTTAGGATCTGAAGGAACCAGGCAGGCAGGTGACTCTCCTAGTAACTGAGGCCGCTGGTTCAGAAATCTGCAGATGGGATGATGTGCTCACGGGTCGAGCTGTGTCTCAATGCTGGCCTTCAGCACTTCTAACAGAACAGCCTCTCAAGTGTGGTTTGTGAGGAGGGCAAGAGGACCAGAGAACCCACAGAAGCTGAGCTGCAGGCCTATCCCCTCCCTCCTGCCTCGCCCCTTCCTGCCTGCATTTCCTTTGGCCAAGTAGTAGAGTTTGCTAAAAGCCTGATGTTATGGAAGGTAGGAGAACAAAGAAAGAGGAAGTGGCTTGCTGTAATTCTGACAGCAGATCTGTTTTCTCTGAAAATGAACCTGCAGCGATGTATGCAACGTTCTTGGCAGGCGGCACTCTGTAAATAACGCCTCCCAGGAGTTCCCAGCCTCTCCCAGGCCCGCAGGAAGCTTCCCCTGCAGCGCGGGGCAGGCGGCCCCGCACCTCACACCCTCCTCCCGGGGACTCTTATTCTGACGGGGTGCGCACCCGCCTTGCCTGCCAAGTTTGTGAGGCCCCAGGCTTTCTTGTGGGAGGACGCTGGGCTGTCTTCATGCTCCTTGGCAATGATTAAAGTGAGGTTAGTACCAAAACCCCCTTTCATTTTATTCCCTTATCCTGCCGTTTTCAAAGCAGATGGCAGCGCTGTATTTTCAGCTGTAATTAATTTAAGCTGGGGGAGGCAGAACTGATGGGCGCAGCAGGGATGTTCCTTGGGTCCCTGTCTCCTGGCCACCCGCACCTTGTCCCAAGCCGAGCCATGTGATAGGGCGAGGGGCCGTCACAGAAGTGGAGCGTGCAGGCAGCTGGCAGGATTTAGGAGCCCAGGTTCAGGTGAGGCTGTCACGTGACAGCGTCTAGTTGGAGGGGAGCAGATGCTGGGGGCCCCTATTCTTTCTCTGCCCAGACGCCAAGCTTGCGCTTCTGCTCTCAAGTTGATTCATAACAGAAGATAACAGGAGAGCACTTGGCAAAGTCTAGAGGCTCTGACCTCAGCCGCTTTCCCCTGGACACTCCACTCAGGTTCCCTCGTCGCTCATCACCAGTCAGCGACCTCTTGACCTCTCGGGTGTAATAGAAAATGCTTTTGTCCCAACTCTGAGGAACTTGCACAATAGCTCTAGCAAGCTCTACCCTCATCTATGAGACCTGCGCTCTGGCCAGCTAGGCTGCATCCCGCCTTGCCCCTGGGAGCCCAGGCCAGCTAGGCTGCATCCCGCCTTGCCCCTGGGAGCCCAGGCCAGCTAGGCTGCATCCCGCCTTGCCCCTGGGAGCCCAGGCCAGCTAGGCTGCATCCCGCCTTGCCCCTGGGAGCCCAGGGAGGGACTTGCGGGTTGGAGTGCCCTTGTTGTAGGAGTGGTGCAGACACACTGAGGACTTGGTCCCACCACATACTGCTGCCACACAAGTGGTAGTTATTACTGTTAACATTAGCCACTCTCTGAAGACTTGAAGCAATTGTTCTGGGCTCATAGTGAGAAATGGGAACCACAGATATGTGGCTGTGAGTCTCCCAGAAGCTCACAGCTGATCGCAGCCACAGTCCACACCATCATATGTCCTGGTGACTGGGAGCAGGGTGTGCGCTAACTTCTGTGGGGCATGTTCACAGTGTTTGTGAGTGTCGCTCCCACAATCCAGGAAGGCTGTTTTATGAAGGCTTATCAGTTCTGTGCTCGAGGGTCAGATCTGTGCTCCTGGCAACCTTTCTTTGGTTTCTCTGTAGTAAGGAGGGACAGGTGGTGAATGAGAGACATGGTCTAGAGACCCAACCTGATATACTGCTGGTGATCTGTCAGAACTTCTAAGGACTGAGTGTTAGACTGAGAACCACACTGTGACCCATCGGCTCCTCTTCTGGGAATTTACACAGAATGATTGAAAGTAACCTGTACTGGGTCCTGTTTGAACACCTAGACTCCCAGTGGCTCTGTTCACATAGTCAGGAAGTGGGAACAGCACAGGAAAATGCCCATTAATGGGTGGGTGGCTAAAAACATGGGTCTCCTTGTTACAGTGGAACACATTCAGCCTTAAAGAGGCAGAAATGCTAACACATACTAATACACATGGCTGAACCATGGGAGTTCACTAAGCAAATAAACTAGAGTCAGAGCAATGATGGTACATGAGCTGACTTATTGCAAGGCCTCTAGCACAGAGAATAGTTGGCTCATCCCGAGGTAATGAGGAGTGGCTGTTCCCTGGACTGACTGACCTGGGGTATCAGTGCTTAGCGGGGACAATAGAGAACTCTTGGAGGTGGGTGGTGGTAAATGGTTTGTATAGTGTGTGGATGCACTTAGTACTACTGGACGATATCCTTAAATATGGTATTGTAGGGGCTGGAGCGATGGCTCAAGAGGTTAAAGGTGCTGGCTGTTCCTGCAGAGGACCAGAGTTCAGTTCCCAGCACCCACATGGTAGCTAACAACAACCGGCAGTTCCAGTTTTAGGGGATTCTATACCACCTTGTGCAGGCAAACACTTATACACAAAAATAAATCTAAGGAAAACAAATTAATGGTGTTGTATCGCTTATCATAACACAGAAATAAACTGCAGGGCTAGTGGTGAACTTTGGTTCAACTGAAGAATACTTACGAGTGGCACAGGGGAGCAAGGAAAGCCAGCTGTCCACTGCTGGAACCCCTTATGCACAGGTGAAGTCAGAGGACTCCAGGGGCAGTGACTTCAGTTGAGTGGGTTCTGAAGAGGAACCACAGGAAGCTGCCTTTTGGAAGTTCTTGTAGAGTGGCTTAGAATCCTCTGCCTGGGTCTCTGGCAGATGCTGCATCAGCCTTGAGCAGGAAGTCGGGTCCCAGCTCAAGGTTTTCCCTCTTCAGAGCTCCAAGGTAGCTCTAAAGACAACTATAACAGCCAGGGCCTGGCTGAGATGTGAGTAACCACCCAGGGAAGCAGAGCGCTCAGCTCAGGGAGGGAGAATTCTAGATGCTGACGAATACCTGCTGTCAGGGAGGCTGAAGCAAGAGAATCTCAAATTGGAGGGCAGCTTCAGCTACATAGCAAGATCCTGACTGGCAGTCGGGAGGGGCAGTTTTGTGACTGAGAGATGAAGCAGGCCTTTAGTGATGGCCTCTGTGTTTATGGGGAGCTTCTAAGATCGGAGGAGACCAGTGGGGTGGAGGTGGCGCAGGCCTTTAATCCCAGCACTCGGGAGGCAGAGGCAGGTGGATCTCTGAGTTTGAGGCCAGCCTGGTCTACAGAGTGAGTTCCAGGACAGCCAGGGCTATGTAGAGAAACCCTGTCTTGAAGAAAAAAAAAAGAGAAAAGAATGGAAAGTATTGAGTTGTAACCAGCCTAACCAGTTGCTAGCATACTAGAGTGTTTCCAAAGACTAGGGTAACTCTCAAAAACCATCTTTCCTTAAAGTAATTTAAAGTTTATTGCCAAATTACATAGAGGTATTAAAAGAAAGTCCTTCTCTTCTCCAGTTTTTGGAAAGATGGAGTTTAGCACAGACAAGCCAGGTGCTTGGAGGCAATCACAGCCCTAAACATTGAGGGTCTGTATGGTCCAGATGGAAGGCTTTTGGACCCTTCCTTTATTGATAGTGTAATGGAAGCCATGGTGTCGAAAGATCTCTTCTCGGACACATATCTCATTGCCACCAGTAGAATTTCATTACCTAAGGTTCATGGAGCTAGCTCTATGGTATGCTAATGGCTGACTTTTTGTTGTTATTCTTGGTTGTAGTTTGTAATTTCTAAGGTCAGTCAGGGTTATAGGTGACCTGAGAAGAAAACTTCCTTTCTAGTTTTTTTTCCCCTTTTTAAAGATTTATTTTATATATGTGAGCACACTATTACTGTCTTCAGACACACCGGAAGGTCCCATTACAGATGGTCGTGAGCCACCATGTGGTTGCTGGGACTTGAACTCAGGACCTCTGAAAGAGCAGTCCATGCTCTTATCCACTGAGCCATCTCTCCAGCCCTCCTTTCTGGTTTTTATTCAGTGTTGAATCAATTCATGAAAGACCCCACAGAGTAACTCGGAACCTGTCACCCCCCAGCCTCAGACTGCTAGCACTCCCGTGTAGGATGTGGCAGTGTGCTGGGGGTGTGCAGCCGTGTGGACCTCACCTGCGTATGGGATGCAGGGTGTCTGTCTGCTCCAGAGCAAGTCACAGGTAGAGCTGAATTGAAAGGAGGGTTTCTGTATGACCTCACCTCTCTTTTTAGATTGTTATTTTTAATTTATGTGTGGCGTTTGGTTTGTGGGTGTTTGATTTGTATAGTGCCCACAGAGGCCGGAAGAGGGTGTCAGATTCTCTGGAACTGGAGTTACAGATGGCTGTGAGCCGCCATGTGGGTGCTGGGAATTGAGCCCCAGATGTCACCTTCTTATGGGACACAGGCACAGAGCCCTGCAGGCCATGCTGCTCTTGTTTTCATCTATCACGTGTCCTGGTCTGCAGTTCAGCGATTACCACTGTGCTGAAGGAGCCAGCCCTTCCCCGGGTGCTTGGGTCCCCTGGTGGGCTCCTCTGCAGTGATGTCCAGTGCCAGGTAGTGCTGTGGGACAACTAGTTACCGCTGTGGGATGACTAGTTACTGCTGTGGGACGACTAGTTAGTGCAGTGTGCGGTACTGCTGATGGACTGGTGTGCGTTGCCGAGTCCTGGCAAGGCTGGCAGGGGAAGAAGGAATAAAGTTCCTGAGTTTTTCCAAAAGGGAGACGTGGCATAGAGACATGGTCTCTGGAGGCAGTGGTCACCCACTCGAAGGCAGGCTTTGTGCTGAAGCTTTTCTGTTCTGAGTGGCTTGTCTGAGGAACGAAGTCACATCCCAGCAGCCATCATCTTGGTGGCTGCTGCACACGCGCGTGCCCACCACACACCTTGGGTAGGGTGAAGCTTCTGATGTTCTCACCCAAAGTCTGATGCTATTTGCTGTTTGCAAAGTCTAGTGAATTGCTGCAAACTGCAGAGGAAAAACTAGAAGTGGGCCTTCCTAAGATTTGAAGCTCCGAAAGACCTTGTAGCAGCAGAACAGTGGGGAGTGTGGCTGTTTCCAGACGTGTCCTCTCTGGTGGATGTGTCATGGTAGATTACCCTCCTAGAGTTTCTTCTGGAACCCTGATGGAGGTGCTACCCTGTCCGGCCTTATGAGCCCCTCTGGTGCTGATTACTCCCAGGATTAGGTTTGCTTTTTGAAAGCCAGTTCATTCACAAAATTTCCTGGTGCTATACAAGACACCGGCTGGTCCTACTCTGCTTGCATCCCTCTTGGTGGCTGGAGGGACCGTCTCTTCTCTCCTGGTCAGCCATGACCTTCCTAAGTGTTGGGAGCTTTGGACCTGCATAGAAGCTGAGGGTGGGAGACAGAGGCAGAGGGGAGGTGGGCTTCCAGGTAGGTCTGCAGGGAACTGGTCCTGGATGTCTGGCATGCTCCAGCCTCTTCCTTTACCCTCTTCTTCAGTCTTCATCTCAGTAGTCCAGAGTCCTCCCTAAAGGGCAACGGTATAAAAGCCAGCCCAGTGGTCCCTGTCGCTGGGTGGAGAGGGAGTGGTCCAGAGGGTTCTGCCCACGGCAGATGTGGCAGCTGGATTCCGGCAGGAAGAGCCTGATGCTTTCCATCCCTCTCTAGTTTGAGGACTGCCTAATGCCAAAAACATGATAGTGGTTGTACTTTTTAGTATCATTCATTGAGAGACTGCATAATGACAAAAACAGCTGTACACCCAGGAGCAGCAGGGATCTTAAATGAACATTTATTAATCTCAGCAGCATCTCCACTCATTAGCATCCGAGTATGCATGTGTGCAGCACATGATCTGCGGGCTCTGTAAACCGTGCTCGGCATGCACATGGACTCTTGGCCTATTTGTGTGTAGTCCCTGGGGGCTTGTGGCCACAGGTGGACCAGTTCTCGCTTGGCTAACATGGGGAGAGCATGGTGTTCCACCCCCCAGTCTCATGGCAGACCTGATTCTCAGGCTTCCGTTTCTTTCTGTTGTCTCAGCTAATGATGTAAAACATACGCAGACAGTTCTGGTCAAGGGAAACGGGCTGGAGTCAGAGTGGAGCCCGAGTTTGAGGCCCGGCCCGGGGAAGCTGGAGAGCCCGGCTTGTGAGAGGTACCGTGCCTCTGTGACACGGAGCTAGAGTCGCCGTGGAGTCACCTGGTTATTTCACATCCTTTTAGTACATGGGGGTGTGTGGCGTTTGGGCAACATGAGGGAAAGGAACTAGCTTCCTGGGCTGTCCCCATGGTTTGCTCTGGGAGGAAGGTGTGCAGGAGACTCTGCCTCAGCGGGCGCTGTGCTGTGCCTTCAGAGAGGAGTGCTTGTAAGAGCTGCTGTCGCCATGACAGGAGGAAGTGAACTGTATGGTGCTACAGACTGGTCCCTAAATCATGTTCTCTTCCGTAATTGAGGCTTGGACTTGAGCTTCCAGGAGCCTTTACCTGGGTGCCGCAGCCCTGTGGCTGTTGGTCACAGCGTCTAGGTGTCCATGCCTGCTACCCTGCTCTCATGGGATGCAAGGGACAGTTGAGCTGCTGGAGGGGACACCGTGACACAGCCAGGCTCCTTCATGACTCCTGGGCTCAGTCATGGAGACAGGTGACCCAGTCCTCATCAGAAGGGTGGCAGGGGTAAGTGGCTCAGGCTGCCTTTACCTCCGGCTACAGGAGGCGACAGCAGGTGACGGGGAGCCCTGCACTGTTTGCCTCTTCTGGGACTTGGGCAGGTATATCCCTCCTCCCCTCTTTTCCCCTTCTCCCCATGGTTTGGCACTGGGAAAAAAGTGGGGGGCAGTGCTCCCCAGCTGTGGCCGTGGCAAGTTGCAGTGAAGGAAAGTGGACACCCAGATGAGAGCATCTCTTCCAGCGCCATCCAGCGTTGCTGAGCTGAAGGTCAGATGAGAGCCAGCACCAAGGCATTCGGTCCCTCTGTATGCAGGGTAGTGGGTGTCTCCCTGGTGTCTGGAGTGGCCAGGCCCACGACCATGTGCTCCTCATCTTCACTGACTGGCCGAGGCCTCCTGGCCTCATACCACAGGCCGTGGCTCAGTGCACAGCATGTGTTATCTGAGGGTCAGTGAGGCTTACGGTCCTTGCTTCTATAGGACTCTAGAGCAATGCTTCTCAACCTGTGGGTCTCATATCAGATATTTCCATCACACTTCATAACAGTAGCAAAATTACAGCTATGAAGTAACAACAAGATAATTTTATGGTTGGGGGGTCACCACAACATGAGGAACTGCATTAAAGGGTCACAGCATTAGGAAAGTTGAGGACCACTGCTCTAAAGCTTTAAAATGCTTTTGCATAAATTATAGGTCAGTCAGCAGAAAGCATCACTGTAGAGAATTTCTAGAGATCTATAAATCAATGGAGTTCCACGGGTGGTGGCAAAGCAGTGGAAAGTCAGAAGCCAGCCATTGCCCCAGTGGCAGGTGCATCCCGAGGAACGAGCTGTGGGTGATTTCATGTTGTGACCACTCAGGTCACTGCGCTTGCAAGGCAAGTAAGCACTTATGCTCTGAGTTGTCTTGCTGGCTCAAAAATTTTAATTTTTACAATTTTTGAGTTTTATGATAACAATTAGCACAAAATTATACAGCTGGACCAAAAAAATGTTTTCTTCATACTTTTATAAGCTTAAAAACATACTACCTTTTTGTTAAAACTAAGGCACAAACACATTAGTAGAGGCTAGCCCAGCATCAGGCTCCCCAGAAGCACTGGTTTCTAGCCCTTTTATCTGACATGCTGAACTGGACTAAATAGATACTTCTTTTCTTGTAGATAGCATTAGTAAAGGCTGCCCATGGTACCTTTATTGTCCCCGCAGACCTATGACCTCCCAAGGTGACAGAGCCTTCTGGAGTCTTCCCTCAAGTACCTATCTGAGGCGGTTTTGTAGCATATATATTGACATGCTCCAGGATAGTCAGGAGTATGGGCAAATCATAAGCCCAGGAGTGCTTGCGCCATGACACTATGAGGGCCATTCAAGATATGTTTAATTCCAGCACTGGGAAGGCAGAGGCAGGCTGATCTCTGAGTTCAAGGCTAGCTTTTCTCCATAGAGTGTTTGCTTTCTTATCTGACAGGGTGGCTCTGGTGACCTCATCTGGTCATATATAAGATCTATCAGTGGACCCCATTCAGTCTGTGACAGAAACTAAAGGCAGTTGACTGGAGAAAGTCAAATCCTTGCTGAGAGATGCGTAGAAACAGTTCTCTACCCACCGGGGAAAGGGAAGGATTTAGAGACAGTGAGCTGTGCACTGGGGTCCGTGACTGAACTAGCTCGGTAACTTCAGATAGAGCCTGGGCCCCTCTGAATCTCTTTCCCACTTTGGGAGTCTGTCATAGTAAGGGCTGAACTCTCAGCAAGGAAGAAAAGACCAGTGTTCTGCTCCAGTTTCAGGCTTCCCAGCTGGGACTCAGGCCTCAGCTACCTGTGACAGGGAAAATGAGGCATGTGTTGGTTGGTTAGTTCCCTGGAGTTGAGTTTCAAAATTGCACTGAGCAGAAGGTGAGATAGCACCTTTGTGGGCAGGGGACAGACATGTCAGGTAACCTCATTGGTACCCATGCTTTCTTGGCTTTGTGATAGAGGTAGTGACGTGGCTTTCTTCCTGATTGTCAAGGGATGAGAAGCTAGTGTTGGGGGCACAGAGGATATGATCTACACTATCCTATCTCCACTAATGACACGATTCTTGGGCAAAGCAGGTGGTCTCTAGGTTGGTCATGACTTTGGGAAGGTCTAAAGGCTTAGCTTCTGTCCCCACAACTATTAGTGCTAGACTATGGGAAGGCTTGGGACTGTCATCCAGGTTCCCAGGGCACAGTGCAGTGACGACAGCACAGATTAGCATCAGGAAGGCTCACTCTGTCACCCCCAGGATATCCTGTATGTTGTGGCAAGCCCGAGGCTGGGTGGGTCCTTCCTTACTCTTCTGCCCTGCCCGTGTTCCATGATTCCTGAGGCTGAGCAAGATGCTGCATGAGGCTAGCCCTCCAGTCTGTTCCCGGTTAAAGGCCAGACACTTGTTTTACCACCATGTTTTCTTTGGAGGTGTACTTCCTGGGATCTAGTCTGTTTCCCCCAAATTCTGTTGACATTTTGTCTTCAGAGCTCAGAGAGTGATTGGAAGCACATGGTGACTATCCCCCCAAAACCCTGGATTGGATGAGTGTGGTGGTCTCTCTTTGCCTATCCACCTTTTGTTCTCTCTAGAAGTGCTCACCTACGGGCAAGGTCACATGTCCTAGGCAGCCCCTGAGTCCTCTAGGCTCCAGCAGGGCTAGTGTTGGTTTTTTTTCCCACCAACTTGGTTTTTAAGGAGCTGCAGGATGTGTGTGGTTTGGGTCAGCGTCCTGACGGCACAGGACGCTCTGGGCTATGACTCAAAGGGGGAGGGACACGGGAAACAATGTCTGTCTTTAAGCTCCAGGAACCAGGAAAATGAGCTGGAAATAAAGTGATGTGTAATTTCACTAAAATTAACTAGCACATTCCCAGGCTTGCTCTATGTTTCATGGTATTTTGTGTGATGTACCATGCCCAGTGCCAGGTGGCTGATTTCCTAGGCATAGTCCTGGAGGCCCATCTTGGTACCACCCAATTCTGGTCTCTTTGTGCATCTCATCATTGAGGTTGGTGCTTGGCCATGTGAAAATGCTATGGGGATTGAAGGTGGGAGGTGATAACGACTGGTGACCTTGAGGTTAAAGGGACAAGTAATGGTTGCCTGCCTGAGTCTTCTTGCTGCCTGTAGGCTGTCTTCCTCAGACCCCCAGTCCTCCTTGTGTTGGGTTCTTCTGTCCCCACATCCTGCCACAGGGTTTCCCTGTCTGCACTCATGTCTGCTGCTCAAGCCCCTGTGAGTGTAGAATCGTGTGAAGGTTGTGGATGCACTGTGGTCCACGGACCAGCCCTGGTTCCCCGTGAGTCTGCCCACCCCGAGTTCTGTACTCCGATGTCTTCCTTTCCCTGTGAGGATGGTCTGCAGCTCAGGGCCGGCAGGATTCCATCTCCCCAGTGGTTTCAGTGCTAGTGCAGGACAGGCAGAGGTGTCCAGCAGGGGTGTGGTGGTCTGCCCTGAGGGTTGCACTGGAATTCAGGACCAGTACACATTCAGAGAAGCACAATATGGCTGCAGCCTCCCTGAGGGCCGGCAGGTGGACATGAATGCTTTGTGACAAGAGCCAGAGGTGAGCGTGGAAAGGCGGTCGGGGACAGTTGATGGAAGAATTGATTGTCCTTTGGAAGTCCTTTCAATTTTAAAGTTGAACAGGTTTGCTCTGGCAGTTAAAGGGGGAACCCCAAGGGGTTCTAGAATCAGAGGATGGAGGGAGGACAGAGCTGAGCTTGGAACACCTTGTGTAAGCTGGGCCTTGCGGGCTCTCATGCCACAGTTGTATTGACACTCCCTACAGGCCCTTGTAAAGGAGGCAGCATTGAGCAGCTGGCCTGTGGTCCATGGGGCATCTGCTGAATGTGCAGGCACTCACAGCTCAGGGAGCTACTGCCTTCTGCAGTGTCTGCCGCTGTGGTTTCTGTGGTGTCAGTGATGCCCACTGGCTGCAATGCTACATACTGATGAGGAGACCCACGCAGGAGGAGAGGCCACTGGTCATCAGTGTCCTCTCTGGACGGAGGTAGACATGGCCTCTGCTGTGTAGGAGCAGACATCACTGTGGTCCCACTCCAGTGGCTTATAGGATTGCACCATTTCTCTGCGCCATCAGCATTCCCAACCTTCCTCAGTGACCAACTGTGCCCAAGCTGACCCTGAAGTAGATCTCGTATGTAGGCAGGCAACCCTGTTACGTGTCTGCCAGCAGGGAAGGAGGGAGGCCACAAAGCCAACTCGGCCCACAGGTGCCTCTCCTATACCTAGGTCCTGGTTCCTCAACTCACCTGTTGGTCCTGCCCTTAGCATTAGTGTAGGAATGTCATGGAAACATCTAGGAGAAAGTACATGGCTCCTCACCAGGGCCCCCTTGGCCAGTCACCCCCTCTGAGCTTGGCCCTGTCTTTCAGGAATAAGACTGTCAATGGAGACTGCCGCAGAGATCCCCGGGAACGGAGCCGCAGTCCGGTCGAGCGGGCTGCAGCCCCCGCCGTGAGCTTGCATGGTGGTCACCTGTACGCATCCCTCCCCGGCCTCATGGAGCAGCCTCTTGCCCTGACTAAGAACAGCAGCGACGCAGGCAGGTCCGCCGTGGAGCGGCAGCAGGTGTGTAAATGTCAAGCAGCTTGGCCAGCTCTCATCTGGAGGTGGCCCTATCAGGCTGGATGCTGGGGACCAAGAGCTCCGTGGAGAACCCTGAGCAGAAGTCCTAAAGTGAGGGGACCTTGGTACCCTCATTCTCTGGCATTCTCTGCACAGTGCAGGGTTGATCCAGATGAATGCCTGGCTCTGGCTTGCATGCCCATCTTCCCTGGTACTCCGTTCCTCAGGGTCAGTGTAGCAATCCTCTTGAGAGGCCTGTCCTTACCCCATATGATGTCATAAGGCCTAAGTTAAACGTCAGTGGTTTGCTTGGGGCTTGGATCCTATAAAGTCAGTGGTCACAAACCTGCGATTAGGACACAGGCTATTATTGTGGTTGTTGTTGTTACTATTATTGCTACTACTACTACTTCTGCTAAAGGAAAATATAATTATTGTTATTTAAAACACAAGGCCAGGCCTGATAGTATAGGCATATCTCAGCTATTTGGAAGGCTGAGGCAGGAGGATTACAAGTTCGAGGCAACTTCATAAGGCCTTGACTTAAAAAGAGCAAGAGGTAGAGGAAGGCTGAGGGCACTTGCCTGTTGTGTAAGGCTTTAGCCCTACACAGAAAGCTCCAGAGACACGCGGGGCGGGGGGAGGGGTGTGGAGCGGTGGATCTGAGTGACCCTTGGTGGACTCTTAGCCTCGGGCCCATGAGTCCTAGGTTTCTGGTCAGGGTTTGTACACACTAACAGGGAGGAGGGGGCCTGGCCATTAGGAGATGCTATGAGTCAGGGGCTCACCTACAGGTGCTGGAGAAGGGGACCCCATCCCATTCTAGTCTCCCCCTCTAGACCTGCTGTTGTGTAGCACTGAGGGCCCGAGGAGCAGCTGGATGCGGGGAAGTTCCCTGGCCAGAGCGGCTGGGCTCGCTGGCAGCGCCTGCTCAGTAGATGAGGAGCTGACCTCTTCTCCCTCCCACAGAACCGGCCCTCCGTGATTACCTGTGCATCTGCGGGCGCCCGTAACTGCAACCTCTCTCACTGTCCCATCGCACACAGTGGCTGTTCTGCGCCCGGGTCTGCCAGCTACCGGAGAACACCCAGTGGTGAGTTTTCCCCCATAGCCTGGGGCATGTGGGAACCCTGGATTAAGCTATGGGCCGTAGCCTCTCTTCCTAAAATTCACTTAGCGTTGAGTTTACAAACAGTTTTAGAGCACGTTGCACCCTGAGTTGCTGGGATGGAGGAAAGAACCTCTGTCCCTGGCCCCTCTGGGCTCAGGATCCACCATTGTTATTTAGTGTCACAAAGAGTCTCTGGCTTTACACTTGAATGTGGTTAAGTATCACTGACCCACTGATGCAGCTATCTGTCCTCTGTCCCCTCCTTTGCAGCAGCTGCCACCTGTGACCCTGTGGTGGAAGAGCACTTCCGTCGGAGCCTGGGCAAGAACTACAAGGAACCAGAGCCGGCCCCTAACTCTGTGTCCATCACTGGCTCTGTGGATGACCACTTTGCCAAAGCACTAGGTGACACATGGCTTCAGATCAAAGCGGCCAAGGACAGCGCATCCAGCAGCCCGGAGTCAGCCTCACGCAGGGGCCAGCCAGCCAGCCCCACTGCCCACATGGTCAGCCATAGTCACTCCCCCTCTGTGGTCTCCTGAAGGGGGAGCCGCCCTTCGACCACACAGGAATCTGCATGGTTTGCCTGAGCTTTGAACAGTCAGTGCTTAAAAAAAAAAAAAAAAAAAAAAAAACAGAAAGAAAAAAAAATCCTGGGGGGAGGGTGGGTGGGAGGTTTATTCGCAAAACCATGTTGTCTGGACTTTTGTTCTGCTCTGTTTTTATACTTGCTCGGTGTTCATACAAGGGGCCTCAATGTGGCAACGGAACAGCACGGAGCATTAAGCATCCTTGCTTCCTGCCCTGGTTACCAAAGAAACCTCTGCAGGTCTGCCGCCTGGCAGCCGGGACCCTGCGGCCCTTTCTCAGTCACAAGCCATGACGACATGGGGATCCGGACACTTTGTGCTCTTAGCTTTTGAGGCCGGGCACGCACAGCTTGGCTCCCACCTGGGGTCTGGCTCGGTCTGCATTTGCATGTGTCTGCCTGACGAGAACTGTCCGGATTTGCACTACGGAGGGCAGAGCTGCCTGCGGGCAGCTGTCTGAGATAGATGTCAGTACTGAGGGCAAACTGCTAGGGAACACTTCTGACCGTGTGTGCTTGCATTGTTGCTGAACTTAGAAGGTCTCTAGCAGGTTCTAGGTCTTTCTCTAGGCTTGAGGTGCTCACAGCTGGACTGCAGACTCCCCCTGACCATGGGCATTTCCCTTCTCTGAACACTGCAGTTTGTGAGGCTGGTGCCAAGGCTGGAGGTCTCCGTAGTGCTTCTGACATGGTGCATGTCTCAAAAAAAAAATACATATCTATATATATAGCTGGTTTCTATTGACTAAGCCCAGACTGTAGCACCGCACCAACTGGCTTCTTGTTGGCATTAGCCTGTTTCGTCAGTTTCAGCCCTAGATACATTCACTGCTGGTACAGCTGTGCTTCTGAGATGAGTCAATACTCTCTTTACTCCGAAGAGCAGTGCACAGCCAGTGGGTGTGGCAGGCGGGGAAGCCCATTGCTGCTGATTTTCTGCATCCTGGGCTGGGGACTTGGAGCTCATGTCTTTAGGCTCCTTGATACACAGACTGCTCCTTTCCAACTCCTGGCCAGACATTAGGTGCCTGACAGCCTGCAGCGTGGGGCCGAGGCTGTACACATTCCTCTGACTATACAGTTATTCCTGCACCACTATTCCTGCACTATTAATAGCTACTAACTAGACATTAGAAGCCAGCAGGACAGACACGGCTGCTCCTCCCAGCCTTGAGCATTTCTGTCCCCTGGCCTGGCCCACCTGACGGCATCACCTGGCTAGGAGATCCTCCCCTACAAGGCATTATGGACTCCTGCACATGGGAGCCCATGGGGATGACTTTCAGTAGGAGGAAGCAGGTTAGCTGTTGAACTTGGGAAACAGGCATGGGTGGAAAGGTGGGGACTGATTTCTGTAGTCACAGGGTGGCTACTGGCCTTTACAAACATGGACAGCCCTCCTCCTGCCCCGCACAAGGTTCACTCCACTCTCCTGGGCTTCCAAGCTTGGCATTCAAGCCCCTATATTTTCTGTAGGAAAAAAAGAATTGTTCAGAACACTTTTTTTATATAGGTAATTTTAAAGACCATCATTACGCTGTGCGTAAAGAATGTACAGAGAAATTTGTAGGTATTTTTTGAAGAACAATTAATTTGTTAATGATATGTAGCTATTTAATTTTCCCTTTCCTATCGTAATCATCATTTTTTTGTTGTTGTTTGGGAAAAAAAGTTGATCTTTTTTGTCGTAGGTGTGTCTGTAATCGTGCAGGTACACAGTTACTCCATGACAACACTGCGTCCGCATTAATAGCCACTAGTTTGTTATTCTATAGGCTACTGAGGTTGTCACAGGAAAACAACCGTACCGCGGACTGGCTCTGTGGGCAACGGGCCTCAGATACCATCAGTGAGCGGGTCATCGCTGTTGGGGGGCGGGAGATGGCAGTGCGGGTGGCCGGGTCCCTGGTGCGCTGACCTATCTGGAATAGGCTGTGCCCTGGAGTGGGATACCACATATGTCAGCTGAGGAGTATGCCATCCTGCCTGTCACAGGCAAGAGCTTGTGACCTCCCCAGAACCAAGCCATCTATGTGCGTGCTGACCCCTCTGTGTTTGTAAATCTGTAATATACCATTTTCTGTGGCCTGTTTTTTTTTTTTTTTTTTTTCCTGGAAGAAGAAAAAAAAAGGTTTGGCAGGCCATCTTTTTTTTTTTTTTTTTTTTTTGTACTTAAAAGTAGCCTTAAGAACAATAATAAAGTGCTCTTAAACCAAGGCTGTGTGTGTGCCTCTTGACTCCTAGGGTGGCATGTGGCTGTGGAGCCCTGTGCCCAGGTAGGCCTGGCTACTTGTGGGAAGCCTCATGGGGCCACTTGTTGCAGCGTCTGTGTTAGGCCAGGGTCTTCTCTAGTCTCCCTTACTGAGATCTGCTGAAGTCAGCCATGCATGGGTTTCTGTTCCGGACCTGAGACCCCAGGGTGAGGGTGCACGGGTGCAGGAGGGAGAGCTGCTAGGAACAGCTCATCCTCTTAGGATGCACGACCACAGCTGCCAAGGGTCCACCCAGAGGGAAGAGGGAAGCAAGCCTTGCCCCAGGAGGACTGTGAGACCCCTGACTAGGCCCAGCTAGACACACCCTTCAAGCAGGGCTCTGCCCTGCTCTCCCAGCACAGACCTGTGGCGGGAGCTTCTCCCATCCCTGGTATGCCACTGGAACACTTGAGGCTACAAGCTCAGTACTCACTGCTACCCAGTGCCCACAGCAGGTGCCCTTCCCCATGGGAATCCTAGCACAGCCTTGACCGGGGTGTCCTTTGGCAACAGTGTGTGTGTGGGGGATCAATGCACATGGAAGGACCTGAGCCCCAGATCGGTGGCAATGCCAACGTTATTATTGAGTTCAGAGCTGGTGAGATGGCACAGGAAAGGGTGCAACTGGGCAGCAGAGGGCACACCCTAGTCCTTGGAGGTGTGGGGATCAGGACCAGGGAGGTGGATCCTGGAGTACAGTCCTGCGCTGAGGGCCAAGTACTCCCGAGCTGTGGTTGCCTCAGACGGTCTCCTCGTCACTCATGTCCCAGATCTGTGTAGAAAAAGGCAGATACTCAGCTGAGGGGTTCCGCTGCCCCATGATACCCATGGATGACATTTCCCAACTCTAGCTGCTATGATAACAGAGGTCTACACTCCCACAAGCACCACATATGCTTCCCAACATGGGGGAGAACTGATAGCGTTTCTTGTACAATGGGTTAAACCTCAAGTTTCTTCCTTTCACAGGCCTCAAAGCCAGTGGGCAAACTGAATGTGAGCTGGGAGCTGGGCAACCTCTCCCTGCATCCTCTTCCACATCCTTGGTGTACCCAGCCAGACCCTGACTTTTTGCAGCGTGTACCACTGGCCCATTCGGCTTGTCCAGCTGTGCCCAGTGCTCGAGAAGCTGAGCCTGAGAGGGCAGGAGCTCTCAGGGACCTGGCAGGAGAGCACTTGTCATCCTGCGCTGTCCTACTGTCTATACTGAACTTTATGCCAGGTGCCAACAACACTCTGGGACAAGGGAGCTGGCTGTCACTTAGAACAGTCCTCCCCCAGCAACCCCAGGTCACCTAGGCAGGGTACCAGACCCTCCCTCTGTCCCTGTGTGTCCCTGGGGAGCCCAGGGGTATAAACTGTAGAGGAAACCCATTCAAGCAACACCCTGAGAAGGAGGTAGCCCCTTAGGCTAGTCTTCTGTCCCAGTAACTCTGGGCAAAAATCCTGTGTCAAGGTGGCCTGAGGTCAACACAGCAGGTCCCAAGACTCTGGTGCCCTAAGCAGCCTCGGCCCCCAGAGAGCTATGCCTTCAGAGCCTTCCAAAATTCCTGGAATGGGTTGCATAAGGATACCTCAGCCCTTGCAGAGCTGAGGGAAAGAACAGCTTGTTGGCAGGAGGCAGGAGGTCTGGCCAAATTAAGTTCATAGCAGTGCTGGCTGTCACAGATGTGGAAAGCAACACAGAAAGTGACTTCTCTCCTGCAAGGGTGGCAGGGTCCCTCATACTGTCCCTCCATTTCTACACAGGCCCTTGCCTCAGAGAAAAAGAATTTGCTACCTGTCCTGTAGGGCACTGTCCCTCTGGTCCCAGATCCCCACCAGATTGGAACCTGGGCTCATGGGTTAGGTAGCTTTGCTGCCCGTATGTAAGAGCCCCTCGACCTGGTCTTTTGGATCTGAAGACTGAGTCAGGGAGACAGCCATCAAAGTTGCAGCATAATTCAGCTACTCATACTGGCTCATTCAACAAGCACATTTGCATAGCCGCTGCCTATGACACAGGCTGTGTGCAGCTAATGCTGTGTGCAGACTAATGCTGTGTGCAGCTAATGCTGTGTGCAGACTAATGCTGTGTGCAGCTAATGCTCCCATTCTGCCTCACTCCTGGGGCTCAGAGAAGTAAAAGTTTGCCTGAGGTCACACAGTCAAGCTGGAGAGACCTTATGTACGAAAGGCTGGGCATCTAGCATGGAGGAAGGGGACACTGAGGAGAGGGCTGTGAGAGGAGGAAGCAGAACAGAAGGAAGGTGAGCCCTGGAATCCTCTGCCCAGCCTTCCCGGGTAGTGGCATCCTCTGGATGGGCAGGTGGAGCTTGTCATGGTTGGAGTGCTTGTTCCTGAACCAGGTGCTTAGCTCAAAGCTTGACCAAGTGGGACTGTTGCTGCTGGCATGGCCTGGGCCTTGGAGAGGCTCCTTCAAGCCACCCAAATGGCTTACTGTGAAGCCATTTGGATTTTCTGGACCCAACTTCTAGGGCCAGTGAAGGGCTTCTCCACTAGGGTAGCCAGGCCCTGCTCACTGTGCGGTTCCCATGGTACCCCGGACAGCACTGGCCTGAACAGGCTCCGGCCATCTTCTGCATGAATGAAGGATATGGTGACCTGGTAGAAGTATGCTCAAATATTAATGCTTGGTGCTGGCATAGGACAGTTACCAAGTTTCACTCGATAGCCCAGACTAGCCTTGAACTTACAGCAATCCTCCTGCTTTAGCCTCCCAAGTGCTGGAGTTATAGGTATAATAATCCACCCTGCCAAGCTTCCATATGTCTTATGAAGATTTTAAAGTGTCTATGCTGGTTAGTGTTTTGTTGCCCTGACACAAGTTAGACTGACTTGGGAAGAGGAAACCTCAACTGAAAAAAATCCCTCCAGTTAGAGGCAAGCCTATGGGGCATTTTCTTGATCAATGGTCGACGTGGGAGGGCCCAGCACACTGTGGACAGTACAGCCACAGGGCACAAAACAGACTAAAAGGGCCGTGAGTCCTCAGTAGTCCCTGCTTGCAGCCAGAGAAGGCAAAGGTCTCTGAAGACACACAAAAAAAGAGAAAGAAAATTTGGTCAGACACTTCACATCGGACACCTGATGGTCTTCGGGAACATGCCAACTAAACCACAAAAGGGCTGAGGAGGCGACAGTTTAATGGATAAAAACCACTTGCCGTGCAAGCACGAAGACTTGAGTAAAGCTGGGCATGGTGGCATGTGTCTGTGACCCAGTGCTCCTACAGAGGGACGGGAAGTAGAGACCACCATCTCCAGGGACTCGAGGGCCAGCTAGCCTGCGGCACAGTGTCAGACAACAGAACTTGCCCTCAAATGAGGTGGAAGGCGAGGAATGACGGGTCTTATCTCTTTCATATGTCCACAGGTGTGCACACGTGTGCACGCGCACACACATACACACATCATATGCATATATTTAGCTAGGGTTTCTGTGGCTGAGATAAACACCATGACCAGAAGCAACTTGGAGAGGAGAGAGGGTGTATTTCACTTACACATCAGTCTCACTGAAGCTGCCGGTCAGGGCAGGAAGCACAGCTCTCAAAGAAAGACAGCAGGCCATGCCACGCCTCTGAGATGAGAGAAGGGTCCTTCTAAGCAGGCCTGATGGGAGGCGCCAGAGGAAGTCTGCCTGACTCCACAGCCCCACAGCCATCAAGGTGCACCAGTCTGCAGCACTGGCGTGACGGCTCTGAAAGCCAGTTTCAGCCTGGGTCTGCTCTGGACCACACTGTGGTGCACACTATGGGCCAGGGACCACTTCTATACACACTGTCATAACCCGGGAATGACACAATTATATTTTGGGGTGTGTTAAAAGTGTTCATTTGCTAATGTAAACATCTTAAGCCACACTGCAGCTTGTGAAAGTTGGGGTTGGCACTCCTCATGCCTTAATATAAAGACCTCTGTGGGCCTCTGCACGGCCCGCTTCCCACATCCTACAATACATCTCTCTTCTGGGAGGGACAGGGAATAGGAGCCGGGAGAGCCTGTGCTGGGACTGTAAGGACCTCCTGAGCCTCCTCCACAGACTCCCCAGGGAGATCAGAGCCCCTGAGAGACGTGGAAAGGCCTGTCATGAGGGATGTGAACCCACTCATCTTTCTCCTTGTGTGCCATCATGCCTCACAGACCCTTTCCAAGGCAAGGAGCCCTAGGTTTGGGGGTGGGGTTATCAGCAGGTGACACTAAGACCAGGAAGGACTTCCTAGGATAAAATACCTAATTCAAGATTCAAGAGTGAGGGCCAGAAGAGGATGGGGCTTCTGGGGCGATGAGGCTGATGGATTGTGGACTGGTGTATGGTCCATGGCATTCTAGGTTGACAGGCAGGAAGGAAGCAGGTACTGGCTGGGGGCAGTAAGCAGAGAGGACAGCGGAGGCCATAGCTCGGAAAAGCTGGGAGCTGTGCAGTCACTGGTACCCATCTGAGAAGCAGGCAAGGCATTCTCCTGCTGCTGCTCGGTCCCCACGACCCCTCTGGGACAGTCTTACAGATGAACCTGCAATAGGGTGGGACAGACACAGACCTGCTCCTCCTACCCAGGGCAGGAGATAAGCAAGGCTTCCCTCAGCAGTGGAGGCCTTCCCCATGAGGTGGGGTCAGTGAGGAGGAAAGGGAGCTCATATCTGAGTGTGCCTGCAGCTACTCACCAACTGCTTGTCAGTTCTAACTGGGGATTGCTATGGAGCTGGGGATGGGGGCTATCAGATCACAGATCCTCTGGCAGCCTTTCCTTGTCTTCTAAAAGCCAGGCCATACACCCTGTAGCTTCTACCCTGGATGAACCCCTTTAGGCTGTGAGCAAGCCTAGCCCTGCCCCCTTGCAACTGCACTGTAAGTTTACAGCCCATGTTCCTTGGCAGGTAGACTATGCCATATGGAACCACGTGGTAAGCAACTTCCCTCCATCCCTCAAAAGCCTTTAAGCATCAGAAAACCTTAGTTCTTTTGGTTTCCAAACAAAAACTGAAAGGCCCATCTCTCCCTTCAGGACTCTCATTCTGTGCATGGAAGCGTCTTATCAGCTCACATGGTTTTTGAAGGGAGGTGTTCTTCCCCCCCCATCTCCTCATGCTGCCCCTGGTATGTTCTGCGCCCTCCCCCACACCCCCACTCTCCTACCTTCTTCAAGGGTGGATTGCACCCTCACAGTGTAAATGAAGTTGGCTCTGTTATATCAGCTCCAATCCTGGATGGTTTCATGTCAATTTGACACAAGCTAGAGCGAGCAGTCTTAGGAACCTCAATCGAGCAAATGATTCCATAAGAGCAGGTCCTTAATTAGTGACTGATGGGGGAGGACCCAGCCCATTGTGGGTGGAGGCTTTCCTGGGCAGATAGTTCTGGGTTCTATAGGAAAGCAGGCTGAGCAAGTCATGGAGAGCAAGCCAGTAAGCAGCACCCCTCCACGGCCTCTGCATCAGTTCCTGCCACCAGGTTCCTGCCTTGTTTGAGTTCCTGTCCTGACTTCCTTCAGTGTGGAAGTGTAAGGCAAATAAAATCTTTCCTCCCCAACTTGCTTTTGGGTCATGATGTTTCATCACAGCAATAGGAACCCTAAGATAGCTCCTTCTGGAACTTTCCACTTGGACCTGTTTTTTGTTGTTGTTATTCTTGTTGCAATGGAGATGTGGAGGAGGTGCAGCAGCAAAGGGAGCTCCCCAAGACTAGAGACCTATACACCTTCTAGCACATTCTCTGAGGCATGGAGGTCAACTGTCCCTCTGAGGAAGGGACGCTTCCCATGAAAGCCAGGGTGAGGTGCATGGAAAAGAGCTAAGGCGGGTCCCACAAGCCTGGACTGGAACCTCTGCCTCCCACCTCAGGGAGAGCCAGAGCCTGCACCTGGGCATTGGGAGGGGCGCAGGACTGGCTGCAGGCAGGATTTAAGGTAAACATGTTTACAAATGAATTAGAGGAGAAAATCAACCCTATATCTATTACCAAGCACAAGAAGATGAGGTCAGGACGTGAGAAGATTCCTCCATTGGGACCCCAGGTGTGTGTTCTCTCCTCTTTGCTCAGACCAGAGGCACAATGGGAGTGTGTGTAGGTGCACGCGCGCGTAGGGGGGTTGCTCTAGGAACTGGGACTGGGGGCCCTGTCTGTAGGAAGGATCCACACATCTACTGGTTTCTTCCATCCTCCCAGGAACTGCTGAGCAAGAATTTTCAGGGATGTTTCAAGATGGGAGATCCTTGAACGCCAGCCTCAGCCCACTCCTGCCCCTTCAGCTTAGTTTGGAAAATAGGTTTCGGGGGCAGATAAGTTTAGTCCCCTTCCCCGGGGTGTCAGTGAAGGTGATCTGGAGAGTGTCACCTCAAATGAGAGCCACTGAAGTAGGGGACACCTGACACAATGGGAGCAGACCACCTGCAGGCTTGGCCTTCTCCTGACCTTCAAAAGGTGAAGTCTAAGCACGGCCAGAGTGCCAATCACTGCTTCAGCCCCTCTGTGGACTGAGCTGGAGGGAGGCAGGAGGCAGGAGGCGGGATGCGTGGGGAGATGGACAGCGGAGCCTGGCTTGTTTGCACTCTCCTAAGCTTCAAAACACATTTTTTAAATTAGGTGGTAAGAATACAGGGTAATTTTTGTGGCACCAACATACTTTCTTTCAAGATATGATTTATATGTTTGGCCCACATCTTAAATGCACTGGTGATTGAGATAAATGGCCACGCTGGAGGCTGCAAAGTGGTTTCCATTATGTAGCTCTCATTTTGGGTTCCTTAGAAAACCTTAAAGGGGCCGGCGCATTCACGGCCTGTGTTCTACCTCACAGGGCTTTTAGGGTCACCATTGGAGGGGGCAGGGGAAGGGAGGAAGGCAGGAGCCCTCAGAGCTCTGTGGAGAGGGTAGCTGTGCACAGGTCTCCGGGCAGCTCATTTTAACACTTTATGTACAGTAACAAAGGGGACCTTCAGGAGAAGGGACCCATTCCAGAGGGAAGGCTTGTGCTAACAGGTTTGTATCCTCTGATCAGAGTCCTGAGGGCTGACCATCACCACCAAGGGACAGTACAGACACTGGTCTCCTAAATCCTGTCTAAAGCTACAGCAGGCAGACAGACAGCATGGCAACCAGGTAAGGACAGAAACACAGAGGGGTGTGGTCTGCCGAGGCCAGCCCCGAACTCCTCCTGAGGACCAGGGAAACTAAGTAACAAAGGCAGGGAGATGAGGGGCAGCTAACCTTCATCAAAGGTGCCACAGGATTCAACAGGGCAAGCAGCTTTCAACAGAGAGTGCCAGAAGGACAAGATGTGGCAGGAAAAGCAGCGGCCACACACTGCACGGCACACAGAAGAACTATGGGCTGGAGAGACGGCTCAGAGGTTAAGAGCACTGACTGCTCTTCCAGACAAGCCACAGTCAGGTGAAGGCCATCCACAGCACACAGCAAGTCAGCGTCCGCAAGCGCTGAAGACATGGGATTGGGTTGTTCTCAGTTTGAGGCTTTCCTTAGCGCGCTTTCTGTTGCAGTAACCAAAGGTCCAAAGATGAGTCATTTACAAAGAAGACAGGTTTCTTTAGCTCCCAGATTTGGAGGCTGGGAAGTCAGAGGAGTGAGTGTGTCACACTGCGTCAGAGCATGGCGAGGCAGAACAAGGGTGCTAGCTCTTCTTATGAAGCTACTCAGGCTGTCATGGGAGCATCTGTACTGAAAACAAGTCTTTACAACTTGAGAAAACAATAGCCGTTGCTAGCATTGCTGCTCTGTGAGCCCTGGGAGTGGAAGGTGGGCAGCCTCACACGGCAGCTCCCGGGCTCCGGCCCTACACCAGCAGGGTGGTCCTGGCTGCCCCTGTGCTAGCTCACAGCAGCTGGGGCCATGCCTGTGGATACTGAGGCCAATGGGCCAGCTGTCTAAGGATGCACCCTATCCAAGGGTGACCGCAGGAGCGTTTACTCTGAAGGCAGACTGCAAAGACCTCCCTGAACACAAACATCCTCCACCAGGTGTGCACCAAACTCTGCCATTCGCTTGGGAAATGGAAAGTTTTGATTTCTTCCTATCTGGTCAAAGAGCCTGGGAAGAAGTAGACCTACTCCAGCTCCAGGCTCCCTCCCAGGACAACAAAGAGGGCCCAGAGTACAGCTGCCAGACCAGGCTAGAAAGACTCTGAGTTCCTGGTCACCCTGCCTCATACTCCTTGAGCCTGGACTGGCAGGGGCTGGAGAGACCAGGACCCAAGGGATGCTGTGCTCAGCAACAGCCTTGAAAGACGGTGGGTTTTGTCCAACTTGCTCTAAGGAGCTATCTGTAACCCCTGGGCCTCAACTTTTTGCCATCTGCTCCTTTGGCTTCAGAGGCCAGGGCTGGCCTGTGTGGTTGTGGCCACCTAGAGCCCATAGCATCCTGTCCCTGTGGGCCTGATACCTGAGGACCTATAGTGGGCACAGGGCGCTCCTTCCTCTACATGCAATCATCCTTTCCCCACTGGGGAAGAATGGAGACACTGGTTCCCCCTCCCCTGTGTGTGTGTGTGTGTTAGGGTGTGGTGTGGTATGTCTTTAATTATTAGAGTAAGAGGTGAGGCTAGTAGGATCCCAGGACTAGAAGTAATCTCTCTCAATCTCTCTCTCTCTCTCATCATAGCTTAAGGGAACAGTGTTCTGAAGGGACATGAGGGTATGTTTTTACCCTGGCTGTCTGATGCCCCTGCCTAAATATAGAGACATCTCAGAATGGGCATCCATGGCTGTCACAGGACCTCAGGGCCAAGTGATAGTGGTGGGACACAGTGCTAAGGCCCAGCGTAGAAGAGTGGGTCCTCAGGGAAGCTTCGTGCTTCCCCGTTGGCTTCTGCCTAAGAAATCCAGATGGGAGTTGCTGCTCCACAGTTGCACTCCCATCCTGAAGGTAAACTACTTGGACACCTGTGTGGTCCCCACTCTTGCTTTGTGAGTGACTGAGAGGCAGAGATGAGGGGCTCAACCACTCATGTGAGCCCAGCAGGGGTCTTTAGATGGACACAGGGAGAAGCCTGAGCTGGAGAGAGCAGAAGGAAGAGTGTTCAGAGAAGGTTCTTAGGGGATGGCCTGACCTAGGTCCAGGGGATGGAAAGTTCCAGCAGAAAGGTCTATATGGCCTCCAGGGAGGTCCCCTAGCAGAACACCGAAGACTGAGACATATAGGATGTCCTGAGACATCTCTATATTTAGGCATGGGTCTGAGAAGCCAAGGTAGAGAAAGACACCCCCGAGTTACTTCAGAATATTTCTGCCCTTGGATCTGTAGTCGTGTGTCTGTCTGTCCTGCTCACCACAGGCCCTGTGTGCCATGGTGCAAAGACAGCACCCCCCAAAAAAAACCACAATAGCTTGGATGGCATCGCCCTTCCTGAAAGGAAGGCTTCCTGGAGGAGGGGGTCTACAAGGAGACAAGCACCGAGGGAGCTAAGGCTGGCTGGAAGACTGCTGCAGGAAGAGCCAACAGGGCAGTCTGGGCGTCGGCTGTCTAGGCTGAGCCAGGAGAGAGGAGCAGAACTGGTCCTCCCAGGCTCCCGAGGCTTTGAAGGCCCGGATGAGAAGACAGGGACCATGGCCAGAAGGCCACCAGGCCTCAGGAGATAACAGTTACCCACGTGTGCTCCGGGACACCAGATTTTGAGAGATAGAAGACTGTGGACAGGGCTACTGTGTCAGAGCTCTGTGTCATGCTCTGCTAACATGGGGTATGCGGTGTCCCTTCAGTACAGCAAATAGGAAACCACTGTGTGTGGTCCCTGCCCAGTGGCACGTACACGCCCAGCATCAAGGACTGCCATTCAGGAAGGGCTGATGCCGTCCAAGCTGTTGTGGTTTTTTGGGGGTGCTGTCTTTCCACCACGGCACACAGGGCCTGGGGTGAGCAGGACAGACAGACACACGGCTACAGCTCCAAGGGCAGCAGTGTTCCGAAGTAACTCGGAGGTGTCTTTCTTTACCCTGGCTTCTCAGGCCCATGCCTAAATATAGCGATGTCTCAGGACAGGTATCCGCGGCTGTGGAGCCTTACCCTGTCCAGCTGACAGTGGGGGGACACGGCGCTAACACTCACAGCTTTTCACCAGAGTTGTTTCACTCATGTATCTTGATCTATTCCAGACTGGTGCATCCTTGGCAGCAGGTGCCAAGGCCAAGACCTGGACTGAGGGGCGCGACCATGCCAGCCTCTTTAGCAGCTTCTGCTTGGGACACAAGGGCGGCCAGGTTCTGCTGGGCAGTAGTTTTCCAGCCACTTGGACTTGTTCAGCTGGGCGTCCTCTGAGGGGCCTCGGCCGTGCCAGCCTGTGTGGCAGTGTCTCCCTGGTACACGAGGCCGGCCAGGTTCTGCTGGGCAGTACTTTTCCGGCTTGCTCCTCATGGAGGCTTCATCCCCGGTGGTGGGAAACATGCCTCAAGTGGAGTTCCAAGATTTGAAACTGGCTATAACATGAAAGCCTTTCTGTCTTTAAGAGCAAAAATGAAAGGGCAGTTGTTTTCCTTAATAAACACTCTTTTAACCCATTTTACAAACAAACCAGCTTTCTGCTTCCAGTTTCTTTCCTGTTCCTCTTTTTCTTAGTTAATTTGATAAGCAACAGGCGCCAAGCTGCGGCGACGCTTTGGTCATGGAACTGAGAAAGAAAAACTGTGGCTTTGAGAAATGGCCTGTGTGTGGAGGCAGCCCCACTGCCCTCTCCCCCCACCCTTCCTAGACAGCACACTTAAACTTAATGACAGCCTTTGCTGCTTCAGAACAGACACTGCAGGAGACAGAGAGGGGGCTTGGCGGTTAAAGTACATTCTGCTCTTCCATGGAACCCACGTTTGGTTCCCAGCGTGCGTGTCAAGTGGCTCCCAGCTCCTGTAACCTGTGACTCCAGGGGATCTTATCTGGTGCCTCTGGTCCCTGTGGGCACCTGCACACATTTGCAAAACTCAAACATACACATAATCAAAATGATATCTTCAAGAAAAGAAAATAGAGACTTCTGCTTTAATAAGTTTACAGAACAGAGGCGTTTGCCCTGAAAACAGGATGAAACAGCTTATAGCAACCAATTCCAACAAGAGGGGCTGGAGAACAAGCTCCTGGAGGAGCCGCTGCTGGTCAAACCCCACTGGAAACTCACTTCCCTCCCTGTAAGCTACTGCAAGCTGGACTGGAAACACGCCGCTGCATAGGAGGTTTCTGCGCAGCCGCTCCAGACTGCCTCTCTTATTTTCATTGACTCAGGATATACATGAGAACAAGCAGGGTGAACTGTTCTGACACCCCAAAAGCTCCCACCCATCCCAGCCTCCTGAGCCTGGGGGCAGCTTACAGAGCAAAGCCAGGGTGAAGGTGCTGCCCGCATTGCTCTGTCTTGGGGCCTTGCCTCCAGTTCTCTCCCCCTCACTGGGGATTCTTCTCTCCCTGCTGTCTGTGAAGCCTGTCACGCTAGCATGTAACCCTCATAGAGTAGGTTGGGTCATTACAAACCCTGGTGTTGGGGTATGGCACAAAGATGACTGACGGCCTCTGGTCTAACTCTAAGAAGAAGGTTTCCATGCACACACTGTCAAAATCCACCTGGGCTTCTTAACCATTGGCTGACTATACCCCCGTTGTACCTCTGGCCCCCCTCAACCCCACCTTGTCTACTTTGTCCTCCTCTCTCTGGGCCCCAGTGACATGCACACTGGTCCTCTCCGTGCAGGGAACATATCTGTCCCCGTCTCTAGTTCAGAGTCTGCACAGTGCTTGGCAATGTCACACCCTCTGTGATTGTCAGCGGCACAGAAGGGCACACACCGTGCTGAGTGCGTGGGTGGAGGAAGACGCTCTCAGCACAAAACCAGCAAGTCTTCTTCCCACCCATTTAAACCTCGAGCACACACTGGGTCCTCGGCAGCTTGGCATCTTTCCTAGCACAGTGAGGGCTGGCTGACCGGCTGGTATAAATGCAGCTCTGTAGCTTCTGGGTTAAACTGGGCACATTCTCAGGGGTGATTCTGGAGAAGGTTCCTTAAAGTGAGACCAACATAGAATTGAGAACAGTGCTGGTATGCTGCAGCTCTCGGTGAACCATCAATTGCTGTGACTTTCATGTTATGTCATTAGGACAGACGTTAGCAAACATGAATCTCCAGCTCATGGACCATGTGGCTGGCTGCACTTTGACCTTGTGCTGAGTCCCTTCACTCCAGATGGTAACAAATAGGCACACAGGAGGAAGGGGGCCTGAGTTAGGGGGCTCCATCAATCTGGGTGAACAGCGAGTCCATCCTAGGGTATTCATCAAAAGGCTTAAAGGACAGGCATAAAGGACAGATCGGTCTCTCCTGTTCTAAGATGCTCTACTCTTAGGCTAGTGGACAGGAGTCATATCTCCTAGCTACACCCCTCACCCTTTTACTCTGGAACCTGGCCTAAGCTGAGTACTCTTCGTCTAGTTCAGCCTCCATCTCCCAGAGCAACAGACATGGGCAGGACCATCAGGCTGCGGGCTCAGCTCACTCTGTACCCATGAGCTGAGGCCCAGGTAGCTGGAGAGCCTCCCTGGAGTCAGCTGAGGTCCTGCAGTGCCCAGCCATTCACAGGTCTGGGGGACACACTCACCAAGACTAGGCATTGCTTTCCTTTTTTTTCAATGCCTGGGATAAATCTTGAGCTTGTGTGCTAGAGAGGGGCTCTCCCACTGAGCCACACCCCCACTCCATCATGGCAGAGGTCATTTTCTCCTCCCAAGACAGGGTTTCTCTGTTTAGCCCTGGCTGTCCTGGAACTCACTCTGTAGACCAGGCTGGCCTCGAACTCAGAGCTCCGCCTGCCTCTGCCTCCCAAGTGCTGGAATAAGATGTGCACCACTGGCTGGTCGTTTGAAGGAATAAATAATTCTGGTGAAGGGGCTGATGGAGGCAGTGAGAAGCTCCGAGGTGGGAACACATTTTAGCATACGGTACTGTGGGGTGCAACTTAGAAGGATTTAGGGGTTTGCTTGCATGTCTTTGTTCTGCTAATGCAGACCACTCCTGCCCCATTAAGCACTGAGGTTTCTCAGAAGCCCCAGGAAAGGGATTTGGGGACTGCTCTAGTATAGATGCATCTCAGGGTCCTTAGGGCTCCCTACATGTGAAGGCCACACTTCCTGGAATTTCCCACAGGCTGCCCCCTCCCCCACCCCAGCAGCAGGACAACAGACACACGCAGCTCAGCTGGGGCTCTTGTGGCCTGGAACAGACAAGAGTGTGCAGCTGCCTGCAGGGCCTTGCTCCTGCTGCGAGCGCCTCTGACAAATGCATTGATTGTTCAAAGCAGACAGTTTGTATAGTCATGTCTGCTGAGGTGGGAAGGGCATTAGAACACATCTGCACCCATTCCTTCTCTGTTCACAGCCAGAGGCCCGTGAGGAGAGACCCAAGGCATGGGGCACACCTGTTCTAGGGCACACACTCTCTGAGCACCTGTCCGGACCACAGGGACAGGATAGGAAGGCAAGAGGACCAATAGCGAAGACAGTTAAATGTGGATGGTTGCGCAGGTAGGTAGCTATGGTTGCAGACCAATCTCTGCCTTCCTGGTGTGCAAACTTTGGTCTTTACCTCTTCTGCTCTGTCCCTCAGTCACCAAAATAATATGTGTGACCTGTGCCATTCATCAGGAAAGGTCCCAGACAAGAAAGAAAACAAAGGCAGTGGAGGACAGGAGCCAGATGGTAGTGGGACAGACCCCGCCCAGTTTCATGCAGATGGTAACGGGAGGGGTGTGAGGGGTGGGAGCAGACCCCGCCCGGCTCTATGCAGATGATAGTGGGGATAGACCACTCCCAGCTGGCAGCAACCAGGTCACATAACCTGAGAGATTTGGGGACTCTCCCTTGCCTACACCTTACTATCTGGCCAGTAAGGATGTTTTATGTCTGTAATTCCTGGCTGAAGAGATGGGAAGCGATTCTGTCTTCTGGAAGCATAGACCTTGGCCGGGATGCTGACTCAGTGGCAGAGCTGACTCCTGGCATGTGAGTGGCCCGGGGTGGAACACGCTTTGCTGCTCTGTGCACTGGGCAGAAGGGCAGTGTTCAGATGCTTCTCTTTGCTGCTGTCCCTAAATTTAAGTGCACTGACTTGCTTTTTCCTAACCAATGGCTTTAATTACTTTTAATAATCAAAGAGTGTTTGTTTGCTTGGTTTTTTTTTTTTTTTGTCTTAGGTATTGGGTATTGAGCCCAGGATCTTGTGCCTGCTAGACAAGAGCTCTACTATGGTGCTGAATACCCAGCTTAAATATACAGCTTAAATTCTCTCTCTCTCATTCTCTCTCTCTCTCTCTCTCTCTCTCTCTCTCTCTCTCTCTCTCTCTTTGTTTTTCAAAAAAGGGTTTTTCAGTATAGCTCTGGTTGTCCTAAAACTCAC
Source organism: Tokudaia tokunoshimensis (assembly GCA_036184795.1). Classification (NCBI taxonomy): domain Eukaryota; kingdom Metazoa; phylum Chordata; class Mammalia; order Rodentia; family Muridae; genus Tokudaia; species Tokudaia tokunoshimensis. The sequence continues at coordinate 136,088,008 of BTHU01000002.1, read as the reverse complement.
TTTGTAGACCAGGCTGGCCTGGAACTCAAAGATCTGCCTGCTTCTGCCTCTCAAATGCTGGGATTGAGGCGTGAGCCGCCACTGCTACCACTGCTGACTTTGAATTCTTAGCAAAAACAGGACCAGTGCTCACCTAGGTGGGCTTTTGAGGTGCCCCAGAATGTGATGTCAAGTACTGAGCACCTGCACCCCCTCTCTTCACTAGGTGCATCCTCTACACCCGAGAGCTCAGGCTGCCATGTGACCGATCGCACAGTTCCCTGTTCTATGCTGCACCTCAATGTAGCATAGAACATAGCTCCTCTCTGGCTGACCGATCTCCAGGCCGCGTTTGCACTCCCTGAGTGGGAAGCTCTCCACACTTCTCTTCCCCAGGGGCAGGCTGGATGGATGCAGACTAGTGAACTCAATATTTTATGTATAAATTCTCTTCTTTTGGGCCCTTGAATTGTGTTTTATTCTTTTGGCGAGGGAGAAGGTCTCACTGTAGCCCAGGCAGCCCTGAAATTCACTATGTAGATCAATATGACTTAGAACTTACAGAGATCCACCTGCCTCTGCCTCTTGAGTGTTGGGATTAAAGTTCCGTGCCACTATGCCTGGCCTTGTGGTTTAATTCTTATGTGGTTAATTTTTTAGATGCATTTTAACTTTTTTTGCTCTATGGGTAAAACGTGCAGGTCTTGCATATGCATCATGACTCTTTTGCTCTACTGCTTAGCATATGCAAGACCCGACTATACTAAGCAAGAGTTCTACCACTGAGCTGTGCATCTAACCCTTGTAAACAAGTTTCCTCAACTCAGCACAGCCTCCGGCAGACACCTCAGTTAATGGTAAAACTCTCAGATCAGTCAGGACAAAGCAAGAAATCTACTGTGGCTGAGATCAGTATCAATCAGACAATGCAATAAGACAAGGAGACAAGCTTCACAGTGGGTAAGAACGCTGACTGCTCTCCCAGAGGACCAGGGTTCAGTTCCCAGCACTCACGATGATGGCTCACAACATTTTCTTCTGGCCTTAAGGGCACTGCATGTGAGTGGTGCACAGATATACATGCATGCAAAACACCCATACACGTAAAATAAAACTAAAATTAAAAAATAAAGCTTTAAAATTGTTATCTACAGGTGGAATGGTTAATTTGGGAAATCTTAGAAAATTTTCAATTGACTAAAACAAGAAAGAAAGTTTAACAAGATTGCTGGATAGGTGGCATATAAAAATCAAGATTTCCTGTTCACCAGTAATAACTTGGAAAAAATCAAAAGAGCCAAAGACATTATTAGCAATCCTAGTTTATACGACAGCAACTGAAGAACAGTCCCAGGACTCCTCTAGACAGAGCCTAGATGATGGGTACGAATCAAGCTTACAGGCCTTCATAGTTTTACCCATGAACTTGGCAGACAGAGTCAAGGTAATGACATTTTAATAAACACAATGTGCAGATCACTAAGCTAAATCAATGGTCACCAGAGAATTCTTCAAGAGAATTTGGACAGAGCTAGAATCTTTATTTTATGCAGAATAGCTACAAGAATTTTTGGTATTTTCTGATGTTTTTTTTCTAGACCATTAATGATTTTAAAGAGGTAATAATCCTGGCTGCTTAAATAGGTGCTGTATCAGGGCTAATGTGGCTCGGCAGTTAGGGGCATGCACTGCTGTTACAGAGAACTGGAGTTTGGCTTCCAACATCCACAATGGCTCATAACTCCAGCTCCAAGGGATCTGGCGCCCTCTTTTGAACACCATGAACAATGCACTCAACATATAGAGATATATGCATATCTCTATAAATAGATACACATATAAAGAAAAATATGTCTTTTTAAAGATGTTACACAGATCGACCAACCAGCGTGTCTAACACAGGACAAAGGAAAAGGGAAAACCCAATGAATGATGTGCCATGATCTCTCCTGAGTGAAGTTAGCCACTCTAGCTAAAGAAACAGGGTGTGTTTGTTTTGGTTCCCCAGGAAATAACTAAGGTGTGATGTGACTCAGCCAGCAGAAGGAGGCCTGTTCCTGCTGCGCTGGTTCAAACATCTGCTCACAAAGAAAGACTACGAGATGACAGGACCATGGTGGGCTGCTAGACCTGGGCTGCCTGGGATTTATTAAGTACATTGAAAACAGACAGTCCTCACTAGGAGTCTTCTGCTTTTCTAAGAAATGTGCACTTCTGTGTTTCCGTAAACTCCACACTCCAAGGGAAATGCCATATTAGTTTCCCAGGGCCTCGTTGCTGGTGGTCAGAAGACAATGCCTCCCCTCACCTGCCGTGTTCTGAATGCCTTTCTGCTAAGGCAAGGCTCAGCTAGCCAGGCAGAGCCCACCAAGCAGCCAGGCAGCCAGAGGAAAGGGGAGGAAAGGGTGTCGATTGAGAGAAACAGCCATCAGAGGGAAACAGAGAATGTTTGAAGCTGCTTTTGAATAGAGTTTTGAAAATGGCCCTGTCTGTTTTGGCCTAGGGCTACATACTTAAAATGATAAAGCTGTTCTTTCTGCTCAGCTTGAAACCACAGCCAGTGTGAAAGTGCAGGGTGCATGCTTCTGGAGAAGAAAGGGCTGGGGCACCCAAGAAGCTACTGCTGGTCAATGTGGAAACTAAAGGCTGGTCCCGCCAGGCCCTCTCCAGTCCCTGTCCCTTGGCTGGGCTCCGTTTCATTTCTTTCTTTCCTCCACAGGCTTCCCGTGTGAGCTGGGTTTCACAACTGCTGTTTGGCTATAGGCAGGGATGGTGTGGGCTATAATTATTCAAACAGCATGAGGGGCAACTTTGCTTCCAGAACAACACTTTGTAGTCTGCAGCGTGCCGGTATCACCAGAGCGCCTCCTCCAGAGTGCAAGCAGGAGCCACATTATAAATCAGGTGCGGGGACGCCAGCCTCCCAGAGGCAAGTCCATGTTCAGGGCTCCCTGAGGAATGGCAGCCTGAACTTGCCGAGACTCAAGCAAGGAAGGTCACAGTGTCCTGGTTCTGGTCTAGGCCTTGGGATGGGCTAGATGGACAAAGCTTGTGCGTGCCACGCTGTGGAGCACCTAGGTGCGGAGAGGACTCGGGGAGGGCTTGGGAGTTTATGAGGATCATTTTACCAGAACTGAACATCCTTCCCCCTCCTCCTTCAAGGACAGGGACTGATTTGAATGGATGGCCCATCATTTACAAATCATGGCTTCTGAGTGGCCCTCTATAATCCAAGGGTGGGGAGGGACGAGGAATGACTGGGGTTGGATCCATTACAAGTTTTGAGACCCACATTAAGATGATCTCATCATCTGGTGGGAAGTACTTGACAGCACCACATGCAGCATCTTCCTAGCCCTGCTAGAGCCCTCTGAGGAATCTCTGTGCCCATTTCAGAGAACTGGTGTCTGAGAACTCGAAAACAGGCTGAAGGCCTCAGCCTGGCTGGCTAGCAGAGAGCAGGCTGGAATTCCACACCAGAGAGCAAACTGTACAAGGGTGGGGTGTGTGGGGGTGGGGGTGGGGATCATCTGCAAAGGCTTTCCTGCTGTGAGATGCCAACACTTTTTATTGTGTCTGTAGCACGGGCTCCTGCAGCCCAGGTCTACATTACGGTTTGTTTGCCCTGTGTGGCTAGGAGTGTTTCATTATTCAGTCATATTTTTAAACTTGGCCATGCCACTCGGATATAAATGAACATTAGAAGCTGAGCCTAAATTCCGTGAATAATTAGGTCTGCAGCCGTGGGGCATGACGCCTGCTCCAAGCCTATCCCAGCTCAGTGCAGTTTCTCCTGGGAGGAGGTCTCAGTGATCTTTCCTAACCCCTAAGCCCATGGAGAGTTCCGCTACTCTGCACAACTGTGTGCCTCCGCAGACTCATCCTGGGGCCCACGAATCATGAGCGTCCCCAGGTTTCTCCTCCCCGCCCCCCAGCATTTCCATCACTTTGCAGACTACTTTAGTTAGGAGAAAGGCAAGAACACAGCAGATGGTCCTCAGTGCCTTCTCCATCCCAGCCCTCTACTGGCTCTCCAACAAGGACATGCATGGTCTCTTTTGCAGTGGCTTTTGCCCTGCAACAGAAGGGTCTCAGATAGAAGAAAGGAGATGGACAGGGTGGGGGAGATATCAAAACCTCTTCCTAGCCTGGCAGTGGTGGCGCACGCCTTTAATCCCAGCACTTGGGAGGCAGAGGCAGGTGGATTTCTGAGTTCGAGGCCAACCTGGTCTACAGTGCGAGATCCAGGACAGCCAGAGCTATAGAGAAACCCTGTCTCGAAAAACCAAAAAAAAAAAAAAAAAAAACCCAAAAAACAAACAAAACAAAACAAAACAAAAAAAAACCCAAAAAACAAAAAACAAAAAAACCCACCAAACCTCTTCCTACCAAGAGTGGCCCTGAGATGCTTTAGTCTTGGGGTTTCCGCAGATGGAACCCTGGCTCTACCTACCGGCCCTTAGCTGATGGACTTGGGACAAGTTATTTATGCTCCATACCTCAGGGCTCCTGTCCCTCGCCATCACAGAGTAGGAATGAGGAATAGAAACAAACAGCTCTGTTAGGACCAGCACACTCATCTCTGCTGTTCCTGTACTGTGGTCAGCAGCAGCAATGCAGGGCAGCTCAGTGGATAATGGAGCCAGATGGATTATCAATTTTACCAGACCTGTTCAGTGCATGGTCCATTCCATGCCAAGCTTTCTGGGATGGCCATGTAATACTGGTCCTCCTGCAGGCCCCACAGCAGACCAGGCAAGCACACAGGTGCAGAGCCCTGTGCCAGGAGTCCTGGGGGCCCATCCCTCGCTTCTTCTCACATTGTCTTCCTACAGTGTTAGCACTTTCTTCTCCGCCACAGGTCTATAACTTCTGTGTCGATGAGTCACCCCCTGTGACATTTTGCCACCCTTTCCCATTCTGTCCCAGCCACACCCTGTTTCCTCTGGTTTCTGGCACCATCTAGCTTGTCCAGCCTGTGGACTAAGCATTCTTCCCCTGGAGGAAGGTGCAGTCAGCTAAGGCAGTTGGTTGCTGCTTCACACTCCACAGATCTGACGTGAGTCACACCGGAGACCGCAGACCCCGTCTGTAAAGACTATCTTCCAGCAAACGTGTCAGGCAGACGTGTTGACCACTATCTCCATGTTACAGAAGGGAAGCTGATAACCCAGCAGGCTCCAGTATCCATTTTGCTGTCCCCTCTCCAGGTCTGTGTATGGCCTGTAGCATCAGCTACTCCTGCTATGCCAAAGTGGCACACTCTCATGCTGGAATGTATCAATTTGCTTCCAGAATACGGACCCAAGGAGAGAATTTACACCTGCCTGTGCCTGTTATAGAGATACATGCAGGAGCATGGAGACAGGTGGGGGGGGTGTAGGCTCTGCCAAACACCAGTTTAAAAAAGTTAATACTAAATGTTGGTGTTTTCAATAGAGGAAAAAAAAAACTCACTTCCTGAATGCATGGTGGATCCTTGACAAGCCCAAGCCCAGGTCTGCAATGATATCCCTAGGTAGGTTTTTCAGGAAAGGGCTGAGAGAGGGGGAGGGAGGCTCGGTGCAGAATGTGGCCAGAATGAGTCTTCCTCACCCTCTGTCACCAACCATGCACTTTCTGAACAGCAAAGCCATGCAATACCCCAAAAGCTCTGAATGGATGGGTCCTCTCCACTGTTTACTGAATGGGTGAACAAAGGAAGAGGGGGCACATCCCATACCTCTTTACTACAACAGGTAGTCAGGGGCTACCTGTTGGACCCCTGCAGAGTTGCATGCTGAGTGGAGGAGGGTCAGGGGGTGGCACTGACGCTCAGGGCTCCAGTCTTGGACAAATTTTGTCATGTGACTCTAAGTTTCTTTAAGCCTCAGCCTCCCAGCTGCAAGATCTCATAGAAGGTATGGGATTGCAAGGGCAGAGGTCTCAGGTGCCTTGCTGGCTTCTCTGGCTTACAGGGGACCTAGCCCTGCTGGCTAGGTCCCCTCCAGGACAGGGTCATAAAATGCCTTGTTTTCTGCAAGTGGGGAAGGGAAGGGGAAAGTGAAAATAATTTGTGTTGAAACAGAAAGTGGTTAAGGGTGCATCTGGATGCCTCTGCTCTGCCTTGCCAATGACAAGTACTGCTGACAGGGTGGCGAGCCAATATGTCAGGCAGCTGGGACCTGTCCTGTCCCTCAGCTGCCATGGCTCAAGGCCACTCTAAGAATAGCATCAGAGGCAAACTGGAGTCAGGTTCAAGCTCCAGAAATTTTCCACCTAGGAAGGACACACATGTTTAAACCATCACCTCCATCCACCTCCTTCCTCAGCACTAAAATGGGGATATTAGTACCTGTGTTCTTTATATTACACACCTGCTGCGAGATAGATAGGTTTTCTTAATACGGTTTGAATGGGAATGGGCCCTTCAGGCTCATATATTTGAATGCTTAGTCCATAGCTGGTGGAACTGTTTGGGAAGGGTTAGGAGGCTTGGCTTTGTTGGAGGAGGTATGTCACTGGGGATGGGTTTGGAGGCTTCAAAAGCCCAGACCCTCCAGCTAGCTCTCCTGCTGTCTTGTGTTTGTGGATCAAGAAGTGAGCTCTCAGCTATTATTCCAGTGCCATGCTCCCTGCCACGATGGGCATGGACTCTTAACCTCTGAAACTGTAAGCTCCCAATAAACTCTTTTTACTATAAGTTGCCTTGGCCATGATGTCTTATTACAGCAAGAGAATAGGAAGGAAGGCAGTAATAAATAGGGAACTCCATTGACCTAGGTTTTAAAAAATAAAGACAGAGCTTCAGAGACCCCAGAAAATTTTGTACACACACATACACCACTACCACCACCACCACCACCAACAACAACAACAATGCCAAGCACACTAGTCAGGGAGTCTGTACTTTGGCAGCTGGCATGGTACAGTTTCAGGATCTGACTCGGCGCTGAGGCTCAAGAGCGCTGCATGCGGCTGTGTTCATCTGTGGCCAGGGCTCTCTGGGATTCCAGCTTGGGAAGTTTGGCCAGCTGAGTGCTCAGAGCATCAAGGAAGCTGGTGATGCATGCACAAGTCTTTCTTCAGAAACTTGGATTCTGTCATGAGCCTGAGTGATCTGAGGAAAAGGAACCTCAGGAGAGAAACTGCCTTCACCAGGCTGACTGGAGGCAAGCCTGTGGGGTGTTTTCATGATGGATGGTTGATGAGGGTGGGCCTAGTCCTCTGTTGGCAGGGACAGCCTTAGGCAGGGGGTCCTGGGTGCTATAAGAAAGCAGGATGAGCAAGTCGTGGGGAGCAAGCCAGAAAGCAGCGCCCCTCCAAGGGCTCTGCTCCAGTTCCTGCCCTGCTTCCCTCAGTGACAGACTATGACCTGGAAGTACAAGCCAAATAAAGCCTTTATTCCCCTATTTGCTTTGGGTCATGGTGTTTTACCCTAGCAATAGAAACACTAACTAAGACTTAAGAGAAATCAAGGCTTTTGGGGTCCACCTTTAGCAGCCCAAGTCAACCCTGATAGTCAATGCTGCAGTTTGGGGTAGCTGTTCAGTATGCCACCATACTGGCTCTGAGGGTTCTACCAGGTTTTCCTCTATACTTTAACATGACTGCCATTGCGGGGAGCCTGTTAAATGTTTATTCTAGAACCTAAAAACCCCCAGATGTCCCTCTACAACTTTGGTTCTAGGCAAAGTTTGATGGAAGAAAGAAAGGCACAGCAACTGAAGGGGATTTGCACAGCACTGCTCCTGTCTGTTTCCGGCAGATGCGACCTTAGCATCGGACAGTCTCGTGGCACAGTTCTGTGGCATCTCAGAGCTTCTGCTCTCCCACCTCCACTTCTAAAGACACTCCCCACCGTCATCTGGGTCAGAATCCTTAGAGTTACAGACCCTGTCCTCTCCCTGACCAGCGCTCAGCTGTCTCCATTTCTCACCTGCACCTTCTCACTGACCCTCCTTCATCCAGCTGTCACCTCCAGTCCCACTCCCACACTACCCCCTCTGTCTCCCCCATGCGAAGCCTGGCTTACCTTGCTGCTGAAGCAGGAACCCAACCACACATCTGGTGAAGAGGTTCATCCTCCTGTGGATCTCCACAAAGGCTGCATCCTCACAGGCCGGCCAAAGCTTACAGGCTCTGTTGTGCCTCGGCCTCACATCTGTCCCTCTCAACACTGCTTCCGGTTATGGCCAGGTTTCCCTCTCTCTTTCATCACTGGGCCCTGACACTCTGTCTCTTCTGAAGCTTACAAGCTTTCTCTCTCTTCCTGGCTCCTTCCTGTCTCAACACAGACATGTTTCTTCCCCTCAAAAGCCTCCAGTGACACCCTCCAGGCTGGTTGGTGACCTCTCTAGTTTCCTCAGGGCACAGACAAAGAATCTGGACTTCCTCAGCCCAGCAGGCCTCTGCTATAGCGCCTACTCCCACAGCTGGACCAGAGATCCTGATGTCTGAGGGCTTTTTAAAGATTCTTGTGAAGTAAAACCTGCCTGGGTTGTGCCTGACCAGGGTCTCCTACCTCCTGCAAACACTATCTTCCTCCTGTCTCTAGAATCAGCCCTCTCCAGAACACCATGTGGCTGTAGCTATATAAGCAGGTGGCTTTTTTGACCCCGTAAAACATGTCTACAGTTTCTCTGTATCTTTTCATTCTCCCCTCGAATAACAGTCCATTGTCTAGATATACCATGATCCACCCGTTCACTCGATGGGGGTGTTTAGCTGCTCATTCATTTGTAACCATACATACTTGATTATTCAAATTCAAGGCTGTTCTAAGAACACAGGCTACACAGAGTTGCATTCCCATCCCCAGTTGCTTACAACTTCTGGTGAATATAAGGAAGGCTATGTGTTCTATGGGGACGTAAGTTTGTTTGTTTATTGTGTTTTTTAAAAACTCATTTGGGTAAGTACCAAGGAGCTGGGCCACTGGATTGTATGTCTTGTTATGTAGGAAACTGCCCAGCTGTCTTCTGAATGGCAGTGCTACCCTGAGTTCTCCCTAGCGATGGTTGTGAGGGTCCTGTCCCTTCATGCTCTTTCTAGCATTTGACGGTTTCCATTTTCTACCTGGGTCTTTCTCAGAGGTGCTTGGTGGTTCCTCACTGCTGCTTTGATTGACTGGTCCATGATGGCATCTGATGCCGAGCATGTTCTGGGGTTTTCCTTGCCGGGCTGGCATGTTTCATTCCTCTCTGACTCCTCTAACACAGCGCTTCTCAACCTTCCTAATGCTGTGACCCTTTAATACAGTTCCTCATGTTATGGTGACCCCTTAACCATAAGACTATTTTCATTGCTACTTTATAACTATAATTTTGCTATTGCTGTGAATCGTAATTAAATATCTGATATGCAGGATATCTGCTATGTGACCCCTGAAAGGGTTGTTCCACCCACAGGTTGAGAATGACTGCTCTAGCCTTACACAGTAGCAGAGTCAGTTCTCAACCCTGTTTAAAACAGAGTGAGACTGTGTGCTGCTCTAGGTGCTTTTACCCTGGTCACTCCACCTCCTGGCATCTCATGATCTGTGCTACTCAGTTCAAACCAGGCTAGGTCTGCCAGCTGCCATCTTTAACCACGCAAGTCATGTCTTATGTCTCATTGAACTCCAAGTTCTTTGTGGAAATAGGCTTGTGTCATGCATGGATTTCTTTTTCTAAAATTTATGTACAGCATAACTGGGTTTGTATACAAGAATACTTCTATCACACACACACACAGTTAAAAATAAATTAAGTCCCTCCCTCTCATGGAGACAACCCATCGGCCAAGTCCATCTCTCCTCCCATGCTCCATCCATCCTGTCAGACATGTCAGAGCTAACCACAGTGCCCAGCCGTCTATTCAGCAGGATTATGGCTCTGCAAGGAACCAAACCTTCTATTTCCAATTTTCCTTGTGGCTAGCAGTGTGCTATGCCAGGGGCTCCATTAACTCACTGTGGGGAGACTTTAGAAAATGGACCTCTCTATGCCTCGTGCATTGGCTATTGACAGAGCTGCAGCTGGTACTTTCTGAGCATCAGTTGTCCTGGCAGCTAGAGGTCCACCCAGCGGAGTCCCCAGGCTGTCACATGGGGATCCAGTGAGTAACCAGAGTGGGTGGCATTGCCCTGAATACACAGCTCCTCATGTCTCCCGCTCCCACTGGGAAAATCCTAAGTTGCTTCTGCAGAGGGGACAGGGCCTGAGCACAGGGCAGTGCTTGCTGATCTGTAAACCAGCAGACTCACGGAAAGAACTACAGCCATCCATCTCCCAGGCGAACCCTGCCTCTCTTGAACATCACCGCCCTGGAAGGAAAATCTGCCGGCCTGGCACACATGGCCCTCAGCTTTGAGTCACCCTAGCTGGGTCCAGAGCTTGACTCTACCACTTTCCCTAGAACTGGACCGACCACTTCCTCTTTTGGAGCTCAATTTGCCTTCCCCCATAAACAGGCTACCAGGACTTCAAAGAGATGTCATCGGGATTCAGTGACTACTTAAAGAACTGACCACAGCGCCTGGTAAGCAGCAGATGCTCCTCAATTGGCAGCTGCTGTTTTTATCCTGCGCTCTCTGCCTTTCAGAAATCATGTCACTCCATCAATCTCTTCTCTCCTTTGAGGGGCACCCTTTCTCTGGGTTGGAATACCAGCAAGGCAGAACAAAGCTCAGAGCTTGAGTGGTCTTGACTGGTTTGGGGGTTTAGCAAGCTGGCACCAGGCTCAGGGGCTCTTGAGTGTGTACAGCCATTCGCTGATGAAGGGTTCTTACTTCTGGTGCTCTCTCCAGGAGGTAAAAGGGGGTCAGCAGTCAGGCCTGACAGAGGCAGTGTTTGGGTTCTGTCTAAGCTCCACCCCACAGTTACCTGGCAACAGCCAGGTAGGCCTAGCCTACTATTAAAAGGGACTGCTTGCCCCTCCTCTCTCTCTTGCTTTTCTCTCAGCCTCTCTCAGCCTTTCTTGGGCTCTCCTCCCTTCCCCTGCTCTCTCCATGGCCAGCCTCCACTTCTCTACTCTCTCCCTCTCTCTGCCTCCACTACTCCATTAACTCCCATCCTCTGCCCTGAATAAACTCTATTCTATACCATGTCTGTGTGTTTCTGGTCCCTCGGGGGAAGGGATGCCTCGGCATGGGCCCGCTGGGCACTACCCCCTCCCCCCCACTGTATACCATACTCTCTAAAAACCTCCCTCTCTTTTTATGATCATAACAGGCAGGACTGGGAACCTTGGGGAGCCAAGGAACTGCAAAGTGAGGGAGTTATTCCATAACCTGAGTGAAGACACAGATATTGGGCAATTACCTAAGGGAGCTAGGGAATGCTGCAACTGGCCTACACTGACCAACATAAACATTTACACTTTAAGCTATCAACTCTACCCCAAGCCTACAAGTTTGATTGCCAAGAACAGCAAGCTCACACACACACACACACACACACACACACACACACACACACACACACGAAAAAAAGCGCAGAATCAGCCAGTGTTTCCTGTGAGAATGTGCTGTTTTCAGCAGGAAAACATGGGAAGTTTGCAAAGGAAGGGTAGGCCTTCTGTGTAGACTCTGTAGATAGATAACTAGTACAGGGAAGCAGGAGTGGGGGAGGAGCCCTGTAGGGGACTGAGCCAGCCTGGGGGTGGGGGTGGAGTGAAGCATCCTTCATTGGGGACCTAGGAAGCAGGGAGGCTTCCTTCTACTAGGGTTGGCGTCTGCCCGGGCAGTTACTCTGCCATGTGGAGGTGGCTATGGTGTTTATTTGTTGGGGAGCAGTGTGGGGTTGGGGCTTGTTTTGGCTTTTATGCTTGAGGTGGGGTCAGACAATGGAGCAATTTTATAAAATGCAAAGTCTATTCTGAATGGGGGGGGTTGATCTTGTGAGCTGAGGGATATCTATTTTAGACAAGCAGCCGCCCCTGTGTTCCTGTGGCCTATTGGGCGGGGTTGGTGACATTCTGGGCAGGATGAGAGAAAGATGATCCTGAAAGGGGGCGAAGATATAGGATTTCAGGCAACTCTGTCAAGAACATACCTTCTTTCTGGCTCCTGTAGTTACCAGCTGGCTGGAGGAGGGGGAGAGAGACAGGCCAGTCACACAAAAAAAGGTCCCACTCTGTGGTGAAGGAAAACAGTGGAGGCCAGCGGGAAGAAGTCCTTCTGGGTTCAAAGAAATCAACTTAGAAAGCTTTGCCTATAAAAATAGCCATCTGCAGATCCTATTCATATCTCAGGCAGAGAGTCCTATCAGGATCCTGGGCTGAGTCACAGACCCTGGAAATCTTCACTGTGTGGGATTACTTTTGATTGATGGGAGACTCGGAAAGGGCACTGGAGCCACTGAGTCAGGGAAAATGTGAATGCTAGAACACGGGTGATTTCCATGGGGCTCTCGCTTTACAGAGATACACACATTCCCCAAAAATTGGCTCTCAAGTGAACTCGATTAATAGAGTCATATTTTCCTAGTGAATCACATTTTAAATGTAGAGATGGGCTGGGGGAGAGTGGCAAAAACCACCACAAAGCACTGAACAACTGTGACCCGGAGATTAAATGACAATCACCCTTAACTGAGCAAATGTTGAAAGGTGACATACTTGAAAGGCCATTATGAATGCTATGCCACAGAGATTATTTGTCAGTAGACATGGTTATGCCTAGGATCTGCAAGAAGTTTTGGTGGGGAGGGCCTGGAAGACTTTAGAGTTTGCTTCTTTGAGGTGCCCTACTCCGGTGCTTCAAAGATAAAACACAACACTCAAGTTACATCTGGAGAAAAAAGACTGCATGGATTTTGCTGACTATGAACAGGGCACACATAGCCCCGTAAGGGCTATCTGGGTTTCTATAGCTCTGCTTCCCTTCTGCCAGCGGAAGCCAACAGAACTAGCCTGCACTATTGCTATTCAAACAAGTCATTTGTAAGCTGTGGGCCGTAGCTGTGGGGAGCTGTATTAACTAACTTGGGAAGGAAGAAATTGAAGAAGTGGCCTGACAATTTTAATCAAATAAGGAGTGTGAAGGTATTTAAAGCTCCCTGGAAAGATTAAGGCCTTTGGAACAGCCACCCCCTTCTTAGGCCCTATGCTAATAACAACATCAACTACTGCAGGAACAGATACAGAATTGGGAACTGTTATACGCTACATGTGGCTTAGATATTGCATGCCTCAGGGTCTGGGGTCACTGTGGAGTTGTGCACATCTATAAGGGGCAAAATTCTTCCTTTTGCTACCTCCCTGCCTCAGACTTTAAGCTCTACAGGATCAGCAGCAGGTTTTGAAAAGAATACTTTTTTTGTTTTGATTCTGCAGTGATGAACCAAGCTGTGGCCCTGACTGCTCTTTATCTTATTTGCCATTTTCCTGACTAATAGAAGGGCCTCATTTTCCACCAGCCAGGTACAGGGCTGTCTAAATAAGGACTACATTTCCCAGAAGGCTGTGTATGCTAATGTAATCACACGATCCCCTGTTGGCCAATAGGGTGTAATCCTATTTCAGATCCAGGCTTTAAGGAAAATTCTTGTAGTTCCTTTTTCCCTCTCTCCAAAGAATGGGTTGGCTCTTAGAGTGTGACAACCCTCAACATGGCCTCTTACCATTGAGACCCCAGTACTTCCAAGGGTCTTGACCATAAATAGAATTTATTTGTCTGTACGTTTGGCTAGGAGGGAGGTGGGGAAATACTAATAAACTATTTTTACTAACCTCTATCAGAAATTTAGCACTTCTTTCACTTATGCCATAGGAACAGAGCACAGTAGTATAAGCAGTATCCATGGTGCTGTTGTCAACAGAAATGACACTGGGCCTATGACACTTGCCACAAATTACCTTGAAATATTATAAATACTCATCACAATTTTGAAATCACAGGAGCCACGTGGATGCCACTGGAGATCACACAGGTCACAAACCTGTTTTTGTTGTTGTTTTTTTTTCTTTTTAACATGTTGGCCATTGCATTTTAACCTAATTAATTTCCTTTATAACTGTATGCAATTATATCTTGCACTCTAAAAACATTAATCAGGTGAAGTGACCCTGCTGGCTACATCACACTGTCAAAGGAACCCACGAAACCAAACGCATTATGGATCCTTACCAGGGAAGTACACACAAGGGCACTCAGGGCTCACTGCCCTTTCTGAGCCATGGCATCAGGTTCCCACTGTGCCTCTAGACCTTGTGATGACTCAGGGGCCCTAGCTGTGCTGTTCAATAAGGCTGTTGCTAGCCAAGTGACAACAGCTCTCTAAATGCTTCTAGGACCATGGAGAAGATGACATTTCCCTTTCAACCTGTTTGTGTGAATATCAGTTGGTACCTAATGGCAGACATGGTAGAGCGTGTTGCTCCAGACTGCTCTACGAGGTAGAAATGGAGAAGCACACTTCCAGCTTAGCCGTTTGGGACTCTTTGTCATCCTGTGGGAGCCTAGGTAGTGTTACTTATAATAAAAACAGAGAAAAGAAGGCATATCTGCAGAGACAAACTCATTAGAAAGCTTACTAATTGGGTTGAGTGTGGCGGCCATGCCTGCAATCTCAGCAGTCAGAAAATAGAAGCAGGAGGATCATGAGTTCAAGGCCAATCTCAGCTACACAGTTGAATTCATGAGTTCCTCCCACAGGACAGGACAAGATGAGACAAGACCACTACCTCAAGCCTCACTAACTATAACCAAGGGTTGCTGAGGAATTTTCCATTGACAAAGCCTTACCGTGCATGCCATTTTTACCCTACAACCTCTACAACTGCCCCTGTGATTAGGATGCCCACCCCCAATCTTACTTTCAAAAGGGTTAGGTGACTTTAATAAAGTTTCCAAAGTGGTTCAGCCAGGATTCAACAGTATCAATATAGCAGAGGGACCAGGAAGCAGAAGAGCTGTGAACAGCCCTTTGCCTCACTATTGCCTCTAGAACACACATTTAGCAAGTCTTTGATACTCGACCCTAGAGTTTTTGTGTCCCCCAGACACCCAGGTTTCCTAATTTTAGGCAAAGTTCCCTCTTCGAGGGCTTGGAATGGTGGTTAAGGCTTTGCAAGTCCAAGGTAAGCACAGGGGAGACACCGTCTTTTGCAAACTTGACTGTGAGGGTCGTGTCAGTGACAGCCCAACACCCTGTTTTCTTCTATGAAGCCAATTCAAAGAATGTTATTTAGAATAACCACATGGTGTAAAAAGGGATCAAAGCTTTAAATCATAGAAGGTCCTTGTCCATTAACAATATGGAGCCCGAAGGGAGACAAGCCAGCACTTGGTTAGGAATCACACTGCATCTCACTATGCCTTAGGGTCCAGCAACATCCAACACCCTACTGGTCTCAGCTGTCTGAGAACTCACCCTTCTCTCCACAGCCCACGGAGGCTCAGCTGGCTTTATTTATTTGTTTTTTTTTAAAAGCGCAGGCTGTTCAGGTGGACATTCTCTCCTCCCATTAGGTCTCTGAAAGAATGCCGCATTTGATTAGAACAGTGTGATCACAAGGCTGGTCTCTCAACTTTCCTTCACAGAGACCTGCTTCATCCTTAATCTTTCCATGTTACAATAGCATGAGACACTGTCTTGACTTCAGATGTTGTATCATAGTTCTTTGGGTTTGGTGAGGATTTAACTCTCTTGCTTTGCTATGCAACCCCAGGATTGCAAAATCTTATCTTCTCATCTTCTTACTCTGCCAACTTAATAAGTGCCCTTCAGTAAATCTCCTACCTTGACATTATTATGACTGTCTAATGCTGAGTCTAGGTGAGCCCTATCATATCAGGACTCACTCTCTCTTCTCTTTTCTTCTCCTCCTCCTCCTCCTCCTCTTCTTCTTTTTCTTCCTCCTCCTCTCTCTCTCTCTCTCTCTCTCTCTCTCTCTCTCTCTCTCTCATTATCCTTGACAGTGTTTTTAAATATAACATTGAAGTTATTCTTTGAGAATATGTATTTTGATCATGAAGATAACATTCTCCGTGAAAATCTTGTTTTTTAATAATGTGGCTCAGGATGATCCTGAACTCATCCTCCTGCCTCTACCTCCAGAATGCTAAGATTATAGGTGTGCACCATCACATCTGAATTTCTAAGATGCTGCTGTGGGTCAAAGTGAAGGCCTGCTGCATGCCACACCTGACCAGCACTCTACCAACTAAGCTACATGCTTGGCCTCCAAAAATGAGTCTTTTCTTTTTTGCCATTTTTTTTTTTAAATAAAGTTTTAGAAGGGATCGAAAGGAAAATGAAATGTGCTTGTTTATTCTTTAAAGTTAATTTATTTCTTTACTTATTTTGGAATAATAGACTAACACAATTCAAGGTTCAAAGGTAAAGAAAAAAGGAAGACATAAAGTCTTTCTCAGTCCTCCAAGATGCCTCCTCTAGTTAGAAACCAGACCCACCATTTTCTGGTGTCCTTTCTGCATGGTCAGGATATGGCCAACCTGTCTGTGTCATCCTGTTTCCAGTAGCCCTATGCTCAGAGCTACTCCAGGAAACTCTCAGGGGGAAGATCATGATATTTAAATGTATCTTTTCTGCCCCTTGGATTCCATGTCTCCTTTGCTGCCACTGTGGCCCCATTACTGACCCAGACCATTGCTGCTACTAAACTATTGGGACTGAAGATGTCAGAGGGTGAGTGACTGACAGCTTCTTAGCTAGCAAACTGTCAGCCTGGGGCAGCTGATGAGGCTGAATACAGGATGAAGCAGGGGCGGGCTCTACACAGGCAGAATTTCAAATCAAGTGCACCCAAGAAAGCCATCTTCCAAAGACTGAGGGGCAGAGCTGAGGAGCACGCATGTGTCTTCAAAAGTGCAGCCAAAGAGAGCTGTTTCTACCTAAGCTGAAAGGTATCTGAGGCACCCTGCTGGGCAACACCACCGGATAAAGACTATCCTGAAAGTGCCTTTACAAATGAACTGCTGGAGCCTGTGAAGGGGCCAGTCCTACAGATCCAAAGCTGCGGGTCTCCATTCCACAAGGCAGCAACAGGATATCAGAGAGGAGTCCTGTTGAGGATCCAGTATTGTTAGTGAAGCAGGAGCTAGAGGCCTCCTACCAGATCGAGGACTCATTGCTAAGAACATTTGCAAGTAACTAAGTGTGAACAAAAGGTATACAGTGGGACACACTGTGAAACACCAGCTTCCACAATGAGATTTTTTTTTCCCCTTTAGGAGAGAGGTTGCAAGGGTGGAGGGTAGGTACGAAGGGAAAGGGAGATGAGTGGGATTGGGGTGCATGATGTGAAATTTACAAAAAAAAAAATCAATGAAAAGTTAAATAAAAAATGAGTGCTTAAAGGAGACATCATGGGTACTAAAATAGCAAAATTCTGAGCATAATATGGTGGACACAGGCAGACTTCATGTTAACAAGAAAAACTGGACAAATATGCAGAATAACATGATCAGTCTCTGTAAGAAACCAGCAAAGGAACTCAAGCCGAGATCGGAGTCTTGGGATAGGGTGAGGCAGAAAGCGGAGTTGGATATATATGGCCATGGGGCCTGGGGTTTGCAGAAAGTGAAGCAGAGACAGATGAAGGCCAAGAGGAGAACTAGGAACCTGCATGGAAATTTCCCAGGGCTCCTCAAGTAACTCCTGGTTACAGAAAGAAGGGGATACCTAAAAGACAGCAAGGAAGTGCTGGGTTCTTCCAAAGGATTCAAGTTCAATTCTCAGGACACACTAATTCCTTCCCTAAGCTATACTCTGACCTCCACAGGTACCTTTTGAGAAGTCTTTAAACCCATAGACAAGTACAACAAATAAATAAAAATGTAATAATTTAAAAAAATACAAGAACGAAGATAAACTGAAATTAAATGATTTAGATACAAGCTTTGTATTAATGTAGGTAAACAAACTTACAAAAAAAGGTAAGTTGTATAGTAACAGTTAGCTAGAATGTTCTCATGATGAGAAAAGGAGTCAGTCTAACAGAACAATGTCTCAATAACACGTATACAATATCATACAATTGTTCTGAAACAAAAAGTTAGAATAAAAAGTAAACAATTGGTTTCTGCTTCTTATCAACGAGTATTCTTAGTTGGAAGGAAAGTCAGGTAGGTCATGAGCAAGATTAGTTCACTGCAGACAGATTCGAGTTGAGAATGAATCTAGAAGATGTCCAAGGAATAGCCAAGTGTTAAAAGGTGAATGGCTGATCAGCATGTGGATACAAGAATCCAGAGAATGCTAAAGATGGGAGTATTATTATTAAAGGTAGAAGATGGGAGCTGTCTTGGTTAGTGTGATTATTGCTGCCATGAAACACCATGACCAAAAGCAAGTTGTGGAAGAAAGGTTTTATTTCACTTACAGTTCCATATAACAGTTTATCATCAAAAGCAGCAAGGGCAGGAACTCAAGCAGGACAGGAACCTGGAGGCAGAGCTGATGCAGAGGCCACGGAGGAGTACTGCTTACTGGCTTGCTCTTGTGGCTTCCTCAGCCTGCTTTCTTATAGAAAGAATCCAGGACCATCAGTCCAGGGTTGGGATGGGCCCTCCCTCGCCCTCCCTCATCAATCACTAATCAAGAAAATGCCCTACAGGCCTGCTATAGCCCCATCTTATAGTAGAAGACAGAAGTATATAAGAGGTGGATGAAGGTCCAGAGGGCTTGCACAAAGTGATTCCCGTTTCCAGATTTGTTTCTCCCCAACACATGGCTACTGAGTGCCTACTCTGCTGGGCTATCTGAGGACCTTTCTATCTCCTCTGGCTTTTGCCTTGGTGGTGTAAGAAAATATAATTACATACAAAGTTCAAGTGGAACTCAAGTAATTTGTTCCAAAGCTGCTTGCTGGGCTTCTACTGGATTTATTCTTGGTGCAAGGTACATACCACAGGCAAAGCTTCTGCCCCGAGAAGGATGAATATTCATAGCTATGAACATAACTGTGTTCTAATGGTTTCTTCAACAAATAAGCCCAGGATCAAATTTGTAGCTCAGGTGCTCATTTTTTTTTTCTGGAAAACAAATGACAGAAATGACTGAAGAGATGACAGAGTCACAGTCTTCCTCATGGGGCATTGCCAACACAGACCAGCTGGGAACAAGAGATGAAGAAAAGGTAGAGGCTTTGAAAAATGTGTTTGTGGTTCGAAGCACCTGAAATGCAAATGAAGCAAGAAGACATGTTCATTGCCTATGATGGGGCACTTAGCACATGCGAGAGCCCAAGTGATCTCCAGGAGACAAGGATGGCCAATCCCACTCCTGGAGCAGGCCAGAAAGAGTCAGACACCAGGTCCGTTTTACCTCATTGCTATGGAAAATTTCAAACACAAAACTGACAGGAAGGCCCAACAAACCTTCATGAACTCAATGACTGCCCATATCCTAAGCCTCATTTCCTTGTGTACTTCTTCATTTTCCAAAAGGACACAGGAGTGTTTTAAAACAAACCTCAGACATGATGCCATTTGAGACGTATTTATTCTGTGTTTGAGTGTTTTTCTCGAATGAATGTATGTGCATGGAAGGTGCCCACAGAAGGCAACAGAGGGCACTGGATTGGCTAGAACTGGAGTTACAGATGGTTGTAACTCATCAAAGGAGTTTTGGGAACCCTCAGCTTCTAAGTCATCTCCTTAGCATCCAACATTTTAAATATATTTTGTTATACTTTAACTGATAATGAATATATATCATTATCTTTCCTGCCTGGGTAATTTGTAAATATTCCCTCTTTCATCTTCTGATTGGTTTTTAGTAAAAAGCCAATGGCCTATACTGAGGCGGGGGTGGGGGGGATAGGCAAGACTTCTTGGGAGAGAGAGAACTCTGGGAAAGAAGAGTCAGGTGCAGGAGAATTCGCCAGCCAGATGCAGAGGAAGAAGCAGGCCAGGGCAGGAGAGGCTCATTAGTTAATGAGCCATGTGGTAGAACATAGGTTAATATGGTTGGGTTAATAAGTTATAGGAGCTAGTTGGGAACAAGAGTAGTCTGAGGCCCAAAGCTATTGTATTCTGAGCTGGGGCAGGTATACAAAGAGCGTCTAGGGTGTGTGTGTGTGTGTGTGTGTGTGTGTGTGTGTGTGTGTGTGTGTTGAGACTGCTCACTATGCATACTATGCAGTCTTTGCTGGCTTAGAATTTGCTGGATTCACCTGCCTCTGCCTCCATAGTGCTGGGCAGTCTGATAATTATATTTTGTGTCTCTATCTTTCAATGTCTTGTAGTTTTCATTTTAAAAAGCCTTCTCTCTGACATTACTGTGTGTGGAATAGCTTCTTTCCCTTCACTTTTTGGTTGTTCATGGCAAATCTATAAAAAGTTAAATGTTTATAGATCAATCTTGCATCCTGGGAGCTCAACAAATCCATTCACTCATGCTAGTATTTCTCTTGTGGGTCATTAGGGTTTTCTACATAGACAAATGAAGAATAGAAGTTTCTGTTCTTCCTCACCAACACTGGTATTCGCATTTTGTTTTTGATTCTGACCTGACTGATCTAATTCTATGTTGTTCTGGCATGACTCTTTGGTTTGGAGAGATATTTTCCTTCCTGCTCCCTCTCCATTACAGTCTGAAGTCAAAGACCTCCCCCCCCTACCCCCAGGTTGTGTTTTGAGTGCATGGTCTTCTGCTGGTGGTGCTATTGAGAGACTGTGGAAACCTTGGGAGGTGGGGCTGAGCTGTCACAGTGGTATGTCCTTGGGTAGGCTATCCTTGGCTACTCTTCCTTTTTCACTCTTTGTTCCCTGGTTGGCCATGTAATGAAGAGCTCGCCTCAGCCATACTTTTCTATGGCCGTTACTGCCCAATTGCATGGGGCCAACCAACTATGGAAGGAACCCTTGAAGTCAGTAGCCAAAGCAAAATCTTCGGCCCATACATTGTTTCTGTCAAGTAATGTGGTCACAGAGATGAAAGCTGACCAGCTCCCTGTCTCTTCCTCCCTTTTCCCCTCTTCCTAAAGTGCACTAATATTTCTTCCTTCTTTTTATACCTCAGGCCTTACACACACCAGGCAAGCACTCTATCCCTGACCTATATGCCCAGCCCAGGATTGATATCTGAAATTAAAAAGTCCTCTGTAAGGGCAGGCCAGTGTCTGGAGCAAGCACACACCCGAGGGTATCAAGATCGCTCTACCCCATTTCC
This sequence comes from Tokudaia tokunoshimensis, assembly GCA_036184795.1. Taxonomy (NCBI): domain Eukaryota; kingdom Metazoa; phylum Chordata; class Mammalia; order Rodentia; family Muridae; genus Tokudaia; species Tokudaia tokunoshimensis. The sequence goes on along the minus strand of BTHU01000002.1, from coordinate 136,066,928 downwards.
TCAGCTGAATGAACCGAACAACCAAAGAACAGCCAACAGAAGCAGATTCACCCCTGGAGAATTGCTGCACCTTCATGCTGAATCCTCAGCCATGACGATGAATCAACACCACACTGCTTCACAGACCTGGCAGCTTCCCCACATTAGAACCAAAGCCCTCAAAGGGATGCAGAAGGAAAATGGCTCCTTCCGTGGGGAGAGATGGGATGCTCCAAGGGACAAGTCTGGCAGGAGTCAGCAGAACCTGTATGGAAGCCGGGTCTGGAAGGAGCCCTGTGGGTTAAGATGGCTGGGGCCACTCTCTAGAAAGATCAAGCAGTTTGCATAGGACTTGTGGTACAGAGGCTGGATGTGGCAGGGGTGGGTGGGGTAGGGTGGAGATGCAGAGCTCTGAGTCCCCTCTTCTCCTGACTAGAGCATGTGCCAAAATCAACATCCCCAGTCCAGACCTAAGCTTTTCCTGTTCTCAAGTACAACTTGTTAGGTGCAGATGCAAAGAGTTGGTATTAACTCTCCGTCTGCTCAGGCTGACAGAATGAGGAGAAATGGGAAGTTTGCCTGTGCTTCCATCGACAGAGCAGGGCCCCTCTGACCCTTCCTTGCCCTTCTCTTCTAGACCATGTCTTTCCTGGCCACCAAAGTCATTTTTCTAACAGCTCTTCTGCATAGCATTACCCTGTGGCTCCTCAAGTCATGGCTTCAAGTCCATGTGAGATGCTCCCCAGCTGAGCCCAACTTACCCACATTGCTAGCTTCATCTCTTGCCATCTTCTAAGTGTGCACCCTGATGCTAATCACCTGCAACAGGCAAAACCTGACCCTGGCCTCAAGCTTCCTCCTCTCTCTGCTCCCTGTCTGTTATAACCTGGACACGAATCCAATAGCTCCTGTTACGCAATGTCTTCCTCACATGGGAACTGGAACCCTCCTCTCTTTGGCATGTGTATCTGTGTTTGGTTCTAGTAGCCTTCATATAAATTATTCTATTATAAATAAATGTAGTAGCCTTTAGCATTAGGATCTATCAAGTGAAGGCATAGCTGATATTGGGAGTGGTCAGCCAGGCCTTGATAGTCCCCCAGAGGCCCATGAACTACAGGCCAAGTCTCCTACAGACCTCGAGGAGTCCAACAGGAACACTCAGCAATTAAACTCAGTACTCAAGTGAAAAATGTTACTCATAAGAACGTGTTCACAGTTACTTTAAAAAAAAAAGCAGTAGTTTTTCAAATGACTAATAAATTGTTAGAATACCTACAAGTACTAAAGCAAAAGTTCAATCCTAACTATTGTGAAAGGGACTTCCCAGGGTTCTGTGGAATAATCCCTGAGACTCTAGGGAGATCCCTGTTCCCTAGGAACACACAGCTGAGTGGCAGAGGGGGCTATGTAAGGTGTTGGTTCAGAAGTATAGACTAATAAAAAACATCGCCACTGAAGGAAGAGCTGTCCCTGGAGGACCCTGGGGATGAGAAGAGAAGGTAACAGTGGGTGGATGGTTAGAGCCTGTGAATCCCATTGTCTGACAAAACAACTCTATACAGCAAATGATACAAGCTCTACTCCATCAACAGGAATACTATAGGGTATAGTGATGTGTAAGCTGCCCTGACAGACCCCTCAGAACAGGCAGGGCATAGTTCACAACACTGGGGGAAATCCCTGTGTTAGAATTCAAAGTTAGGCACACTGCAAATGCTGTGTGCACTGTCTGCATGGAGACCGCAGATCCTGGATTCCAGCAAAGCATGAGAAGACGTGGGGGTGAGGGGCAGGAAGGAGAAAGGACGGGATGGAGCCAGGAGAGCTGGGGTTGGTTTCCAGCCAGGCCTCCAAGCTGGATCTGGTCTAAACTTCTTCCCTCTTAAAAGGAGGGCCCCATTTCCTGAGAGGCAGAGAGTGGCTCAGTCTCCAAGGAGGCTTCACGCCCACCTGGGGTGGTAGGTCAAAGCTTTGTGTGCACTGATAAGCGAAGCCAAATTGTGGTTTTGAAGCTTCATGCCAACATTTTCATTTATATCAACAAAGGGCTCTCTATTACAAAGCTACCATAATCTGGGCTCCTGTAAGCAAGTCTCACTAAAATATCAGTGACCACACAACAGCCAGGAACACTGGCACAGCGTTACTGGAACTGCAGTCAGCCTGGTGTACCAGTGCTGCCCCTCGATGGGGGCAGATAACGCCTCGGGAAGAACCTACTTCAAGGGTCTGAGAACAGCCACGTGATATGCTGAAGCCTGGAAACACAGGAAAGTCAATAGAGTGGGCGTGTCTATGGCTTGAAATAATGACCAGCACAGGAAATACACAGTGGAGCTTTATAATAAATGACATTAGCAAGATCCTACAACTTGCTTCTTGATTGACTGAGGTGTGTCTATGCTGCCCAGGCTGCTCTCAAATGCTTGACCTCAAGCGGTTTTCCTACCTCAGTTTATAAGTGGCTGGGATGACAGAGGTGCCATGCTCCATGTGCGGTTATTTTATTTCTTACTGTATTTATTTATTTTATGAGCAGGGGAGCATACATGCTGTGGCACGTGTGCGGAGGTCACAGGACAGTCTGCAGAAATCTGTTCTCTCCTTCCATCGTGGGATTCCAGATGCTGAACTCAGGTTCTCAGGGGGGCCATCTCTCCACTCCCTCAGGTAGTCACGAGCTTGTGAAACGGTCGTGATTCTTTACTCAAACTGGACTTGAGCTTAAATGAGATAGGATTTGGAGCTCCCCATTGTGATAGAACTGTGAGCCACAGAGTTTGACAGCATGAATGCCATGCATACCTTCCAGTATGTTTATTTATGCTACATTTCTTTGTTATTTTATATTTTTTTCCCCAGAACTGAGGACTGAACCCAAGGCCTTGCACTTGGTAGGCAAGTGCTCTACCACTGAGCTAAACCCCCAGCCCCTATGCTGCATTTCTTGTGTGGTTCTGGGTCTCTGCCTGGAATCCTGCACTGACCTCACCAGTTCTCTGATGACAGGCCCTACAGCATTCTGGGAAATGCTAGTCTAGTGAGGACACAGAGCTAAGACCTAGACAGCCTCAGGGAAGCCCAGGGTAAAAAGAACCCTGAGACATCCTCAAAGCCAGTCCAGAGCAGGGCTACTGCTCCAGCAGGTGGGTTGGGCCTGGTTTACTTTGCAGGAGGGAGAAGGGCATTCATTCTGTCCTTGAGAAACTTGCAGGATCCTTTTTCTCAGTGAGTTCATGGAAACACAATCTCCACTGCCCACCCTCCCAGCAGGTCAGGGAGCTATTCAGAAAGAGGAAGTGACCCAGAGGTGGCTTGAGTTGAGGTTGACAGCACAGAGTGGCTCCTCCCTGCACAGTGGTAGAGAGAAGGGTGCATCCTGTTTGACTTGGCCTTGCCAGGGCCAAACCCTTTCTTTGTGATTTTTTTTTTTAAAGAGAGGAGAGCAATGCTATCTTCATCCTGAGAGCTTATCCTCAGTGACACAGGAACCTGCTTCCCTGCATGAGGCTCTGTCTGTGGGGTGGGGATAAGTCCCATGGTGACTTCACCAAGGGCTGTTGCATGGGAAAGACCTGGAAATGAATGTGTGCACTAGCAAAGCTACTTTGTGGGGTGAGGCCTTAAGGCAAAAGGACTGGCCAACACCCACCATTAATTAACACAGAGTGAACCTCAGTTGGCAGTCAGTTAAAAGAAAATAAGCAGATAACATAGAAAGCTAAAGAAAAGCAAATGGAGTGTGCAGGTGGCTAGAGCTAAGCAAAGCATCACAGAGCCATGTGTGAACAGAAAGGGAAATTGGCACTCACCCTGTGGGAGCTACGGCCACCAGCCATGATGACGTAAGGCTGGAGTATAGAGGGGCGTCAGGAGAAATGGGAAACCGCAGGCGGGGTAGGAAGATAAGCAGGCGTCCTTGCTGTGTATCTTCTGAAGAGCTCTCTCTCTCTCTCTCTCTCTCTCTCTCTCTCTCTCTCTCTCTCTCTCTCTCTCTTTCTCCCCCTCTCCCTCTTGAGGAAATTGCCCAGGCAGCAGAACTAACCAACTGTGAAGCTTGGTTTGCCTTGACCCTCTGCTTATCGGCAAGGACAAGTAGTGGCCGGCACTGGGGTTCAGGTGTTGAGACCTCTTAAGAGACTTCCTGCTCAGGGGTACCCCCCTACTGTCCTCCCAAGTCTGCAGACTTTGCTTCTACGATTTCCCAACACCATTCTGCCTGCTCCCCCAGTCAGTGCTCTTCTTCTCTTCTGCCCTTCTGCCCACATTTTCTCAATTCATGGTGTCCTGGTCCTCGAAAGAGCCTCTAACTTTGACAAAGGCAGGCAGGGGCCATGTGTGCTGGGGCTCACTGGATATGCTAGTAGGCTGCACACCTGGAAACAGGACCAAAGTGCCGGTGCCTGCTTCTCTCTAGATTTCTCATCTATAGCAGGAATAAAAAATGTTTTAAAAGGACAGTTTTGAAAACGTAACCTTTTTGGCATATCTGCTTCCCGGCAGGGCATAGATTACACCTTACATAATAATATAATAAATGCTTATATAGAGTTATTGAATTGAATAAAACTCTACCCTGTAACAAAGAGTGTTGTATCTTTATGGTAAATGAGGAAATCTGTCCTAGCTCTTTCTTGTGTTCACTTTTCTCGGTCACTTCCTGTCTCCTCTCTCTAGCCCTCAGAACTCTGCAAACCTGCAAAGTCCAGGAAAGACTGCATCAACAGTATGTTTCCTCAGTACTATCATAGTGTCTGTCCTGATGGAGTGTAAAAGACTCTCTGTGTTAAAGAGATAACATCTGTAAATCCTCTGATTTCCTGTTTATCTCCCATGTCAACATAATAATAGCTCCTTGTAGTTATCTTAAGCGCCAGGTAAACAGACTGAGTACCTTGTCTAAATCAAAGGATTTGAGCAGGGCTGTGCAAGCCAGGGTGGGGGCTGGGGGAAGGACAGTGAGGTGACTCGGCAGATGGAGTCCCAGTCCTCAAAAGAGCTGCTAACTCTGACAAAGGCAGGCAGGGCCAGTGGATTCTGGGGTCTCACCGGACATGTTAGGAGTTGGAAAAGTAAATAACCCTGTTCACAGAGGGGAGACACTCAACTGTGAGGCTGGTACGCCTGGAAGCAGGATCAAAGTGCCCAATGCCTGCTTCTCCCCTAGGTTCTGAGATGGAGCTGACAGAGCAGAGATGGTGAGGGCGCCATCTCCTCCCTCCCTACGACCTGTTTTAGGAGCAGGAGGAGAAACTGACATACTGAGTGTGGGGGAGGTGGAGAAAGGACATGTCTGCATTGAGCGCCGTGACCTCATCTTGCTAGCTACTAACTGACTGTAGGTCTCTGCTCTGGGGTGTTTTTCTTGTTGTTTTAGTTTCTCCCAGTGTCAGGATTTGATCCCATGGCCTTACATGCATTAGCCAAGTGTTTTACCTCTGACCTATACCCCAATTCCAAGTTTTAATTCCTAAATACCATTACCTAGATGAGGTGTGACTTTGGGCTGGGCATGGAAGGGAAAGATTTTACAAGTACTTTGTACCTGGGAAAGATACAAGTTAGAAGGGTGGAGATTTGGGGGTACGGACTAGAAGGAGGTTTGAGACAGACTGGATGGAGCCTGTTCCGCATTGTGCTAGGGCACGACTGACACAGATGGACAGGTACAGTTCAGTAGCTGTGCAGTTTAGATTCTCATGCTCAAGCACTTAAAACTGTAAAGTCTCCCAAAGGTTCAAGAGAAGGGTTGAGCAGCCCCGATAAGCATGGGCACCAGCTCCTCCCGCAAGACCCAGGGCTAATGGGGTGGACTTCAGTTCCCTAGTATTCAGTAAGGGACCAAAATGCTGTCAGCTTAGGGACTTGAAATGATTTTACCAACCCACATCCTCTCCTCAGTCTCCACTCAGTTCTAACTCTTGGTGATGCCTAAAGATGGTCTGACTGTCCTCTTGGGCTAGAGGGAGGCACAGGGATGTAAGGATGCCAGGCCCCAGACGGTGGCTTCTCATACCACTGTAAGAAAAGCTGGCTAGGGTGGGGGAAAGACCTAGGTCTGTGCTGTGTCTTTCTTCCTGAGGGTTTTAGACTAAGAGGCAAGAGGTCAGAGGAAGATATTCTAGTCCTCGAGAAACTGGAGGGCTGGAGATGAGACAGTGAGGCCTTTAGGTAAACAGCGAGGACACAGAGCAGGCTGTTTCCACAGTTGCCCTGGCAGGGTACCAGGACCTGATCCCTTCTCCATTGCCCCAGCATCAACATATCCTCCTACCTCAAAGGTAGGCAGAGCCAGGAATACTAAGAATAGCAAAATTGTGTGAGTGTGAGTGTGAGTGTGTGTGTGTGTGTTATGCTCAGGAGGAAGGGATCAGACATCCCACCATGCAGTCCTTTGTAAGAAAAGGCTTAGAGGCAAGGGAGGTGACAGGGACTTACTACCTATGAGGTCCTCAGTGTAGTGTTGTGGACTGAGGTCTGACTGTTCTGAAAGGTAGGGTCCTCATTTCCATGGATAAAGATGCTGCAGCTTGCAAGTATGTTAGAACGCATGCTCCTGGTGAAAGGCATAGGTGGGCTACAAGGTCCAGGGGCTGCTGTAGCTTGCAAGTATGTTAGAACGCATGCTCCTGGTGAAAGGCATAGGTGGGTTACAAGGTCCAGGGGCTGCTGCAGCTTGCAAGTATGTTAGAATGCATGCTCCTGGTGAAAGGCATAGGTGGGCTACAAGGTCCAGGGACCCAGAGCTCTTCCTGACCACTGGGCTGGGCTGGTTCTCACAAATGGCATGCTCAGCTCACCAAAGCTCTGGCCAAGTTGGTCACTGTGGGAAGCAGGACTGGACATTGCCTTTCCTTGTGCTGAAGGGCCATCACTTGCAACTTAAGACCATTATAATAGGAGAAATCTAAAGTGATAACCTGTGTTATGAAGCCAGGAAACCTCAAGTTCCAAATGCTGTGTTAGCCATGCAAGCTTACATTTCTCTGAGAGACATATATAGAACCTAAAGTGCACAGCAAATATACGGCAGGAGAGATGGTTCGGTGGCTAAGAGCTCCAGCTACTCTTCCAGAGGACCTGCCTCACAAGTGTCTGTAATGAGTTCCAGAATATCCCATGCCTTCTGGTGGCCTGTTTGAGCACTGCATGCACATGGTGTACACACACACACACACACACACACACACTCATACACACACAGATACACACACTCACACACATACACACACTCATAAACACACACACACTCACATACACACACTCACAACACACTCACACATACATACACACACACACATACATATACACACACACACTCACACATGTGTACATACACATGTATACACACACACAGGCAAAACATACTTAAATAAAACTTAAAAAAAGTATAGTAAATACATGATGAACTTTTGACTTATAAAAGAGTAGGAGGAGCCGGGTGATGGTGGCGCACGCCTTTAATCCCAGCACTTGGGAGGCAGAGGCAGGAGGATTTCTGAGTTCGAGGCCAGCCTGGTCTACAGAGTGAGTTCCAGGCCAGCCAGGGCTACACAGAGAAACCCTGTCTCGAAAAACCAAAAAAAAAAAAGAGTAGGAGGAACCTGATTTTTTTTTTCACTATGGTAAAATATCCCATTGTGTGATATATACATGACATTTAAATTATTTTTTAAGTGTGCAGTTCAGTGGCATCAAAAACATTCTCAGTGCTGTGCCAATGTGACACCCTCCCTCTCCAGAATTTTCTCTTCCTCAGCTGTCAGTCCCCACCTGTTGAGCACAAGATTCCTGTCTCCAATAGTAGATAGCACAGGGCTTTGTACAAAAATACTCAGTGAGAAAACCTGATCTTATAATTATACAAGATGACAGCATTGCCAAAAAGAAAAAAGATCAACTCTCATCTAGCATAAATAAAACAGACTAAAGGGAGCCCATTTCCCCCATAACCAACAAGCAGTGGCTTCGCTGTGAGAACAGTGTAATTTATGGCTTGTTTGCAGTTTTGGCATCAACTCCATTCATCTGCTATGACCGAGGCCTCTTGCTCTCTTCAGACATGTTAGCAGGTGGTAGCTGGGCCTGATGCCTCAGGGGAGGGGAAGGAAAGGAGGGGAGAGGCCAGTCAGTCATGTTCAGCTGCTAGCTGAGCTCTCAAGTGGATAAGGCCCTCCTGCACTGGACACAATTCCCCACCACAGAAAGCTGTCCTTGACACAGCTGTGGACCTGGCAGTGACCTTGGGATAGAAATCTACTGAGGTGGCTTGGGTGAACAAGGGCTTCTCAGGTCCACCGCATGCAGTTCTAGTTTGGAGAGGAGACAAAGGACTTCCCAGCACCTTTAGGAGATGTGGGGAACCATGAAGAAGAAGTCATTTGATGAATTATAGGGCACACAAAAGCCTCAAAATCTTGGGCAAGTGGTACCTTTACTGCAGTATTTTGTCATTTGGGAGGATATATAGTCCTGCTGTTGACGGTGACATGAAAGTGATCTAAGTGAGGGAAACTGAGTTTTAAAAAAAACAAGGAAAATCAGAAAGACACACACACACACACACACACACACACACACACACTCGTGTACAAATATGGGCAAGCACAAGGGTGACAATGGGATAGGCTTCCTGTGGTTTTAACTTGCCAAAACTCCAGTGTTGGTGTCTTTAGCTTTTGATCTGTCTATAGGGCTGGGAAAGCAAGCTGAGCTAGCTGGCACCAGTAGGGGAGGTGCCATGCTTCAGAAGCAGGGCCTGATGGCTTGCTGGGCTTTAGATGTAACTTTATGGTATTTGGATTTCGTGCTGGCACTGGGCACTCTGCTGTCATATGGTCTATGGCCTTTCCAAGGATAACTCTATAAAACAAAAATACTTTATTGCTGTGACCTTTGACATCTACAATTGCACAGACACAGCAATCTCTAACAACATTTAATTCCAACCCAGTTTACCTGAAGAGAATTAGTTCCAAATATGTTCACTCTGCTTTCTGAAAAACTCCAGTCTTTGCTGAGGCGTTGGTGTGTCTGCTGGGTGCCAAACTGTTACTTCACATATGTGAAAAGAAAATTGGCGCCAGGTCCACATGAACTAAACCCCTGGCAAGGGCAATGCTGGAGCTTGCCGTTGAGAAGATTAGATTCCCAAGAAACTTCTCAGGCCGTGGCCAAAATCCACAAATTCAAAAAGAGCCTGTGTGTGTGCAAATATCCACACATGAGGAGATGCTGGCGGCCCTGTGCGTCCAGCTTGGAGGCCTATTAGTTACTGGAGTTACCTGGAGCTTAAACGGCTCAGCTGTACACATTAAATACTTAGTGAATAGTAAACATGCATTAATAAGAGAAACGGGAAATTGAGAATGACTATTTTTATTCAAGCCTGAGCTTGTATTGTAACTGTCTTTCTTATTAGCCCAGTAAATAGGGCACTTCATATCCTCCCTGTAATCAAGACTGGCTAAATCATGTTTGGGGTGTGAGTGAGTGTGTGTGTGTGTGTGTGTGTGTGTGTGTATACATGACTTTCAGTGGCTGTTCTGTGTTCCAAGCCTCTTACTTTTTTTTTTTTAAATTAGATATATTCTTTATATTCTTTATTTACATTTCAAATGATTTCCCCTTTCCTGGTAACCCCCCCCGAAAGTCCCATAAGCCATCTCCCCTCCCCCTGTTCCCCAATCAACCCCCTACTACTTCCCTGTCCTGGTGTCCCCTACACTGCTGCATCAAGCCTTTCCTGGACCAGGGGCCTCTCCTCCCTTTGATGTCCAACAAGGCCATCCTCTGCTACCTATGCATCTGGAGCCATGAGTAACACCATGTGTACTATCTGGTTGATGTTTTTGTCCCTGGGAGCTCTGGGAGTACTGGGTGCCTCATATCATTGTTCCTCCTATGGCGCTGCAAACCCCTTCAGTTCCTTGGGTCCTTTCTCTAGCTCCCCCATTGGGGATCCTGTGCTCAGTTCAATGGCTAGCTGAGAGTGTCCCCCTCTGTATTTGTCATGCACTAGCAGAGCCTCCCAGGTGACAGCTATATCCGGCTCCAGTCAGCAAGTACTTGTGGGCATCAATAATAGTGTCTGGGTTTTGTAACTATATATGGGATGAATCACTAGGTGGGGTATGCACTCACCGATAAGTGGATATTAGCCCAGAAGCTGGGAATACCCAAGATACAATTCACATATCAAATGATGCCCAAGAAGCTGGAAGAACAAAGTATGGATACTCTGGTCCTTCTTAGAAGGGGGAACAAAATACCCACATGAGATACAGAGACAAAGTGTGGAGCAGAGACTGAGGGAAAGACCATCCAGAGGCTGCCCCACCTAGTAAGTCTCTTACTCTTTAAGTCTTTCATAGGCTTTTTGGCATTGTAGCCATAGCTTCAAAGGAGGAAGCAAACCAACAGAGTCAGAATTTTATCATTCCGACTCTTAGAAGTGATCCAAGTGTTGGGGTGGCTGAAGATAGCACTTCCTAGAACCCCACATTCCACATGGCGCAGTAGTAGCACAGCTATGGCATCAAGCAAGGATGTGTCCTTAACTCCTCTTGGTTCGTCTCTTTGTGACCCTCTCCCTAGACCATGATATAAAGGGGCTTGTGGACCAATTCAGATGAGACAAGAGCATCATCTGAAATGCACATGGGGAACTTCTTTGCTTTTAAACTTGGGTTTCACAAGGTGGAATGTTCTAAGTGAAATGTCAAAATTCACTTTGGGATACATTTAGAGAATTTTGGGTATTACAGTTTAATTTTTTTTTTTTTTTTTTTTTTTTACTAATAATCACAGACTTTTCTCAGTCACTGGCATACTTACAGGAAGAAATCAGTGTTCTAATTAATGGGCCTGCCAACCCCAGGACTCCATCTTCCATGCCCTACCCACAAGAATAACATGTGGTCCAGTCTTGATCCATCGCATGTACTATTTCTATGGACGTGGGATTAATCAAGAGGTAGATATGCAATTGGATGGGGCCAATCTGGGTCTTTTCTGACTTTTTTCCTTCTCTCATTTTCTTTTGTTTTCCTTCCCTCACTCCTTCCCTTCCTCCCTTTAGAAGTACTGGGATTGAACCTAAGGCCTTATGTAAGCCAGGCGTGTTTTCTACTATGGAGGTACATCCCTAGTCCTCTGGACACCGATGAACAGAAGGTAAAGCCAGCTGCTCTCCACCCAGGAACCTGTGGCTGCTGGTGGTTAAATCCTCTGCCACAGAGAAAAGGCCAGGTGACTCCCTTCAGAATGAAGCCCCACATATGCAGGCTCAGCTGAGATCAACAGAGAACCAAGTCAAGATCCCGGAGTCCTGGTTTCTGCTGCTCTTTTAATCCATGAGCAGATCCAACACGTGACAGCTACATAAGCAAAGACACTTTGCTCAGGTTGGTTAAAATGTGTCACAACTAGAAGGGTCTGAGTTAAGTGGGGCCTCTGAATGGCAGGAGTACACCATTCTGTATAATGAGTACCACTGATTACTAACACCCACTATAGGGTTAGTAGCATCCCCAGAACAGTCCAAAATCAATGCTGATCATAGATCAGTGGACAAAGCTCTTGCCTCACACATGTGAGGAGCTGAATTTGGACCCCTATGACCCATGTAAGGCCCTACGTAGTAGTACATGTCTATAATTCCAGTGCTTTTGCTGTGAGATGGAAGGTAGAGACAGGAGAGTCCCATAAACTCATGGGGCAGATAGTCTCTGGTATGCAGCAGCCAATAAGAGCCCCTGTCTCAAGTAGGTGAGGACTGATGCCTCCATACTTGTGTGTGTACATATGCACATGAAAATTTAAAAATTTCCCATGCTTGTGGTAACAATAATAACAAGTATAGAAACAGTTATATAGTTATTTTATATAAATATTCTATGACCTGAAATGTGTTTATTGTCAGGAGTCTGGAGCACAAACACTCTTGCTTATATCTTATTTTATCACCTTTGTTCATTTGCCTTGTGGAACAAGAAAGGCTAAGAGACAGATTAGACTAACATGAAAGCATCCATTCAGAGAAAGCTCGAGCCTCTCTGTCTATGTGTTTATATCAGCTTCCTCCATCTAGAAGATGCTGGCAGGTACCAGCACGCTCCCTTTGAATCACACCACCAAACTGCTTCAATAACTGATTGCCAGATGAATAATTATAATCAAGTGCTCATTGTGCTAACAATCATTTAATGACTGCCATCCGAAAACACAGTAATAAACAGAGCTTTAATGAAGAGAACTGGAGAGGGGCCAGGGTTTTATGGCGGTTTGCTTAAAGGGAAAGAGAGCCATAATCTGTATTTAAGATTCAAAGAGGCCTTTAATCCACATGCTCCATGTTAAATAAGGGAGTGGAGTCATGTTTTGATCAAAAAGTTACTGCATGCATAAAAGAAAGGAACATAAATGTCCCTTTAGGAAAAAGCTCCAGTAAATTACATTAAGTAAGTGTTTGTGACCAGTTGCTTGGGTGAGGGGTGCTGAAGTGAGGGGAGAAAGAGAAAAACATCTGATTTTAATTTTGGACAAGAAGACTTGGCTAAAATAAAATAAATGGGGAGAGGATTTGACTTGTCTGATGTCGTTGAGAATACAGCGCGTCACGGCTCCATCCTCCTCACAGCAGACATCCTTCCGCTTGCCCCATCTCTCTTCCTGCTCTTCCTTTGCCAGGCCAGGACTACATCTCGGAAGCCTGGCTATATTCTGACAAGAACTCTTCACTGAATGACTTAGTGGCTCTCAGGTCTGGTGAGCAGCGCAGTGCTTCGCTGAAGGCTGGGTGGAGGAGTAAAGCCCACCGTGCTTTCATGGGACAGCAGGCAGCTCCAGCCCTCGCTGAAGTGGGGTAGGGTGGAGGGGACTGGCTGGCATGGGCTCCTGGAAATGTGGACATTTTCTGCAAGCTGATAGGAAGCCTGGCCAGGACCAAACACCACAGGCTCAAAACATTTGGCCATTCCAAGTTCTTGGGCCCAGGAGGAGGCAAAGAAAACCCTAAACCAGGAACTCTTCCTACAGCTGAACCCAGATGCAGACCCCATGGTTGCCCGGGCCTTGGTGTGCTGGGGCATGGAGCTAACCCACAGATCCACACGCTTTTGAGCCTGTCAGTCCCTGGGAAGTCACAGTGGAGAATGGCCCTAAGCATCTGGAGAGAATTCAAATCACTGAAGCTTTGCATTGTCACAGAGTGGACATTCAAGACCAAATAGGCTTCTGTGGCACTCCTGAAATAGCCCAGAATGTCAGGACCCAGGATGGGTATGTGTATGTGACACAAAGGAACAAAAATAAGCTGAGGTCAGAGAAAAAAATAATCACCTGCTAGCCTGGGGTGAACAACACACAGAGGCCAAGCCAGAGTCTCCAAGAACATGCTATCTTTGCTCTGACTTAGGGAAGGGTGAGGAAATTCATTTCTGCCACAGGGAAATTTTTGTGACATTTTGTTGTTGCCAAGGTACAACCAAATGATACCAATAACACTCTAACAAGGGACTTTTATTTGGGAATAGAGACTATGATTGCAGTCCAGACACAATCCAGGGTGAGGACAGAAGAAGCACGCAGTTAGTTAATGGCACTTCAGGTACTCTAAGGAGGTCTGACTGAAATGACTATGTAAAGCTGGTGGCCTAGGGGTGGAGTTCAGTGGCAGAGCGGCCCAGCCTGTTGGCCACCAGGTTCTGGTCCCAGCACCGGAAGGTGTGGGTATTTGTCTTAAGGTCACTATGGTTTTGTCATCAATTGCTAACTAAAAGTCTTAAAAGTAGGGCTAGTGGCTTCCCTGACAGGCACTTGGGGGACTCCCTGAAGTAGGTGTCCCTGATCTGACCATTTCCATTTTCTTCATGGCCCTGAAACTTTATTTGAATGGAATCTGGGAGGAACAAAATTGAACAAAAAAACAATTTTTTTTTTCACAAAGAGTATCTACCTACTCTCCTTCAGGGACTTGCCCACTCCTATGTTGAGTTGAGGATAGAGTCTTGGTGTACAGTGACAGGACCAATGTCTGTCTCACCAAGTGTCTCTCCAGCAATCCTGGGTGGAGAACATGCTTTATGACTGCCTATTGCAGAAGAAAGTATGCTGAGCCCACCTGAAGCTGTACACATTGGCTGCTGAGCACACTGGATGCTGTGCACATTGACTGCTGAGCACCCTGGATGCTGAGCACCCTGGATGCTGAGCACACTGGATGCTGAGCACCCTGGATGCTGAGCACACTGGATGCTATGCACACTAGATGCTGTGCACACTGAATGCTGTGCACACTGGAGGCTGAGCACCCTGGATGCTGTGCACACTGGAGGCTGAGCACCCTGGAGGCTGTGCATACTGGATGCTGTACACATTGCATGTTGAGCACCCTGGAGGCTGAGCACACTGGAGGCTGCTCAGCCCACCTGATGCTCAGTCCATTGATGTTAGCTTCGTTCTTGAATGTTCTAGAAGACCCATGATACTCCTGAAAGCGGGCCTGATTGATGAGGTTAGGTCAATAGGTGTTCCCCTTCAGGGACCCCCCACCTTATCTCTCACTTTCACTTTACAAGGTGAGCACACTACAGCCATGCTGTGGTGCCCCCCACCCCTAGGCCAATTGAGAGAAACCTTCAAAGATGAACTGAAGGAATTGTCCCTCCCTTTATGTTAAATGTCTTAGGTATTTTACTGTGGGAGAAAGAAAGCTAAGGTACTGAAACAAGCACAAACTCACAGACTACCTAGAGTAAGGAAGAAAACAGAGCTCAAAGGGCACCAATGCTACATTGTCACTCCCTGTGTGAGGTAGGGCTGAAAACACTGGGATTTTATGGTTTGAGCAGAGTGAAAAGCACCTGCGGGGGAAAGCAGAACCTGGGATTGCAGATCAGTGGCTCCTCAGAGGAAGAATGAGGAGAGGAAACGTGGTCTTGCAAATGGTATCTGCTATAAATCTAGGTAGCATATGAGAACTCACAGGAGTTCAGCTTTAAAGCCCCCTGGATGTATGCACATTATGTATTCCAAACTGCCACATTCCAATCACTTCCCCTGACATTCTAAGGCTCCAACACAAAGCTGTCCTGCCAATCCCAAAGGCTGGGGTAATTTGCCAGTCAAATATCCTGGGAGTCCCCATTATGGACGAGGATCACATAAGCCACCTGTGTAGAGTGTTCTTCTCCATTTGGTTCTAGGGAGCAAAAGACACAGGAAATACAGTAGTGTTGGACACAAGTTGTTCTGCTTGCTTGGCCCTTTGATAAGCACAATTTTGAAAGATTTCACCAATCTTTTCCTGATTCTTGGGTCATGTGGCTCCTTGCTATTACCACTGTCAGAACAATTCCCAGACCTGACCAACGATTTCCATACTGACTGGGTCACTGGAGGACCAGGCCAGCAGACCATTCCACACAGTCTCTCTCTGCTGGCCCCATAGAATTTGAAGAGAGGTATCCCAGAACTGTGGCTGTAACTGTGAAGCTCATAGTTTGAATGCTTGGATGTTGTAATGGTTCACCCTAGAACTCCCAGTGAGCTACGGGTTCATTAACAAGCACATTAGCATGTTTGTTTAAACCCTAGTCAGTGATTCATTTCAACCAAGGTTGATTAGCACAATAATCGTGGAGAGTTGACTTCTAGAGGAGTGATTTTTAAGAGTAACTCATTAAGTATCTGTGCTAGATTTTGTCAGCTTTCCAAATTAGAGTCACCTGTAAGCAGAAACCATTGCTGAGAAATTGCCTCAATCAGACTGACCTAGAGGTCTGTGTGAGGCATTTTCTTGATCAATGACTGGCATGGGAGGGCACAGCCCACTGTGGGTGTGTCACCTCAGGGCAGGAGGTCCTGCAGTGTATAAGAAACCAGGTCAGGCAACTCATGAAGAACAAGCCAGTAAGCATTCCCCATGGCCTCTGGTTCCGTTTCTTTTCTTTGTTTTTGATTTTTTTTTTTTTTTTTGAGACAGGGTTTCTCTGTGTAGCCCTGGCTGTCCTGGAACTCACTCTGTAGACCAGGCTGGCCTCGAACTCAGAAATTCGCCTGCCTCTGCCTCCCAAGTGTTTCTACCCTGACTTCTCTCTATGACAGACTGTAACCTGTAAACTGAACTGAGCCCCTTCCTCCCTTGAGTTGGTTTTGGGTCAGTGCAGTATTATAGAAACAGAAACACAATCCAGCATGGCACTTTTCTGAGTTCTTCAAAACAAAACAAACATTGGACACATTACTGGGCCCAGACCTCTTTAATATGACTGAGACAACTACGGATAACTGCACTGAGTGCAGAAGTGCCCCTCATATCTCATCTGTAGTTCCCTGCCAAGTCAAACATGCATCCACCTACCCACTTATCCATCTGCTCATCCATGTACCTGTCTATCCATCCCTGCATCCACCCACTCACTCATCTATGCACCATCCTCCCACCCACTCAGCCGATAATGGATGTTCTTATTGAGTTCAAGGATAGCCTCAACCACTGAGCAAGACTTTGTCTTAAAGTAAAAAACTCAAAAGCTTGTCTGGCATGTGAAAGATTGCACAATCAATATCACACACACACACACACACACACGTATACACACACACACACACACACCACACATACACACCACAAAAAACACATATACACACACACATACAAACACACACACACTAAAATTGGTAGACTAAAAATAATAGTGGGTCTTCTGCTGTGGTTTTACATTTGTCCCTAAAGCCAGATGTGCAAGGACATTTTGTTAGTGGTGTTTCTGTATCTTACTAACTTCTACCAAGCCACCCTCTGCTAACAAGTCAGGGCTGATTACCAATGTGCCTGGCTTAATGGTGCAAATAAGCATCTTTACTGAGAGATGAGAGAGGGCCGTAATGCAAAGTCCAACAAGACAGGGCAGCTGCATGCGGCTACCCACTCATACAGAGCATGTCACCAGCGGGCCGAGCCGCACTGCCTACAGACATCACAAGCACACATGTCACCAGCGGGCAGAGCCGCACTGCCTACAGACATCACAAGCACACATGCCCACACAGGGGACTGTGCTAAACACATCAGACCGAAGTGACATCTGGTGAGCCTCTGGTGAACCCAAGCCTCTCCCAACTACCCATAACTCACGGTGAGCAATGGTTTGTCCCTCTCCAACCCATCAAGTGTGCCTAGAGTCCCACGGGAATTGTGAGGAATAGGTCTCAAGGCTCGAGAGAATGAGGTAAGTAGACAGTGAGCTTTCTGCTGTGGTTCAGCTTTTTCCATGACATAGTTCACTGCCAAGAATGCCACTCCTCCACAAGGAGAAGACCAATGATTGACAGGAGCTCACTCGAGGGGCCAGATATTCAGATGCCCACTTCTCTTGAGCAGTCCAGTGCCTAACTCTAAGTGGCTGTGGAAACTTTTGGAATTTTAGTGAAAAAACAGTCCAATAGGAGTTAGGGAGATGGCTCAGTGGGTAAATGCTTGTTGTGAGGACATGAGGGACTGAGTTCAATCCCTAGCATCCACAAAGAACCTAGATGTAGTGGTCTGGGTCTCAAAATATAAAAAATCAAGGTGGAGAGCAATACATGACAACACTAGATGTTGGTTGGTCCCTGGCCTCCCTAAGTGCATGCACAGGCACCTGCGCAAACACACACACACACACACACACACACACCCTGGGTGGGGCGGGGGATAGGGGAAGAGACTGCTGGGAGCACTAGAGCAGCAAGTTCTGGGAAGTGGGGAGGACGGCAAGCTGAGAAGGAGCCACCCTCTGGGATGTGCAGGCAGCCCCAGTAGCCCCTTTAGCCTCCACTTTCCTCTGAGCTCACTCAGAGTCTGCAGAATCCTCTGGTGTTCTGTACCAACTCCAAATGGTTTAAAAATAATTGGCTAAATATCTTCCTAGAGACATGGAAACCTGAGGCCTTTCTGGGCGCTGTCCAGCCATACCTCAAAGGGTGAGCAGGGAGGAAGGTCATGCTCCCTGCTGGCTGAGTTAGCAAGGCAGACCTCCGCCTGTCAATCTTGTGATGTCACACAGCTAACTGTGCCATCAAAGGCTGAGTGAGCATCTTCAGAAAGCCAGCCTCACTGTAAGAATCCCGGTGTTTCCAAACAGATTGTCTCTGCCCAGTCTCTTACTCAGCTACTGTATGGAATCTTAGCTGTGACATTAGGAAAGGAGATCTTTTTAAAGTCTCTATTATTTTGGAATAAAAGAAGCTAAAAATGGAAGGAAAATATCAATTCATTAGTCACTGTCTGAGGCATGTAAGGTGGAAAAATAAAACCTCTGCTGTCTTGAGAATTATTGATATTTGAGTAGGTGAATGATTTTAAATAGTGAGGAGCTGCCCCTCAGGCTGGGCTGTGACTCACAGGCGGAACCAGGCAGAGCATTTGTGAAGACCTGGGTTTAATCCCCCCACTGCAAGAAACAAAACCGAAACCAGTATGAAAGCATTTGGGGGTTGACTGGGTGAACCGCTCAAGTACATCCAACTACTGAGAAATGAATTTAACCTGGAGCTGCCCAGCTTCTGCCTGCTCCTAGGAATTCCCCAGCTTCTCTTCAGTTTCCTGAGGAACCAGAGTGTGCAGAACAGAGCCTCTTTGTTCCAAAGCCCTCCCTGTGGGAGACAGCAGAATCCCGAGTCTCCAAATTCAAAAGCGTGTGGTCTAAGTCATGATCCTGATGGTGATGCCAGGAGACACGTTTAATCCCTGCAGATGAAACCTCACACACTCACCCTCAGCACAGCCCTCTGAGAGGCGAATCACCATCTCCACACCACAAAAGGGCACTGGCAAGACCTCAAACAGGCCGGCGCTCACAAGCACCACACAGGCAGGCCTTGCACCTCTCTCTGCTTTTTCCATTACACCACACAGCCCTCCAGAAGACTCCCCAAGGAGCTTCATTTGTCTCTGACCGGGCATCGAGGCCGTAACTACCTTGGCTGTGCACACGGGCATGAGTGACTGCTTTATGTGGCTGCCAAGCGAGTCTCCGGTGCCTGGGACTTGGACACAGAGCTGGCATCTAGCAGCTCTGAATTCTACAATATACTGAAGAATTTTTTCACTTCTTCTGGGGTCCACAATTAAGATGTGGGAAAACATACTTAAGTCTTATTCAGAATTCAGAAAGTCACGAATCCCTGGCTGCTGATGAGCATCCACTGTAATTCACTGTAACCTCGACACCTAGTGTAATAAGCCTGATGTCGGTAGCCATTCTTCAGGTGGAGCCCATCCTCTCCTGCCTGTGGGACCATTCCATTTCCACATTAGGAATAAACCACAGACTTCAGACTCTAAAACTGACCCAGAGATGCTCACTAGAATCCAGATGACACCTAAATATAATTACAGCTAAATCTTACTGCCCACTGTGGCAGACACAAGTAAGGAATATTGTACTAATTTCAAGAATGTGCTCCAGAGAGTGCAGCTCTGGATGGACCCAGGCTTGGATACCTGGAGGACTTACAGCTTGCAGGAGGCTGTCAATCATCTCCCTCTCTCAACATCTAGACTCTACTCAGATAGATAAATAAATAAATAAATAAATATTTAAAAAGCCAAATAGACCAGGTCTCCACAAAGCTCTAGCTAAAACTTTGAGGGATCTCTCTCTCTCTCTTTCTCTCTCTCTCTCTCACACACACATACACACACACACACACGGAGAAAGGGGGAAGGGAGGAAAGGAGACAGAGAAAGAACTTAATTTTCAGAGGTTCTGTTTTATTTTATGAGACAGGATCTCACTGTGTTCCCCAGGCTGACCTCAAACTGGTGATCCTCCTGCCTCTGCCTCCTAAGTGCTGGGGTTATAGGTGTGCATCACCAGGCCCAGCTTCAGAGATTGACTTGATAAACAAAAATATCATCTATCATCTTTATGCACAGTTAGCCACTCCCTCTGAATTGTTATTAAAAGAAACGATATTTAAACCCTGACAGAAATATCAATCTCATCTAGGACAAGTGCAAAGCAGCGTGCACATGTGCCATGATGTAAGATGTGACTGTCCCTGATGGCGGGGATGGCGGATGCCGCTTTGCTGATTGCTTGCTGTGTGCTAGAAACTATGTGGTAGAGACTTAATCTACCCTATTTTACTCAGTTCTCATGGTACCTAGACCATGATGTCACCTCCATTTCACAGAAAAGGGGCTGCCTCTGAGGATGGATCTGTAACTATCCCGAGGTTGCACAGGAAGTAAGTTTTGAAGTTAGAATTCTGTGTATTTTGTATGTATGCACACTTGCCTGTATATATGCATATGGAAGCCAGAGGCTAATTCTGAGTTTTTTCAGGGTCTTACTGTGTAGTCCTAGTTGGCTTGGGACTTGCTTTATAAATCAGGCTGGCCTCAAACTCACAGAAATTTTGCCTGATTCTGTCTGTCTCCCAAGGTTCTGGGATGAAGGTGTGTACCACCAACCAACCACCTTATAGACTGAGGCTGGGTCTCTTGCTGAACCATAAGCTTACTGTTTTGGTTAGCCTGGCTGGCCAGCAAGACCCATAGAACCTTCCTGTATCTGCCTCCCAGCACCAGGGACAGACAGACAGACAGACAGACAAGACAGACAGACACACACACACACCCTACCACCACCACCCTCTATCCCCCCACCGCCAGTGGGTTTTTCCATAGGTGCCAGACATCTGAATTTAGGTCCTCATGTTTGTGTAGCAACAAGCAACACTTTACCCACTGAACTGTTACTCCAGTCCTTGTAGAGTAAAACTTGAGTGTAGGGAGGCAGTTCTAGAACCTTCCTTGTAGAAGAGCCTTGCTCCCACTACAGATAGCAGTGATTCCAGACACTCACTGCCATCAAATCTTTCCAAACTCAACTTGGGTTTCATAAAAATGATTTCCTGCATCCATTTTTCACTTAGAGTTCTAGTTAAATGGTATAATGACAAGTCCATCTGGTATTCTCAGGTTTGGCAGGAAACCTGAAGGACTCTTGGAAAGTATCTGCCTCAGCTGGTAGCCCCGGAAATGGGAGGTATTCTAGAAACCTATCCGTTGGCTGACAGCACCCAGCATCCCTCAGGCACTAGGACCCATGGGAATGGGTCACATTTAGGCAACTACAGCCTAGATCACCTGGAGGGCTGGATAAGGGATATCAGTTAAGAAAGATTTGCTGACTATACGCACAGTGCAAACATAGTCTAGTCTGTTTTTCAGCTTGGTCCTGAAACGTACATCACACAGTCATCACTCTACTGATGAGCTCTCTGGTGGCTTTGGGAATCTGTCTTTTCCTTAACTTTAGCCAGGCCAAGTCACAGGCCTCATCCTGGGAAGTGGACCATTCCTCCCTGGATACTGAATGCTCTACTGTCTCAGGCAGCCATGCCCCTGCCTCTCACGAGGAAAATATGCCATCCCTGTTCTCCTGAGCTGAGCTTCCCTACTGTGAGCAGGAGGAACTTGAGCTGTATGCTGCCCGCATTTGCCAGTGACAATTCACCTTTGTGTCACCTGAAATGAACAATCTGGGAATAATTTAGAAATGGCACCAGAGGGAGAGCTGAAAGCAACCTTGTATAAATGCAGAAAAGTATGAGCCAAGGCGGAGACAGGAGGCCATGAGAAATCCCCATCCAGGCTAGAGAAATGCCTAACACTGTCTGAGCTCCGAGCAACCAACTGCACAGGACAGAGGACAGTGTCAGATCACCACAGAGAAGCACCTGGCATTCCAGAAGGGGCAGGGACCCCAGGGAGGCGCATCTCTTGTATTTCCCATCCTCCCCCTCAGCATCCTAGCTGTCCACAGATCCCATTTCTTTATCCCTGGCTTCCACTACCCAGCTGCAGCCCTCATCTTCCCTCAAGGACTTACAGTTCAAAATGCACAGGCTCAGAAGCATGACCCACTAATGGAGGCACTGTTTGTGCTTCAGATAGGACGGTGTAAGGGAAATGGGGATATAGTATGCAGGGTGACTGTCAAAGCACAGCCCACAGGCTTACATGCAAAGTTAAGCTACTTCCCTGTGAATTGACCTGTGTGGTTCCCACAGGTAATTATGAGCTTCCTTATGTGTTCCAAGGGGCAAGAATGGGATTTTGGCATCTTACAAAAAGGGGCTTGAGGGTGAAAGTGCTGCTACACAACCATAGGAACCTGACCTTGAACACCCAGAGCCCATGGGAAAGTCTGGGTGCAATTGTGTACACTGGGACGGAGTGGGTGAACAC
The DNA here is from genome assembly GCA_036184795.1 of Tokudaia tokunoshimensis. Taxonomy (NCBI): domain Eukaryota; kingdom Metazoa; phylum Chordata; class Mammalia; order Rodentia; family Muridae; genus Tokudaia; species Tokudaia tokunoshimensis. Next base: position 136,044,700 of record BTHU01000002.1, on the reverse strand, counting down.
ACATACACGCACACGTATCCCCACCACCACGTGCAATGGGTAGCCACTAATTTTTCTTTTTTTGGAATACTGAAGGAATTCTGTGACTCACTACATTCTGCTTTTCTCTTTAATGAGTGTCACCCGAAGAGGAAATTATCTCAGAAGCCACCCATTTAGTGGAAAACTAAACCCTACTCTGCACAAGGCCATGGCTGGTAAAATTAGGCTTTGGTGCTCTATGTTTCCTGGCAGATATCAATGTATAGCCTTGATGTGCATCTTACAACACAGTATTTTGGCAGCAGAAGTGTCACCTGCAAGGTGGCAAATGAGAGAAACTGACTGAGCTGGGTAGCTTCCCTGAGGTAGACCAGAGATATCAGGGGACAAGGGACACAAGGTGGCATGATGATCTTCAAGCCACCACTGAGCTATGAAAAAAGGATGCTCAGAGCTCCTACTGTTCCTCCAAATTCAAGATACCCCTTCTCACAACATCAGAAAAACCATCAACTCAGCAAGCACATAGCTCATCTGCTTAGGATATAGGTACTGTGGCCACTTACATAGCAATTGATTGTGCTATGTAACATGCTATGTAACACAATCATGCGACACGCATGTGGCTATCAATGAAATATTTTGTCCTGAAGTGGCTCAGGGCTGGATGCTGTAAGATGGCAGCAAGCTAATTTCAGAATTAATTTCCCACAGGTACGAGGCAGTATGGTGTAGGGAGTGCGATCCTCCACCCTCCCCAACCCTGGCACTGCTAAGTCATGAGCCAGCTGAGGCCTGCAAATCTTAGCATTTACACAGTGGTTAGCAGAGCACCTGGGATAGATGCATCAGTCACTCCAGCAGCCCCTCCTTATCTGGGGGAGGGGATGTGTTCTAAGACTCCCATGGACATCTGAAACCAGAGAGTGTAGAACACTGCGGATGCTGGCTTCTACATGCCAACACACACGATAAGGCTCACTTTGTAAGTCAGACACAGCAAGGGGGAGATAAGAGTAATTGAAAGCCTATCAGACAATCTTAACAAAGGAGTGAGACGAAACTGCCAGCCTCATCAACCTGGCAGGTTGGGGCCATTTAAAGACACTAGCACCCTGATACTGTGGCAGGCAGTGTGACAACTGAGTTGGGTGCTAAGTGACTGAGGGGTGGGTAGCATATACTCCGTGGATGTGTAGGACAAGGGATCATTCATGTCCCAAGGAGGGAGTGGAGTAAGTACTGGTTACACCACAGTGCTCGTGACTTAGGAAGGTCTCATGGCTGGAGTTTTCCATGTACTGCCTTTGGAACACAGTAAACCATGGGTAGCCAAAGCCACTCAATGTAAAGGGGTGAATAAGAGGACCACTGAGCTCCCTGTGGCCTGGCTAAAATGCCCCAAACGACTTACTTAACAGCCATCACCAGCCACAAGGTGTCTGGGTAGGGTGGCAGTCTCATTTGCAATTGGATGGTTTGCTTACTAACTGGGGATTGCCTGATAAAAGGTTGTTAGGGGAGGCCAGGTGGGGTGACTGAATATGGCCCCAGAACAGTCAGCCTGTCTGTGATCAGACAGACAGTTGTGAGGTCTCTGGTTTTTGGCTGGGATTTATCTGAAGGGGTTACAGAGTTACAGTGTGCATTGTACTTAGAAACCTTCTATAACTTAAACGTTTTCTACCTTTTATTAATGTTACACACTGTAACCATCTACAAATACTGGGCAAGTCTCAGGGAATGATTCCCAGAGACAGAAAAAAAAAAAAAAAAAAAAGGACTTTTAGTGTGTTAAATGGTACCATAAGGATTTTTGCTGCAAACACACACACACACACACACACACACACACACACACACACACACACACACACACGTCATGCTCCACTTAGAAATTAAGGGTTAAATCTGAGACATGATAGGCTGGACACAGGTAGAAATCCAGGTTGCTTCTTCCTCGTCCACCCCAGGTCTCACAGGAGCCAAACACTGTGTTGGTTTCATTTTGTCTGGAGGAAAGCGGAGAATGGCCTAGGCAAGTGTATGAATGCCTCGCAGGCTGGCAGAAAACCCAGCTCTGACGTCCAGGCCCAGACTCTTTCTGAAGACCAAGAAACCCCATCAAGTACAAAATCAGGACACTAGTTTTGAGTAGCCAAATTAATGTAGAAACTCTTGAAGTGTGTGTGTGTGCATGTGCATATGCATGCATGTGTGTAAATGTGTATGCATGTATGTCTTCGATATGAAGAGCTGTTTTGAGAATGAGACTCCAGATTTACAGAAATCCAAGTTTTCCAGAACATATTCCTGCCACAGGTTCCTTTTATTAAGATTCGCAGGGTTACTCGGAGTCACAGGCCTATTCCAAAGAAGGACATCCATCCAGTTACCCATTCAGTTAGCACAGGCAAGGTCTGGGACACACATTACCTAAGACCCAGTCTTATGACCTTCAAGGGGCTGAGGGTCTAGGGAGGCTATCAACACAAACGCTTGACTGCTGTACACACATTCACCTTGGTGTTCTCACTGGCACAGTTAACTCATATGACCTTCTTCTTGGCTTTTTAGTCTCAAAAATCCACCCCAAAGCAAGCCACCATGCAGGCAGGAGTGATTAACTGGAACACTGTAATCTCCTGCCCTCTCTGGACTGGCAGTTACCTGGGACCTTCTTTGTCTTGTGCAATTGGAACTTTATTTTTTGTTTGCTTTGAGATGAAGTCTCACTCTATAGTCCAGGCTGGGCATAAACCTCTAGGCTTAAATGATTCTCCTGCCTCAGCATCCTCAGTAGCTGGGACCAGAGGTATGTACTGTTGTGCCTGGCTGAAGTTCTAACTGTTGTTCTCAAATGATTTTTCTCACCAAGTAGAAAAGAATGTAAATTCATTGATATCACTTAGGGTAATCCAACTCCCTGAAGAACAATTCTTCCCCTACACTGCCCTTTGAGCTGACCATGGGCCTCTCTATCTGGGCTCTGTCACCACTTACAACTGCCATCTGTTGCCGGAGAATCAAAAGCTGGAGTCACTCCTGACTTCAAAGCAGCTTCCTGCTATGTCCTGGACTTCATTATCTGAGAAAGAACCATTTACCATCAATGCTGGCTGGGATAGCCCTTTCTGCTGAGAAGATTTTGAAATGTAACACTTTGGTCTGGCATCTGAGGAGATCCCAAGACAGTTGCCAACCTTCATTTTACTAGGCTGCCATCCCTCTACATGCAGGAAGTGGCTCATTAGGGTCTTGTTGAGGGAGAAAAAAACCAGGCTGGCCCCTCTTCCTCTCAATGGTTTTATTGCATCAGTAACTACTGTCTATAGAAGCACAGACCCTTGTATTCCTCTTTTCCAAGCCTGTTTTCCTTTGGCGTCTGTCCTTTGGTGACAGTATCACATAGTGTGTACTGGAAGGAGACTGGAGGAAGCTGCCCCTTCCTTATGGTCTAACGTGCACCTCCATCCCTCCCTGCTCACCATGCTACAGTGCAGACCAGCAGAGCAGGTGCTGGACTAGCCACAGCATTTGTGCTAGCTTGTCCAGGTTCACGTAGGTGGTGACATTCAGTTGAACCTCCAGGAGGTCCAACACCTTTACAAAGAACACAGATGAACAGAAGATGCTTTAAGTGGTGTGTATCTATAAGTGCAGTGTTAAGTAGAAGCAGGAGGACCCTGAGGGGCTTGCTGGCCAAACAAAGCAGCTCTAAGTTCAGTGAGAGAGCCTGTCTAAAAAGAAATAAGAGCTACTGACTTAATGTCAACATACTCTACATCTACAAACACACGAATATGCCACATCCATAAAGATTATTACTAAAGAGAGCCATCACGTGACGTAGCAATCTCACTTCCAGGCAGACAACAACTGAAAACAATTGAAAACTGACATTGCAACAACCATCTGCCCATGAGTATTTACAACAGCACTGTTCCCCTGATTCAGAAAGGCAACAACCTGCATGCCCACCACTGGATGAAAAGGGAAACATAGGGTGCTCTGTCCACACAAGGGAATGATATTTGGCAGAAAAAAAGAACCCAGTTCTGATGCATGCCCCAGTGAGGATGAACCTTGACAACCGTATGCCAAAAGACAGAAGCCAGAAAAGACCACATACTGTGGGATACCATGTCTATGAAATGTCCAGATGGGGGAATCCATAGAGAGAGACAGAAAGCATCTCTCTGTGCAATGAGAAACTGCTCTACCGGATTGGGAGCATGGTGAAGGGCAGATGAAGGTGATCTGCTACAGGCTGTGGTTTGGGGAGGCAATGGAAATGCTCTAAACAAACAGTGGTAGTGAGCACACAACTTAGTGATTATATTTCAAATTATAAGTTTAAGTCATTTTACTTTTTGAAACAAACTCACCTATCTCAGATAGAAAATAAATGTGAATTTATGATTGCCCTGCCTCCACCTCCTGAGCACTGGGATTATAAGTGTACACCACCCACCATGCCTGATTTTATGAGGTACCAGAAGTCAAAGCCAGGACTAAAAATACATACCAGGGAAACACTCTACCAACTGAGCTACATATCCGGTCCCTAAGAATGTGCATTTTAAAAGGGACATTCATAAGGTGTATGTTTTATATCTTAGTTAAGATGATTACCCCTCCCCCAAGTGAAAATGATAATCCTTTAGAGGCTCAAGGATGGTAAAACATCTGGGCTTGAAAAAGATTCCTAAGATCTGATAAGTATCTCAAGGCATGTGTGTGTGTGTGTGTGTGTGTGTGTGTGTGTGTGTGTGTGTGTGTGTGTGTAATACATTTGTCAAACTCGGTGAGAATATTCTCTGCTAACCTACGTGGAGCTTCTTCAGGCCAGTTGCTATGCTACAGGGTGGTCAAGTGTCAATGATGGCCCCAGAAAGAGTCACTGTTCATAGTTCTAAGAGTCAAAAAGAGCTTCTTGTGGGCTTACAAGCCCAGAAGCCCAGGCAGGAAGAGCAGGAGTCCAGGTCTATGCTTTCAGTCTCACCTGAGCTGGGGCTCGAATTCCTGAGAGCACTCCACACTCAGTCAGCACAAGGCTGCCCTGGCTCAGGCATCATTGTTGAGATTCATGTCCTGATTCTGGCTCCTAGAGCTGGCTCCATAGCCCAGTGGCTGATGTTCTAAGTCTGGCTGATAGTCAGCACTGGAGTCCTCACACAATGCGGTCTATATCGTGGGCTTCAATGCCAGGTTCCAATCTTCCTTGAGTGAAGGGTGGGGCAATGCCACCAGAAAATCACAGGAGAGCGGAATAAGGTTGTGGGTAAGGTGGTCTCTTGGGGCAAATTTAGAGTGCCTGTTTGAAAAAGAGCAAATGTCTATGGAGGAAATCAATGGGTAGCCATTTGATAGCAAAGTTGTGGGGTTTTGTTTGTTTGGGTTGTTTTACAGAACTCAGTGCCTCTGTCCTCAAGAACTCAGTGTCATTGCAGGGAAACCTGAATAAAATGGCTGGTCACATGAGTCAGAGTAACAGTTAAAAGATTATTACATGAATGGAAAAGCTCACTTCAGTGGTAGCATGCTGACATTTATCCACACCAAATTCCTTTAACGCAGGCTACTTTCTCCTGCACATTTCCCATAAGCCCTGGGTAGAGAGGTTACATTGGTGGAACTTAGAAGTCTTCCAGATGGAGGGGCCAGCTGACCAGGGCCAGCTGTCAGGGAACTTCAGTGAAGGGATGAAGGACATGCGGCCCCGACAAACAGTGGCAAACAGATGGTTTCTGGCAGAAGGTGTCCTAGAGTGGCAGCTACAGAGATGGTGACCTCAGTGCCCCTTTCCTTATGTGTAGCAAGCCATAAAATCCTTGTGAGGAAGATGTGCCGACACAAGGAAATTGACCTTCATTATCAGAAACTGCCATCCATTCTGGATAGATCTGCATAAGTCAGCACCCTGGAGTAACACGTAGATAATGCTATCTCCTACTCTCATTTACTGCCCTAGCCTGGCCGGCTCCCTCTTCCACAAACTTATTGTTTCTTTTCAAAAGGTCTAAAAACTTTCTCTCTCCATCTCCTCTCTTTTAAAGGTTATTTACTTATTTACTTACTTATTTATTTAATTTTGAGATAGGTTCTCACTATATACCCCTGGTTGGTCTGGTACTTGCGAGTCTCAAACTCACAGAGATATACCTGCCTCTGCCTCCGCAGTGCTGGGATCAAAGGTGTGCATCACTATGCCCAGAAAGATTTGGTTTCTATTTATGTGTCTGTAAGTATTTGTACCATCAAACACATGGTATATAGGTGCCTGTAGAGGCCAGAAAAATACTCAGATCCTCTGGAACCAGAATTACAGGTGGTTTGTAAGCCTCCATGTGGATGCTGGGAACTAAAACCGAGTCCTCTAGAAAGCAGCCAGTGCTCTTAACCATCTTTCCAGGCCCTATAAGCCTCTTCATTTTCTTTCTTTTGACACAGTATCATGCTGTGTGGGCCAGGCCAGCCCTGAACTTGGACAGTCTGCTGCACCATCGCAGTCGCTACGTTCAGCTTCGGGCATTTTCTTGGCTCTTTTCTCTGTTGTGAGGGTTCCATGCATATGTAAACCCAGTAACCCATGTCTGTGTCTGTCCCGTTGATCTGCCTCACCCAGCTCAGATTGGAACTAAGAAACAAACTGGGTAGACTTGGTCCTCGGACTCTGCTGTGTGTCTGCCTCCACCTCAGACTCCAGCTGCCCTCTCTTGGGACTCTCCTGTTGCCAAAAGTGAGCTTGGACCTTGGGTGCCCTGACATGTGGACATAGCAAGCAGATCCCAGGCCACCCTGGGGAGGCATACACACCACTGCCAACTCATACAATGCAATCTGAAGTGTGTATTTTCCTGAGGGTTCCTCCAGAGAGATGGTCTGTGGGCATGATGACTCATGAGAGAGCTAAATGAATTCACCCCACAGAGAAGACAAAGGATCTGGAACATCACTGAAATGAGAAAAATTGGCCACAGCAGCTGCAGTACTTTAAGGTCTTCTAAACAGATACCCCTCCTGCCTGCTTCTCGACCTGCTGCCAGCAGTGTACAGTGTGCGCTCTCGCTCTCTCTCGCTCTCTCTCTCTCTCTCTCTCTCTCTCTCTCTCTCTCTCTCTCTCTCTCTCATTACAAGCTAACTAAGGTTCTGCTATTGTTGGCAAAAAGGAACAGCAGAGGCTGGGACATATTCCCTTTATTGATTGTCTATTATCCCTCTGAATTTTCTGGAATTATCTTTCTTAAAGACAGCTATGGATTACTCAGAATGACTCTGAAACATCTTGGCTTCTGCCTAGGTGGAAAAAGTGTTAACAACGCTGTGGACAGGCTTAAGGACACCCAGTGCTGAACCACATGGGAAGAAGGGTTATGGTTCTGCCTATCCTCTTTTTGGGTATCCAGAAAACTCTTGGCCACTTTAGCTCAAAGTTGACCACACCCTCTTTTCATAATCCAGGGAGGGGAGCTTCTGGCTTCAGGGTAGCACCTATAAGCATGCTTGGCAGAACTACAGATACTCATGTTTGCTAAAACAGGGGATTATTTGTCTCTTCCACCCTTTGGGGGTTTTAATATATAGTATGATCAGTAGTAACACAGCCTGGTCCCCAGTGGATCATCCCTGGACCCACTGTGGCCACAGGTATACATTGCCTGCAGATAGAAGCTAGTCCTGGCTTGAGTTCACAGCAATGATAAATGCTGGCCAACTAGACATCACTGTTGGTGCCATGTAGATGTTGCTCTGTCCAAGACCTCTCTCCTCCCCGGAAAACAATGCTGATCTACTTACATCAGTAAGCTGGAGGTAGGAGTCCTCAGACTCATGGTCTTAATGAGGCTTTGGGGATGGCCTATGTAAGTAAGCCGTGTTAACTAGTCCCCATCTGGATAGGGAACATGGGGAGTGAGGGGGACACAGGGCATAAGACTCTGCAAGTTTAGGTCAGCACAGGGAATCTGCTTTGCAGATGAACCCTGCTGTGGCTAAGTGTGCAGTGAGCTTTCCTATGGGTTCACTGTCTCATTTTTTTCCTCTTTTTTTTTATTATTTTCTAAGGTTTTTTATTTACATTCCAAATGATTTCCCCTTTCCCGTTTCCCCCCTCCCCGAAAGTCCCATAAGCCCCCTTCCCTCCCTCTGTTCCCCATTCAACCCCCTCTTGCTTCTCTGTCTTGGCATTCCCCTACATCCTTAGTGAGGTAACCCAATCACAAAAGAACACACATGGTATGCAGTCACTGATACGGGGATATTAACCCAGAATCTCGGAATACCCAAGACACAATTCGAATATTAATAGATTTCTGAGAAGATGGAAGGAGAGACCTCTGGTCCTGGAAACACTGTCTCATTTTTAACACACGCAGGTCATAAATCCATGTGAGGTGCTGTCAGTGGGCTTAGTGCCTCAGAGTCGGGCAACCATCAGCACTATCTAACTCAGCACTACTTCCCTTATCCCCCTAGTTAAGCCAGTACATATCACGGCCACTTTCCCCCAACCGCTCCCCTCAGACTCCCTGATAGAGGCTCATCTCTTCTGTGTCTCTGGGACTTGTTGACTCTGCCTGCTCAGTTTTTATCAGCAGCACCTACCATTCTTTGCAGGGGTTACCCTGCTTTCCAGGGATGCTGGTTCTTATGAGGTGCTCTGGTCATGGAAGGGACTCAATTCTGGGGCCTGCCTGCAATGCCCAAAACACTTCTATGTGTATAAATCCTGGGGCTTCTTTGTGGATACACAAGCCCTGAGCCTCACTTGTATGAGTTGGCAGAGGCCCTTTTGTCCCAGTGGCACTGAGAACCACAGGTCAACTGCTTCCTCGGGTGAAGTCTGTCACCCGATATCAGTAAGCTCCATCGGGCACAAGCTCATGGGCACTCACCTCCCTTCCCATCCATTGCGGGGACTGACCTAGCCTCTCCAATACCCCCACCCACAACATCTTGATAAATAACCAGATGTTGTAGGTTGTTTAAAATCTGCCTTCTGTCCTTTCTTACCCAGTCTCCAGCACCATGTCAAATGTTATCCTGGGTCACATTGATCAAATATCCAAGGAGGACATGCCAAAGTGTTTCTGTCACTGAAAATAAGGTCAGGCTCGGGCAATGGAATCAATGAGAACTAAGACACGCAGGAAAACATGAGCTGACTGTGAATTATCTACTGAGAGACACTGTAGAGATACCAACTGCAGAGACTTGGGAATTTCCAACTTCAGTCAAAGTGACAAAGGGAAATCCAGTCTTAATTCAGGAAGTCAGAGACTATGTAACTCCAGAGGGTATGTAGAGCCTGGAAACAGGGAGCTCACTGAGCAAGAGTGTGAAGTCTCAGGGCTGAGATGGCTCAGTGATTTTAGAGCACTGGTGGAAATTGTGTACGCAGCCACCATGAACAGTCAAAGGAGAAGAGGGGTAAGTGAGGAGGTGCCCATACAATGGCTCATAGAAAGCAGACTGCCCATAAATACAGTGATAAAGCACTCAGAAAACAACCAGCTATAAATGCAGCTCACATGAGTGTGCCCCTTACTACAGGGGTGAAGAAACCTCTGGTACTCTGTGAAATCAGGAGCTGTCAGAAGTCCATTTCTGATTGCCAAGTTCCCTCCCACCCTTCAAGCCTCTGATGGGAGATAATGCTCAGGACTTAAAAACAGATCTGTACTTCCAGAGTAAAGATAACAATGCTTTGGAGGCAAGTGAGATCTATCTGGTTGGCCTGTTTGAAGATAGCAACCTGTCTAGCTAGTACTTGGAGAACATGCTTAAGGGCCCACTATATAGCTGGGCAGTGGTGGCGCACGCCTTTAATCCCAGCATTTGGGAGGCAGAGGCAGGAGGATTTCTGAGTTCGAGGTCAGCCTGGTCTACAGAGTGAGTTCCAGGACAGCCAGGGCTATACAGAGAAACCCTGTCTCGAACAAACAAACAAACAACAAAAAACAAAGGGCCCACTATAAAGGGAAACATTTCATTAGAACTTTTTCCTCTTTTTTTTTTGTTGTTGTTATTAGTGGTTCTAGATGTTAGATATTTTTGCCAGGGGGTCAAAAGGCACCTAAGTACATAATTGCAAGTGGAAAAATAGGGGACAGAAACCAGGTATTAGCAGTTTTTCCATTTTTATTTGTGTGTGAATTTTTAATATAAATACAAGATTGCATTAATGCAAGTCAAAATGTTTCGGTTTGCACTTTTCAACTTTATAACAATTGTAAGTAAACCTGTTTAAAATTTCTGGACAATGTCAGCATTTGGGTTTTTAAAAAATAAGTAAATTTCTTATTGATGGCAAGTAAATGGTGCTTGCATCATTTTTATCATCCAATAGATTCCATCTATTCATTGTACTATTCTGAGTTGTCCTTCATGAAGTACACATTTAATGTATCTGTCTTCAGTGTGGTTCCAGTAAGTGTAATTAAAATACACACACACACACACACACACACACACACACTGGCTTCTCTTCGAGAGGACCCAGGTTTGATTTCTAGCCTCTACAAATTGACTCACAATATATGTAACTTCAGTTCCAGGGGATGTGATGCCCTCTTTTGGCCTCTGTGGGTATCAGGCAGGCATGTAGTACATAGACATACACACTGTCAAAACCTCATATATACAAAAAATTAGTTAATAAAATGGGAGGTCTTCCTTTCCATTGAGAAACAAATAGGATTGTTTGACAAGATCTCCATATAAATGAGTTACTGCAGGCCCATAAGGTGAACAGCAAACCTTCCAATCACCAGCTGTCTCACTGTGTGTGGAAGAGTGGGAGCACCACCCTATTGCCTAGTTCACACATCCAGCTGTCTCATCATGGTGTGTGGAGCAATGGGAGGACGACCATACTGTCTAGCTCACATCTCACTCTCTTGTGAGTTTGGTTTGTGGGAGTCAGTCCTCAGGAGTCTTCACATAGAGAAACACGGAATTCTGGCCTGAACAGCTAGGGATCATGGGACATGACAGTAACCAACAAAAAAAAAAAAGAAAAGGTATTTGGTAAGGTGAGACATTGTGGCCTGCCATTCAGGAAGGCAGGCCTGGCCAATATGAAAGAGAGGCCATCCGAAATGGGAAAGAACACGGCTTCACAGTCACATTTCTTGGCTCTGGCGGTTCCTAGCTCTTTGACCAAGGTAACTTAAGTGTCCACTTTGTACCTCAAGCTCCTCATCTATGTAATGAACTGTGAAGACTGAGATAACAGATGCATACCTAGCTCAACACATGGGACAGGGCAAGCTCTCAGGTTGGCCATTTCAGCATCACCATCTGGATGAGCGACAGACCACTCACTCTGGTGCACAAGTTCCCACAGCCGGGCACAGCCGGGCACAGTGTGCATGCTGCTGGCCTCACAGCCATCCTAAGGGAGCCTATCACGGCTCTTGACACAGCAAAACAGACATGGGCTCTCAGAAGCTAAGGTGTCTTCCCTGAAGACCACGCACAAGGTTCTGAGGGCAGGCAGTCTCTGAAGGTTGTGATGGAGGAAAGATGGCTCTGTGCCCCCCACAAAGTAACATCTGATTGTGAAGAGGAGATGTGCAAACCACAGAGCTGCTGCAGCAAGCCGGCCAGCCATTCAGTGCTTTATTAGGATCTTACTTTTGATTAGTGGGAGAACCATAACCAAAAGAATAAGCAGGAAACGCTAACCCAGGATCACTTCTTTCTAAGGGTCATGAAAGTTGCCAGTGTTCTATTGAAACTGACTACATGGTATCCCTTCCCTTCCACCTCAGCACCTCTCCTTCTCATTCCCTTCAAGGTCAGGTTCCCCTAATCCCAACATATCTGGCCGCTTGTTCCAGGGTATGTTATGTAACAGTGTTCTCACACAGAGCATCTCAGAGCTTGTCCCTTACTTATCTCTAACACCACCTCCTTCCCATGGACAGAGGGCTGGTGCTTCTTGGTCACAGGACATAGGACAAACATTTCTGGACTGTCCATGCTACGGCTGCCCTCCATCCCTGACCCCTCTGACAACTCCTTTTTGAACTGTTTAGGTTCCATGGGGTCTGGTTGCTACACTTTTATGTATATTATGCTGATATAAAAAGCACAAGGAAGGGGAGAGAGGCTCTTAGGCCTTGTCATGCAGGCACAGGGGACATCTTGAAGCTCCATCATATTGAAACTGGCTCAGGTTTACAGATTGCTCCATGGCCTCAAGAAATTCCTGCACTTTCAGGCAGGGGGACAGCGAGGTGTTTACTGAAATCTACATCTGGTAACAATTTGTTCAGCAGCAACAGCTTCTCCTGCACCAAATGCTCCCCAGGAGCCCATAACCCCACATGTTCGTGTGTGTGAGGCCCAGTTTGTCACTCAAGACATTTTTTCACACTGGTCTGGAGGCAGAGACACTGTTCTCGGTCATGGTCATCTGAGCAGAGATGAGACCACATGCTGAATTCTGACTCCCTTCTCTGAAGTCTACAGTGGAACAAAAGGGCAGGGTGGTGGCCCTTTAATGTCCAAGAGGTCAGGCCCCATGATGCTGGCTGACAAGACCAGTACAAGGATCGCAATCCACAACAACACTTCCAGGACTATGGAGATAGGAAGGCACACTGTGCTATAACTCCAGGGATAATTCTCGAGGGGCCTTTGAGCTAATTCTTTGAGAGACTGGCTGAATGAAGAGTTTGGTTTTGGTGTCTATGGTTAGATGACAAGATGGGGGTAAATCCATAAAGTCCAGCTTGGTGGCAGCTTGGGGACTGGAATTTCATTATCTGCATCATAGTATATGCTGGGGACTGAGCAGCTCCCTGATTGGCTTCAACCAAAGCACACCTGGCCTTTAGGTTTTTCCAGCATCCCTCAGTCCCTACCTGGCATACCCTAATCCAACCCTGAACTTTCCATCCCAGGTGCTCCCCTTCCCCCTTTCTCTCCTCCTCCTCCTCTTCTTCTCCACCCCCCCCATGCACCCTTTCTTTCTTTTTCCCTAACACCCATAGTGACTTCCCTGGCCTCAGTCCTTGGATCCAGTAAACCTACCCAAGAGCAGCTTCCTAATAAACCTGCCTTTAACATATTTTAATCTGGCTTAAATTGGCTCATTTCAACCAGCGGAGAAATAACCTACCACTGATCAACTAGTCTTACAGATCTTATAAGAGCAAGTCAGTCATTCTTGAATGAATCTAGGGCAGAGCATAAGGCCATCCCTTTCAAGGCTCATTCATGGCTTCCTGACAGTGCACTTGGATGGGTATCTAGCCATCTATGAAGCAGTGCTTAGAATGCTGTAACCAGTGTTCTCTATAGATGCAGTGAAGGGGTTTCCCTCTTATTCCTCTTTCATCATGAGAGTACCAGAGATTTCCACAGAGAAGTTAATCTTGATTCAGAGTGTGGATGAGGAAGACAATCAAAACTGTCCAGCCTGGGTAGTGAAGTCTTGCTCTCTCATCATCAGAGTGTAGGAGACTGATTGAGACAAGCTCATCTCTGATCTTTTGGTGCAGGTGTGCTCTGAGCATTATACGTTTCCAAAAAGCCTCCCTGACAATCCTGATGGGCGCACAGATAGAGAAGACTCGGGACTCTGACCAAGGCACACGGTTCATCTGGGATTAGAATGCAGCCAGCAGGCCTCATCATATTTTTCAAGTGAATAACTAAGTCATGCTACTGTGCTTTCTTCTTAACACAGTAGAATATGCCAGAAACTTCAGAGTTGAAATAGTGGGACAAGCCATTGGAGAGAGTAATACAAACAATCACAAATGTAAGTCGCTAGCTACACTGGTAATCAGGACAGTGGGAATCAAAATTCTAACATGATAATGTTGCAAGTCTAACAGATTGGGGACAATTTCAAAATATGATGTGCCAAGAATTTGGCAAGGACATGGAGTTACAGAAGCTTAAACTGGCCCAAATGCTGCTGGAAAGCAGTATGTCATGATCTGATGAAGCAGAAGATGCACATTTTCAATGACTCAAAAATTGTGATTCCAGTTAAACAGTGGATCACTGGTATTCTAAGTTACGTGGGTGATTGAAGAGAGACACTAAAGGAAGGATACAATAAAGCTTTACTAGCAGCAGGGTGGGACAGCCTCAGAGGACTGAACCCAGAAAATCTTGCAGAAGCGCTTTTATTGATTGTTACACAAAAGACCTTTTAGCAAATCAATTCCCACCAAAATGTCTTATCTAGATAGAAGTTGTCTGAAGGAACTATTACCTAAGCAATTCTCAGTCATTGCAAGAATTCCTGGTTAGCCAGGAACGTCTTGCAACTGAGGTCATGAAAAGGGTCTGAAGTTCCCATAGGAAGAGCAACCCCATTACTCCCAGATAAGAATACTGATTATTTGTAAAAGATTACTTCAAGGCTAAGTGGCCATCACTCCAGATGCTAGGTAAAATGCCACTTCTAAAAATTCCACTACAGTGTATGTCTAAGTGGGGATGGTATCTGCCCCTAAAGGAGTAAACCCTGAGTTTGGGCAGATAGAAAAAAAATCATAGGCATGACTTTGGTTGGTAGCCCAACAAAACCTGACTCTATCCAACATTATTATTAACCCCATGACACAATGACACAGTGAAGTGCAGTACAGGACCCTGTGAGCTATCTATACCCAGCAGCACTTCAGTCAGCACTGTATCCCAGACCTGAGGTGTGTTGGAGGAGAGAGGGGCTTTCTTACTAGGGAACGGAGCATGGCAACCAGAGTTGAGCAAACTTCAGCCACAGCACAGACCAGATGTCCCAATTCCATTCATGAACGTTCAGGACAGAACTGCATTGTTTGGTGATGTGTCCCCCCAGGCTGACAATGAAAAAGCAGGGTGTGTGGAGTGGGGGCTACTAGGACTGCAGGCGGGAAGGGCAAGTTTACATCACACTTCATTCACGAAGCCATGGAGAACCCATTATGTGTTTTTCTGCATGTATTGTGGATGACTTTAAAATATTAAGACAAAAAAAAAAAAAAAGAAAGCAGGAGGGGATTTCCTTGATCATTGTCATTTAAATGTCTTGAAAGCAGTTTGGGCATCAAGTTCTCCCCCCTTAGAGGCATGTGGTCCTGTCAGAAGCATGTGCACCTGGGCCCAACTAGTCAGAACCCATTCCTCAAAGGAGACGAAGGCTCAGCAGGGGTCCCAGGCAGATCTCAAGGGGAAGGAAACAGGTTGAGACAAGATGGATGAATTGAACAAAGTCGGGGACCACACAGCAACAGAAGGATGGACCGTGAGCCTCCATCTCTTCCGGTTCCACAGCCACAACTCAATAAAGTGCAGATGGAATCTTAAAACAGCATCTCTGTACTGAGCACAGACAGGATTTTGCTATGTTTTGTTTGAGATAGGGTTTCCTATAACCCGGGCTGTTCAGACTCCTTATGTGGCTGAGGGTGGCCTTGAACTGCAGATCCTTTGGCTTCTACCTCTCAAGGACTGGGATTAAAAACATGGGTGTCTTTGTGCTTAGATATTGTTTTGATTCTTAAGACCAGACTTGAAATGGCGATTCTGCTTCAGTCTCCTGGGTGCTGAGTCTATAGCATGCTCCACCACACCTAGCCAGACCCTCTCCTTTTATTATTCCTTAAGAGATATGGTGTGATAACGGAACATCACTGGCACCATCTGAGGGATCATGAGTGACAGACAGATGACTCCAGGCGTTGGAAAGGATGTGCACAGGATCCATGCAAATGCTCTTCTGCTTTATAGAGGGGTTGGCATGTCTGCAGATCAATTGTGAAATTAATGGCCTTGATGCTGAAGGGAATACTTTGAGGACTCACCAGAGAAAAAGCTATCCTCTGAACAGCCAATAAGAATGTGCCATTGACAGTCTGTTTCATATTAAGACCTTTTTTTTCCCCACACAGTTCTTTTATATATTCTGACAATGTTGCTAATCTGACACTCTAAAACTCATTTAATACAAATTACTTCCAGGGCTGGGTCTGGTGGCACATGCCTTTAATCCTAGCATTCAGGGGTTAGGGGAGGCAGAGTAAAGTGGATCTCTATGAGTTCAAGGCCAGCTTGGTCTATCTACAAAGCAAGTTCTAGGACACCAGGACTACACAGAGAAACCCAGTTTCAAAAAAGAAAAACCAAACCAAACAACAACAAAAACCCAAATTACTTCTAGGATGGTTAATGCTTGCTTAAAATTCAAAGGTCTGTGGCATTAAATATTAAGAATCGCTTTTAGTTTAAGAAAAACTGAGAAAAAGTTGTACTTAGACTACATTAACTAATTTTGTATCATCTTTTAAAGTTTTCATTTTTAAGTTTAAAAACATTATTATTATTATTATTATTACTCTCCCCCCACACTACCTGTATGTGTGTGTGTCTCCAGGCCCTTGAGTGCCACAGTACATGTGTAGGATCAGAGGACACTTTCTACCTCATTGCCTCATTGTCGCTGCTGACTATGTACTCCAGGCTAGCTGGTCAACATGTGTTCTGGACAACTCCAGGGTCTCCACCCTCCTCCTCTTGCTGTAAGAACACTAACACCGATTTGAACTCCTAGATTCCAGGATGAGTTTCATGGCTCAGACTCAGCGTCGCAGGCTTGCATGACAGCCATCTCACTGGCTCCTCATCTTCTAAAGATTTTAAAAGTAGGCCAACACCTTTATAGCTAGGTGTCATCTCAGATCCCAGGTGGACTCAGGTAACAGGAAGTGATGTAAATAGTGGCAGGCCCAGGAGGAAATCCTGCCTTTGTCTCCAGCATGCAAATCCCAGGCCTTCTTGCAGACTGGCTTATCCTAGATACTCAGGCCTACATTGCTAAGGCTTTAATGGGCCCAGCTATCATGGACTGGTATCTATTCTGACAGGTCACTGACTAAAGAAAGGGAACAGAATGGAGGGGAACAGAGGGAAGAGTGTGCCAACAAGTATCTGGGCACAGAAACACAAACTAGCTTGGTTCTTCTGAGCTGATGCTTTCAGAAATCAATGCTTACAGCTCAAGTCTGACAGAAATAACACAAATGTTTTCTGTGTGTTATCCTTTATGAATATCAACTATTTTTGAAAACTCTTTTTACGAAGCCAAGTTTCTTTCCTTTTACTAAAATGCTAAGCAGAATTAGGTGGGGTCTCTTCCAAGGAAGCTCAAGGCAAGATAAATACTAAAACAAAACAAGGGGCTGAAGACTGGGCTCCGGGGCTCGTGGCATAGTACATGCTTAGCAGGCATGAGGCCTTGGGTTCTATGCCCAGCACACAGACTACCAACAAAAACCTATTACCTATTTCTAGCTTGTTAACATTTTTTTTAAACCACACAGCTTTGTAACTGCACGTGGTGGCCAGCTCTTGATTTCCTTTCCAGTTTAGGGAAGATGGAAGCCCAGAAAGAAAGCTCCTCAGACCTGCTCTTCTCCAGGTGGTTAATTTTAAATGAGTCATGAGTTCATTGGTAAAGAAAACCTCTCAGGGGCCCTTGGATTTTATCAGAAGCCAGTGGAAGAGTAAGAAGGAACAGTGATATGGCAGATGCCACAGCACAAAGAGACAGGCTGTGATGGCTAATCCCAGTTGTCAACTTGACTATATCTGGAATAAACTACAATCCAGAAATGGAGGGCACACTTGTGATCCAGATCTTGAGGCTGAAAGACATGGGCTTTTGATTCGAATCTTGAAGCATAGTGACCATGAAAAGCTTAGGCCCAGGCAAAGTGATACAGACCTTTAGTCCCAGGAGACAGAGTCAAGCAGATCTTTGAGTACAAGGCCAGCCTGGGACAGAGCAAGTTCCATGAAAAGAACAGCTTAGGTATAGGCATGTGGTACATACCTTTAATCTGGGCCACACCTTCTGCTGGAGGTCTACATAAGGACAATGGAAGAAGGAAGGTTTTTTTTCTTCTTTGCCTGCTTGCACATCTGTTGGAACCTACTTCTACAGAAGACCAGCTGAAACACCTAGCCTCGTGGGACTGAGCAACTACTAGATTCTTAGACTTTCCATCCACAGCTAACCATTGTTGGAGTAGTTGGACTGCAGACTCTAAGTCATTCCAATAATTTCCCTTAATATATGGAGACATTCCGTACGTTCTGTGACTCTAGAAAACCCTGACTACACAAGCTACCAGAGAATGTGTCTGTGAGAGATGGGCAAAGTGCTCTGTGCGTGGAAACTTCTAGGCTCAGTATGAAAGCAGAGACTCCCTGCATCTCGACCCCTTGCTCCTGGCCACTGACGTGTACTGTAAACCTTACCATGTACATAGAGGCTTTACACAGTGAAGTTCAAAAGCATGTCATCAGCATATTTGTTTATTCCTCTGTCCTCTACAGTTTCATCTGTAAAATGGACACTTCTTTCCTCATAAGGTGGCTGCAGGCATATCCAGAAGAAAAGTGTGCTGGTGGCTAGAGTATAGTCTCAGAGGCCCTACTGCCACAGGCACATATGGAACCCCTGCTCCGATTTTCCTATCCTACACCCAGAGTTTCAACCTCTAAGAACCATTTGCTCTTGCCTGGAGCCCCTCTGGCATGAGAACCTGAGACTCCACAGAAACAAAAGAAGCATGTGTCAACTCTGTCTCTACAGCCACAGCACTGTCTCGCTCACATCCTCCCTCCCCCAGCACCATAGCACTGTCCCACAGGGCTGGACCTCTCTGCTTCCACAGCACTACAAGCTGGGCAGACTTCAATGATCCTGGAGTAACAGGCACACACCTTTGCTGCTGTCCTTTCTACCCCTGAGCCCTGTGGGCAACTGAGAAGCGGAAGATTCAGACTGCAATCTCAGAGCTATAGATCTATTTAATTTTACAGTCTTGAAATATGGAATCCCCCCAAATTCAACATGAGGCAGCTGTTTTGCTCGAAAATGAGAAGGATCAGCTGTGAAAATATAGCCCCTAGAAAACCAAGGCCAGGCCAGGCTGCGAGGACACCTCCAGGGGCCCCGCACCGCTGAGTCAGGAAGTCGGGTCAGCTGTGCCTGGCCTGTGTGCTACCTAGTTGTAGGAATTCACTCAGTTTCCACTTTATGGTTCACAGACTCCGTCTCGAAAAGCCCCTCCAATTCAAAATGCATCCATTTAGTTTAATGTTTTCATGATTTAAAGATATATACAACTGCCAATCAAAGTTGAGGATCCAGTTAGACAAGCCCAGATATAATTCCTGTCTGACATGTCTGTTTCAGTTTAAAAAATATTTTTTAGGTTAATGTAATATCTTGAAGTCTTTATAGTTTTATGTCTTTTGGACTTGAATTTCATGGTTGAGAGAGGACTCAAGTCTTGAGAATTAAAAAGGATTGTATCCCCATGGTTTAAGGAGGACTAGCGCCTCTCTTCTATTGCTCAGCTTTCTTGTCTGTGTGTAGCATGTGACTCCCCCCTTTCTCTCTCCCATGGCCTCTAAGTAGATTGCATCACCCACCCTCCTCTCTGGAAGGTAGGATTCCACTCAGACTTTGCCGTCTACTCTTCAACAGGACCATCCTTAATGCCCACATATATAAACATCTCAAATGTCTGCAGATAACTCTGACAGCAAATAAAAGGGACACACTTTATACAGCGAGTTCTCAATGGGATGCTGCCAAGCTGGATTTCAAAAGACAGGCTCCAGTTTCCAAGCTAAGCAGCAAATGGCTCTATGCCTGCAGTTTCTGCCTCCCCTCCCCTCACTCAGGAGAGAGGGCCAAGGCTGACCTTGAGGGATTGCTTCATAAGGAAAAATCAGTGCAGGGCACCATCCCAGGATAGACCAGGAGAGACGGACTAGCAGAGGACTCTGGGAAGACAGAGCTAGGTGCTCGAACAAGCTCGTGAGTTCCCATAGTGAAGCCTCTCCATTGCAAACAGGTCTGAGTGCTGACACGGGGGTTTCCCACAGCTTCCCCTGGCCTCCAAAGGCATATTTGTCATCAGAGGCTCTTGATGAAGCTGTACATAAATATCTGACTGTTGTTAAATACAAAACAAAACAAAAAACTATTCCACAGAAACCAAATCAAAACCAGCTGTGAGGGCGAAGGGCCAGAAACTTGGGGTAAGTGCAAAGGCCGGGCAGAAACACTTGTTAACAGCGTGGCTGACTGAGCAGAACGGGAAGTCTTTCTGCCCATGAAGTCACACCATACGACTGCCATGTTTCTCCTGTGACTTTGCTTTGAGGACAACAGACATTCCACCTTCTAGAATTCTGTAGCCCACTGAGTTAAGAGTTTGAATCTCAGCTCCAGATGGATCTGTCACCACAGCCCTCCTTGTAGTTGCCAGTCTGCAAGGGACTGTACAGCCTGTGTTAACAGTTGGTGTTCAACTTTCCTCCCCTGTTATTACTAATTAACTCCACGAATCTGTAAGAAGCATGCTGCTTCACCAAAACCCGAGGTCATAAACGCTGTGAGCACAATGCTAAGAATGGACGAAGCTGACATCACCCATGGTGCAACTGTCCTGTGTTGCCAAGAGGCCTGAGTGAGGGGCAGACAGCAAGTTAATCCCAGAGGCAGGAGAATGGCTGGCTTCTGGCTATGGGATCTGGGAATTTCAATATCTCAAGGATGGACCAGGATGGTTTGTTTCATCAGCTCCCTTAGGAGTCATCCTTTTTCTTTAGTTAGATGGAGTAGAAAAATATATCTTGGTGTTTCTCAGAGCACAATGCTGAACCCACAGTTGGAATAAAATAAAAACACAGAAACTGATATTTTGTCCCAGGATGAGAAATAACCCCAGAGGCTAACTTGAGCCAGTTTCATAAAATGAGGCTATGCATCTGTATGTTTGAGTCAGACTAAGACTTTCCTTAGGAAATCTAGCAATTAAAGCAACACTCCAGGAACTCCTCAGCAGATCTACGACTGAAACATGGTGCAGTCCATCAACTTGCAACTTCCATTTCCTTAGGTTGCAAAGAGGCTAAAGGAAGGACCAGAGAGTCAAGGCCAGTCTCCATGGACCAGCTCTACTCTCAGGAAACTGGGCTTTGAAGGTAAAGTATGACAGTATCCTTCATATATGGCCATGTTTTAAGAATGTAGGAAGCTAAGCGTGGCCTTTCATCTGTGGGGACTTCTAAGATCCCATGGGCAAAATGAATGACACCTGGATGGGATTCAAAGAATGAGGGTGTCTGTCTGTCCAAGGCCCAAGATAAAACACAAGCCAAGGCAAATGGCTTTTCCTGTTAAAATTAACCCTCCATACATATTCTACTAAGAACATTTGGATTGTCACTTGGGTGGCAGAGGCAGGCAGATCTCTGTGATGTTAGATGTATATAGATTAAGCCTTGGTTCCATATAGTTCTAAGCCATCCAGGGCTACACAGTAAGACCCTGAATATAAAAACAAAACAAAACAAAACCTGTACCCTAGCTCTACAGCCTCCGCTCACTATAACAAACAGGGTAACTTTCTGCTCTCTGCCATGCCACCACTGGTCCTGTTACTTTACCTTCAAGCTTCATTCCCAAAGACATCAGTCCCTGTCCCTCATTGTTACCAACAAAAATATTACTACTAAAATCAAGGCATCTTTCCAGGGCGGGCCCTGGCTCCATCTGCATCGTGCTCCTTAAGTACACCTTCCAAGTGGCCCGCTGGTCTCCGGATCAGGCAGTGACGGAATGGACTCACTGGAGTCCATTAGGATATGGGGCAGTAGAAGGAGGGTGGTAGGTGGCAAAGCTAGGGTTGCCATGTTCAATCTCACTGAACACATAATGGGCCTGCTTGCCTGTATGTTTGTCACTGTGACTCTTTTTGCAGGAACAGGGGACAAGTGGTTTCCAGCAGGTTCAGGTGGGCACCCTTCATTCTCCAGTGAGCAGTACTGGAAGGAGACACAGGCACTGAAAGAATTCGGAGCTTTCCAGAGATTAGTGCTAGAGGTCAGGGAAGGGGTGGGGCAATGGTAAGAGTACTCAGAGAGAACTACAAACACATGAGAGCTGGGATGAGCTTTGTGGCTGTCACATGCTCTGCAACTTGGGAAGGCTCAGGGCATTGGTGTTCTCCTCCCCAGCTTTCCAAAGACCACATCCAGCTTTTGTTTATAAAGACAGTTTCTTAACCTTTAAAACTAAGAGGCTGGGGCTGGAGAGATGGCTCAGCAGTAAAAAGCACTGACTGCTCTTCCAGAGGTCCTGAGTTCAATTCCTAGCAACCACATGGTGGTTCACAACCATCTAAGGATGACCTTGAACTCCTGATCTTCCTCACCCTGAGGAACTGAGGCTTGGGCTTCCACATGCTAGAAAGTGCTCCACTAGTAAGCTGTATCCCCAGCAATTCTCTGATATACACATTTATTCTCTCACATACATGTTCTTTTCACCGTCCTGAATCCACACACATGGGACAATGATTTTTTTGCTATTAACAGATCCCCTGGCAAGGGCATTATTTTGGCTTTTCTTTTAAAGCTTCTATTTAGAGCTTTGGCTAGTCAAGGGTTACAGATCCAAACTCCCAGAAAGGCTGTCAACTGAAGAACATGAAATAAACCCAGAACATGGCTGAAGGATGAAGAAATAGCAGCTGTGTCTGTGTCTAGGACAGGAAACAGGAGCCACGTGACAGGTATGACTGTGTTTCTACAGACGTTCCTGATGTGGTGCTGGCACTGGGCCCAGGGTCTTTCTCATGCCTGGAAGTACTCTACCACTGAGCTACATCCTCAGCAGTTACATGTTTTATGCCTTCAAAGCCTGTATCCGACACATCATTTGTTTAGTTCCCTCTAGTCAAGAAGCTTGTACCTGGAGTTGCCAGATTCAATTTTTCAAAGAAGTTTAAAATGAGGAATTTCAGACTTTAATGTAAAATTCATAATTTTAAAATCCTGGCTTTCTTCAAAATTTAACACAGGGCAAGCTCCAAAACACCACAGCTGTAAACCACATCTGGGTCATAGGCTAACTGACTTATCTTTCACCTTCAATGTTATGGGGCATTTAAGACCCCAGAGTGAACTTAGTGAAGAACCTAAAAAAACAAACAAGCGAACAAACAAGAACCAACTCAGGCTTGCAGATGAGGCTCTCCTGCCCACAGCCCACTGTTACCAAGGCTTGCTGAAACCTCTTTTTCTCTGAGTCTTTGAGAAGGACATGCACAGCTGAGCTACTAAAACACAGAATAACTAAGTGTGATTAAAAGTTGAGCCCACTACCCTGACGTCTTGTCTGTGTCTCTAGGGCGAGATCAGAGGAACTCTCTACTCTTCTGGGTGACTTGGAAAAGCCCTCTCGCCATCTTGTCAGTGACATCCCGGCTGTAAAGAACTGCAGGTTCCTCCTCATGCACTTTCAGGCAAAGGCAGCTGCCATCAGCATAACCTGAAACCTGCCTGGGGCCCGGGTCTCAGGTCTAGGGGACAGCTTTGTCTCTCAGAGTTCTTCAGAGATGGTATTTCCTTCCTAACCCTGAAGATGAAGGAGTCTCCAGGTTTTAGGTACCAGACATCAGTGAAAGATCACATCTGTTTAATGACCCTGCATCCAAGCAAGTTAGAGATAAATCACTTTCAGTTCTAAGCAAGTGCTAGAGGACAGTCTTGTGGGTGTGCCTGTAAATCACTCCAACCTGCTCACAAGTCCAAGCAGCCATGCTCTGGTTTTTTCAAAGGTTTCTTCCACTCAAAGCTCATTGCAGTCCTCCAAATAGCAGCCCTTATTCCACTGGTTGGCCAGGACTGGTCTAGCTCAGCCACTCCCTGACTACCTGGGGTCTCCTATGTAGTGTAGAGACACAAACCCTGGGAGGATTATAAATGATCATGGCTCTGTAGCCATGTCTGAGATTGAGCCAGGTGTTCAGAATAGGGGTGGCAGGGGCTTCCCTGCACAGCCACGGCAGTGCCTTGCGGGTTCAATTCACCTCATGACCTCTCCAGGGGAAAGCAAGTTCACTATGAGAACCTGTTTTCACTCTCAGCCTGTGGCTGTCCCTCATTCAGGGTGGGGACCTGCACAACTCCCAAGCCAGACAGGGACATTTCACAGCAGACCAATGTTGGCTCCTAAGATTGACTAGACTGTCAACAAGTTATCCATATTTTCTCTGATGACACAGCTCAGAGTCTAGGATCCTCACTGTGTTTGACAGAGCAAACTGTTTACCAACAGCTGTATTCAAGCACATCCCCAGAAACACAAGGAATGCTAGGAAATCAGTGGCTGGACTTGCTCTACCCTGGCTTGGTACTTTGGGGAGACACTTTAGCACACCAGGGTGTTCCCTGCTCTCAGGAGAAAAAAAAAAGCTAAAGTCAATCTCTTTATTCCCTTTCACAAAGGCAAGAGTCAGGCAGGTTTTAAGTCTCAATCCTCAGGACAGAAGCAAAGTGTTCTTACCTCAGCAGCTTGGGTCTCTTGATGGAGCAGTGTAAGACCAGTCAAATCTTCTAAGAAGGAATGTGAGGAGTTAAATACCTTTGCTAGGAAGGCAAATCCTTCTCGCTCATATTGATCAAGAACCTGCAAAACATTGGGACTTTTAGAAAGGGGGATGCACCATGCTGGTAGATATGCATTAAAAGGTTCTGATTTCTAACAAGCATTTGCTAAACACAGGGAGATGGCTCAGCAGGCAAACATGTCAACCACCAAGCCTGATGACCCAAGTTTGATCCCCGGGGTCCACAGAGTAGAAGTAACTGAAACCCACAAGTTGTCCTCTGACCTCCATATGCACTCCTTGGCACATGTGTGCACTCACACATGCACGCATGCTCACACACACCACGTGTAACTACATGTAAATGAATGAATGTGATAAGAAAATTTTAAAAAGAAAATAAAACTTAGGGTAAACATGCTATCTGACAGGCTGGAGAGAGCCCGGTGACTAAGGGATGGCAAAGGACCTGGGTTCAGCTTCTATGACCCATCATCAGGTGGCTCAAAACTGGCTGTAACTCTAGCTTCAGGCAACCTGATGCCTCTGTACTCACATAAAGACATGACAGATGGCCACACACACACATAAAGACATATTCTCATTCTCTCTCTCTTAAAAAAATCTGTTGGAAATTATACAGGAGGACTGAGTATTTACTCTTCCCATCTGCTTGGGAGAGTCATGACATCTGTGTAGATGCCAACTTTTCCAATAAAGTAAGTTTCATGCAAGTTCACTGAATGTTCTACAAGACTCAAGCTACTGAACCCAAGACTCACTTGTTACAAAATAACAGATGAGGGAATATCTGAGGAAAAATGGAAAGTAATCAAGGGAGTGGGCAGGACAAAATGGTCTGTTAGAAATCTGACATCCCAGCTAGCAAAAAAGCATGTTAAAACATAAATGTCAACAGGAGTGCCGCACACAAGGCCAATTAACACAAGAATATGCTCAACATCCTGTGATCAAAGACCCATCAAAGGGGTTACAAAGTCAGACTATGGGATACTTGAGACTCCCATAAAGTATCAGAGGAGACCATCTAGAAGCTGAGAACTTATGTGCCCAAGACTCAGAGACCCTTAAATATATAAACAGAGATGTACACACAGGAGCATCAGCAGGCAGAAACAAGTGTTCCTGGCAACACTCTTCATGATAACTAAACTAGAGACACTGAAGTGACTATTCAGAATGGAATATTATATGGCAATAGGAACTAAAAATATACACGTCAAACATTACAGAAAGAAGAACCTGTACTCGGGTCACAATTACCTTTATACAAAGTTAAAAATAAAAACAGGTAAAATTAATCTAGGATTTTATAACTCAAGATTGAGCTAGACCTATGCAGAGACTGTACCTAGAAGAGGGGTGCTCAGGGTGGTCCCCAGTGCTAACAATGTCTGCGTGCTGGGTACATAAACTTCCTGTTGTCAGAGTTCATCTGAGCAGTTAAGTCATGGCCAGGATTCCCATAAGCATGTCACCCTTCCCATAAAAGGCCAGAAGACGACAGGCCAGTCGACTTGACAGAGAAGAAAAGCTCTCAGAGCAAAACATATGACTGTCATACTCAGTGATCACAGTAGCTGTCAACTGAAGGGCAGGCAGTGAGCTGCAGGGCCTGGAAAGTTGTAGAACCCAGAAGAGATAGGCAGAGTAGTGTGAAAAAGACAACAGACAATGAGCATGTCCAGGAGTCAGTGGACATGTGAACAGACACCCGAGAAGCAGTAACTCAAGAAATAGAATTTAAAAAATTCTCCTTTTGGAAAGGCATAAACACCACAATTCAGCAATTTCACTTGTGAAAGTTTCCAGGCAGCTGTGTAGCATGAACACAGATGTAAGACTGCTCACTGAACCACTGTAGCAAAGAACCTTGAAAACGGATATCTGACAGGGGACTGTGCAGCCATATTATGCCGCATTTACAATCAGTGGCATATCCTGTAACTCATTATAAAACACACATGGCTCTGAACAACTGGTACAAATTGATTTCCAAGATATAGCAATATATTAAACAAAGCCAATATCCAGACTGTGTATGTAGTGGTGTGTTTAAAGGATGGAGGGAGGATAAAAAAGGGGGAAACCAGGCTCATACAATTCCTTCAGTGGTCTCAGTGTTCTGCATCTGAAAATCTGGAAATAGGCTGAATGTGTCACTGGCAGAACTGTCCACGTGGTCTCCTGGCTAGCCACGGGTCAGAGTTAGGCATACTACAGATTCTGCATAGAGCTGCCCTCAGGCCATGAGTATAACTTGCTTAAGAAGTGAGTGTGCTTAGTGTTCAGGACCAGGTCCCCTGCCCAGGCAGTATGGGAGTTAAAGGGCAAGTCAGGGTCTGGGGCTGGAGGAGAGGGGAGGTGGGGAGGGGAGGCGTCTCAGCAGCACTGAGGGACGGCAGGACTGCTGAGGGACAAGTGCTTGCTCAGGACAGGCCAGCTTGGGGAAAAGGTGAATGAGGCTGCATCTGTGGGTCCCCTAGCTGGATGAAAATATGAGATATGTGGGATCCAACAGCATCAAGAAGGGGCTGAGAAAGGTGGGCGTGGTGGTGCACACCTTTAACCCCAGAAGCAGAGGTAGGGGGATCTCCATATACTCAAGGCCAGTCTGGTGTACACTGCCAATTCCAGGGCTACACAGTGACATTCAGTCCCAAACCAAACCAAAGCAAACCAAACCAAGGGGCTGAGAAGAGCCCAAGCAGGGAGAAAACCATCCACAGGCTGCAGTCACCTTGGGAGACCTGGAGAGCTGAAGAGCCTGGCTCAGCCATGGGCAGCTTGACAGCCCAACACATGGGTTTTAGAAATCACTTAAGAACTGGGCTATGGTGGTTTATGCCTTTAATGCTAGCACTCTAGGTGGATCTCTGAGCTTGAGGCCAGCCTGGTCTATAGTATGAGCAAGGGCGGTCTCAATAAATAAATAAATAAGTGAATGAATAAATAAATAAATACACAACAAAAAAATAGAAAGCATTTAATAAATACGGATTCCCTCACCCTCAATAATGAGATCCCTCACTAATCAGAACGGTATCTCAGAAGAATACGTATTCAAATTAAACGAAGGACTTCCAAGTGGTAAGTCTGATCTATTTAGTGATGACTTCTTGTTGGATCTTGGCTGAACTCTTGGACTTTAAGCCCTTGTTTCTAAAGATCACTATGTAACCCTACAAATCTGTGAGCAGAGGAGGGGCAGCAAGGACAAATGAAGGATAGGTAGCTTGTACCCAGGATGGGCAGTCTAATTCTGAGGCTGTAACAGTGCTGGCTAGAAAATATGTGGAAAAACTTAATCCTCTTGGAGTGTGTGGAATCACGCACGGACCTCTGGTGCTGTGAGTTAAACTGCTGAACTCAAGCAACTCGTGAAAGGTATTAGGCCTTTCTCCTCCTAGATGGGGCTTAGTCTTCTTAGAGGATGGAATGTAGCTACAACTATAAAAACAAACAAACAAGAAAAGGAAGGAAGGAAGGAAGATAAACTGAATCTAACCGTAACCTCCAACCTCCACGAGGCACAGCACCGCCCTTAAGCTAACAAGGGTCAAGGGTGCTGAGCAGCGATGTCCTCTGCTTCTGCTCACTCCACCCACTTCTGCTCGCTCCGCCCACTTTTGCTCACTCCACCCACTTTTGTTCACTCCGCCCACTTCTGCTCACACCCTTGTCCACCCTAGCCCAATCTGTCATAAAGTTGCCCATTTTAAAGGTCTGAAGACAACCTGTGGGAGTCAGTTCTCTCCTTCCATCATTTGGGTCCTGGAAATTCAACTCAGGCTGCCAGGCTTGGTGGCAAGCACCTTTACTCCTGAGCCAACTTGCCAGCTCAGTGTTCACTCTTGTTTAATGATACCTGTCCTTTCCTGATCTGAGCCTTTGCTTAACCATTTTGCACAGTAGGTTTTTGTTATTTATGGCATATACGGAAACACATCTCTGGACTAAGATGGTAGAATGTCTTTGTAGAGACAATGCCAGGAGCATCACATCTTCATCTGAGGCTGTGCTAACTCTTGCTCTCTGCTCCATCAAATCCACAGACTACAGCTAAGCACTGAAGCCCACCAAAGACTTCCAATGCAGGGCTACTCTGGAGAAGGCTTTCATAGGGACTCTGATCTCCTGATGATAAGAAGTAATGTTTCTCTTTAAAAACTATTTTTCTTACATTTATTTATTTATTTATGGTATATGAATCCTGAGTAGGTATATTTGCCAGAACACAGAGGAAAAACCTGTGGAAGTCAGCTTTCTCTTTCCACCATGTGGGGTGGAGCCCAGGAACCTTACTCAGGTCATCAGGCTTGACAACAAGCACCATTCCCCAACTGAACTGGCCCAATGTAAAAGCTTTCATCTAATGCCAGGTCAAGAAAGTGGGGAGGGGGGTTGGTATGCAGGGGGAGGGGGAAGGAGGAGGGGATAGGGGGTTTTCGGAAGGGTAATGAGGAAAGGGGATACCATTTGAAATGTAAATAGAGCAAATATCTAATAAACAAGTGAATGGATTCTTTTTTCTTCCTTCCTATCTTCCCTTCTTTCTTCTTCTTCCCATCCTTCCTTCTTCCCTTCCCTCCCTTTTATGTCTGTGAGCCTACATGAATTTATGTGCACCAGGTGTCCACAGAGGCCAGAGGGAATTGAATCCACTGACACTGTTATTACAGGTAGCTGTGAGTGGCTTAATATGGTTTATGGGAATCAGTCCAGGGTTCTCAGCAAAAACACTATGCACTCTTAACCACTGAGCTATCTCTCCAGCCACTTGTCTATTATTCTTAAACAAGGGCAGCACAAAATATATACCCCAGTCTAAAGAGCAGCTTATATATTTTTAATGGGCTTAAATATTGTAAATGTAGAGTTTCTGGAAAGCTCTTGTTAAAAGTCACTTTTGTCTAGGTATTTTACTTCCTTGCATATGATGATTCAAAACTACACACAGCGCCTACTTCTACAACACTTAGTTAGTTGAAGTCACAAAGCAAAAATCTGTTTCCTACATTGAAGTTGCAGGCAGACTAAACAAAATTTTTAAGAAAGCAGACAGCCAGAGGGAACCTGTACCAGGCAGGAATACCTGCACTGTAACAGATAGAGGGAGCCTGTGGAAGCCTCAGAGGGAAGACTTCCAGGAGGAAGAAACCCCCATGCTTTTGTGAGTTTTACAGCCCAGAGCTCAACTAGTTCTCAGAGTGAATATCAGAGAAAACCCACTCTGCTTCCAGCAGGCGAGTTACAGCAGCTGCTCTTTTAACACAGGCAGGGCAGAGAGCAGATTCTAAGAGAGCCTGCAAAGAGAAATACCCACCTGCCCAGACCATGGCCCACAGCAAGAGGAAAGAGACACAGTCATCGTGTTCACAGTCCCAAGGCTCAGGGACTAGAGGGCATCCTGTCCCCTTTCCTCTTACCCTGCCTGCCCCTGTTTCGGTAAGGTCCATTTACACTTTTTTTTTAACCGGACATCATTTCTAGCTATGAAACTACAAGGAAGGCTAACTAAAGGCAAAGGCAGTTTGAACAGACAGAGTAAACACCCACACCAGACATGGTAAGCATGCTGGTATTAGCAGACCAGAAGCTGAAGCAACCTGAGTCAACACGATGAGAATGTAAATGAAAAACAATATAAAGAGGGGAGGGGACCTAGCAAGACACAACAAAGGCTGTAAAATTTTTATTTTAAATGACATGTATGTGCCTATGTGGATATGTGCACATGAGTACAGGTGTCTATGGGGGTCAGAGAGGGCACCAGACCCCTCCTACCTCCAGCTCGACTCAGAGGTGTTGTGAGCCTCTGCCTTGGGTGCTGGGGACTGAACTCAGATCCTCTGCTCAGCGTACATGCTCTTGACTGCTGAGTTAATCTCCAGCCCCACATCTGGCATTGTGGGTTACAGGGATTGAGTCCAGGTTGTCAGGCTTACCTGCCTAATGCTTTTACCCACTGAGCCACCAGTCTGCCCTATTATTCTGTTCAGAATAACAATGTATATGATCATGGATACTTATGCACCTGCTAACACGTGTCACTGAAATGAGTGGCAGCAATGACACAAGGACAGGTAGGAGGAATTTAGGACACTGTGTTAGCATAAGGTGTCCATCCCCCGTGACTGGAACAGCCCAGCAGAACAGCAGTGCTGCAGCAGCTGTAAGGTGTGTCACGCTCCAGGACAGTGTGGTGGTTTGAATGAGAAAGACTCCCATAGGCTCAAGTGTTTGAATGTTTCATTTCCAGTTAGAGGAACTACTTGGGCAGAATTAGATGCTGCCTTGCTGGAATAGGCATGGCCTTGTTGGAGGAAGTGTGTCACTGGAGGTGGGCTTTGAGATTTCAAAAGCTCGTGCCAGGTCCAGTTTTGCCATCTTACTGCCTGTAACTTGCTGATTAGATGTGAGCGCTCAGCTACTTTCCCAGCACCATGCCTTCCCACCTGGCTGCTGCCACAGTCCCTGCCATAATCACCATGGACCAACCTTTCGAGACTGTAAGCAAGTCCCCAATTTAATGCTTTTTGGCTATGAGTTGCCTTGGTCATGATGTCTCCTCACAGCAATAAAGTAGTAACTAATACAGGTAGATATAGAAAAGATAAAATCATAACATATACGCTAAGAAAGGAAAAATCTGCAACAGGCTGATACCAGCTCTAGTTGACCCTGGGCATCAGTAGGTTTTCCATCTGTAGATTCAACAATCACAGATGGCAAATATTTAAAGAAAAAAAAATCCTGGCTGCATCTGCACTAAACACATTTTGTGTGTGTGTGTGTGTGTGTGTGTGTGTGTGTGTGTATGTATGTGTGTGTGTTATCCACTACAGAGTTCACAGCCATTTAGAACATTGTAGTATACTATGCTCTATAGACAATTTGCAGATGATTGAAGCAGAGTAGAGGATAAATGCACAGGTTATATGCAAATACTATACATGCTATATAAGAAGCGTGCTTCTCACTGTGCTGGGGATGGAAGCCAAGGCCTGTGCATAGTAAGCAAGCATCCATTCACTGGACTGCACCCTCGGCCAGGTTATCTACAGACTCACAGCTTAAGAGTAAATGTAGAAAAATACATTGTGTTAACAGCATGCAAAGAAGTGTATGACTTCAAAACAAGTAAAGTTGCCAAATAAAATGAGCGACTCTACAATGCACAGTTTGTAAGTCTCCAAGAAGGTGTGGCTCTTCTCAAACATGAGAGAAAAGTTCTCTATCACCTCTGAGTTCTGTTACCAGCCCTGTAATATCTACCCCTCCCTCCCTCCTTCCCTCTCTCCGTGTGTGTGTGTGTGTGTATGTATGTATACATGTGTGTACAGGTGCTTGTGAAGGTAGGATGTGGAGGTGTGTGTGTGTGTACACATGTGTACAGGTGCCTATGAAGATAAGATGTGGAGGTGTGTGTGTATACATATGTGTACAGGTGCGTATGAAGATAGGATGTGAAGGTGTGTGTACACATGTGTACAGGTACCTATGAAGATAGGATGTGGAGGTGTGTGTGTGTATACATATGTGTACAGGTGCCTATGAAGGTAGAATGTGGAGGATCACACCCGTAGTACCAGCTGAGGCATGAAGATCATTAAGTCCAGGAGTTCTAGGCTGTGGTATACATGACAATCAGTTGTCTGCACCAAGTTTATCATCAATATGGTGACTTTCTGGGGGCAGAGAACAACAGGAGTTGTCTAAGGAGGGGTGTAATGGCACAGGTCAGAAAAGGAACAGGTTTGGTACACATGGGGACTCACAGACAACACTGGCTGGCTTTCCTTGATCATCTCCACCTTTTTCTTCTCAGACAGTGCTTTGCACTGAAACTGAAACCCACTGACTGAGCTAGGCTGGCTAGCCAATGAGCTTTCAGGATCCTCTAGACCCTGTTCCCAAACAAGACTGGGGGTTCGGGTATGCACCCTCATACCCAGCTGTTTATGTGAGTGTTGGGGACTCAAACTCAGATCTTCCTTCTTGTCAGAAGTCTCTTTATTGACTTATTTTCCTAGTTCCACCAAAATATCAGAGTCTAGGGATAACTAGGAGAAAAGCCAACAGGACAGCCAAGAGGAGCCACTGTTAGCACCAGAGATGTCAGCCATGCTCTCTCAGCGTGAAGAGATGCAGCAGTCAGGACGCTAACGAGGACACGTCTGATCTCAAACTGCTGACTACCATTGGATAGAACTGATATCATATAACTGATAACAGCCACAGAATGCACCCTCCTCCCAGCTATGGATACTTATGGCCTTTGAAGAGGACCTGTGCTTGCTCCCAGCACATGGGAGCTGCTCATAACTGCCGGTAATCCTAGCTCCAGGAACCTGATGCTCTCTTTTTGGATAACTGTATGCACACAGCACCCTCCCCCACTTATATATAGGCATGATTAAAAATAAAAATAAAATTCTTTTAAAAAAGAAGTTACACAAAGCCTCTGTCAGCACAACAGAAATCTGAGAGTAATAAAAACTGCTGAATGCAAAACCCCTGAGATGGAGAAGCAGATCTTTGTATGTGACACAAGGGTCAAAGACAAGATGCCAAGAGAAATTAAAACTATTCTGAACTAAGTGCAAAAACAGCCAGTGCATGTGAATTTCCACAATGTAAATAGTGCTTAGAAAGAAACACAGAACAGAAGGATGTGCCAGTAAAGAGGAAAGAACATGGCAGTCCCTTAAGACTACATGCAAGGGAACCTTAAAAAGGAGAGATCTAAAGTAAGCTTAAAACGGTGGTTCTCAACCTGTAGGTTGTGACCCCCGTGAGGTCATATATCAGATAATCTGCATATCACATGTTTATATTATAATTCATAGCAGTAGCAAAATTATACTTATGAAGTAGCAATGAGATAATTTTATGGTTGGGGTCATCACAACACGAGGAACTGTATTAGAGGATCTCAATATTAGGAAGGTTGAGAACCATGACTTAAAAAAAATAGAAATCCTGACCTAGCTTCTGTCTATTAAAAACAATTGAGTTAATAATTAAGATCCTTCCTCCCCTGAAAGGCAACAGGCCCAGAACTGTCATACATTTAAAAATACACTAGCCAGGTGTGGTGGCACGTGCCTGTAACCCCAGGACCTGGGAGGCAGAAGCAGGAGGATTATTTGAAGCTTAAAGCAAGCCTGGTCTCAGAAATTCCAGACTAGCAAGGACCACACAGTGAGACCCTGTCTCAATAGAAGAAGTAGTAAAAGCAGCCAGTTTCAAGGCTGGTTTAACAACCAAGTACTTAAGGTCCACTGTTACATCAAGAGACTAAAAAACGTACACGATCACATCAATAGTTTTATAAAAATATTTGGCAAAGCCAAAACCTCATTTATGACAAAACTAAAAGAAAGTTTCTTCAATGTAATTTCTATAAATAATCTATCACTATCCCTCCCCATTCCCTCCCTGCCTCCCTCTGTTCCTTCCTTTTAAACATATTATTTTGCGACATGCCTGGACTAGCCTGGAATTCATGACGTTCCGGCCTCAGTCTTCTCAGTTCTGATGAGCCAAATGGAAGAGCTAAATAACTGGAGGGCGCTCTAGGCCTGAGGATGGGAAGACGAGCTGCAGCAAACTGCTGGTCCTCCAGGCATAATCTATAGAACTTATGGCATCCTGGAAACCCCAGCAGGTGTCAACGATAAGGGTCCCCGGTCTTTATAGGGGAGCAGAAGGACCCAGAAGAGTCAACACTGCATGAAAGGAGAAGAGCTGTCGGGGACTCCATAACCAAGGTTAAGATCTATTGTACAACTGCAGTCATGAAGACAGTAGGGTTGTCCAAAGAACAGACACCTGGACCAGTGAGACGGAACAGAGGGCTCAGAAACAGACCCACAAGAATGTGGTCACCTGACAGAGGAGTATAGGGGATACAATGAAACAGTCCTCAACAAACGACACCGGGACAGCTGGACAGCCACACATAAAAAACCTGCACATCATCAGCTCAAACTGGGCCACAGGCCTGCATGTAGAATGCAGACCTAGAAAGCTGGCAGAGGGAACGAGGAAATCCAGTCTTGGCTCCAAAGGTATGATCTGTGGGAGGGGGAACTGGAGGGCTGATTTCTGCTAAAGTGAAATCTTTTTTCAGCCAAGAGAAAACAGGTATCATGAAGAGAGTGAGAAGTCATGCTGCTGACGAGGAGAAAATGCCAAAGGCATATGAGGACTGTTACCAAACAAACAAACAAATGGATAAGCAAATAAATAAATAATGCTTCAAGCCCATGTGTAAGATTACAAGTCATGAGGTCTAAAAATGGGCCAAAGACTCAACACACACACCTAACTGAAGAAGATTCATGGAAGTAAGCATGCGACAGATCCTTCATGCCACCTGCCACCAGAGGAATGCAAGCTACAACAGTAGTGGGCCATTGACACATCTTTATCAGGATTGCTACAGACGCTCTAAAGATTTAGACTGACAGAAACGTCACTCACTGCTGGC
Source organism: Tokudaia tokunoshimensis (assembly GCA_036184795.1). Taxonomy (NCBI): domain Eukaryota; kingdom Metazoa; phylum Chordata; class Mammalia; order Rodentia; family Muridae; genus Tokudaia; species Tokudaia tokunoshimensis. The sequence continues at coordinate 136,009,774 of BTHU01000002.1, read as the reverse complement.
ACAGACCCATGGCCCTTTGGAAGGTATTAATGGTTTCTTATAAAACCAAGGCTACTCTTCCACCCGACCCAGTAGAGTCTAGATGACACGGCCACACAAGCTTATGCGCAGATGTGAACAGAAACTACTTGTTTCTATCCAAACTGCTCTTCAGTAGATGAACGAGCGGCACAAAACAGTGGGGTAAGTAACCAGTGCATCCAGGCAAGCAGTGCTACTCAGCATGGAAAGAAAACGAGCCATTAGGCCCTCAAGAGACACAGCAGATTACGAGTGTCTGATGCAGAGATTACACAGAGCAGAAAAATGTGCATAAGCAAGACAAGGGATATGCTGCATCCACAATGTGATGCTCTAAACAAGGCAGAACTATGGAGCCTTAAGAATACTGGGGTAGGGGGCTGTGAAGCAGATGTGCTCAACTATACTTACTGGACACAAATATACTATAACTCATGAAAAACTGTTTTAAAAAGGTATTTTAAAAGGTTATTGGTCAGGGCAGTGGTGGTACTGTTTGGCAGTGTTCCTTCATATATTATATATTTGCCTAAAACGTGTAAAATGTACAGCATTAAAAGTGAACCTTGATGTAAACTATGGGTTTTAAACGATAAGTATCAAGGTGGGGTCATCAACTGGGATGATCATACTATGGGGAAGGGCTGCAATACTGAGGAAGCTGTATTCTTGTGGGGCATAGGTGGACTATCTCTGGATTCCCCTCTTAATTTTGCTATGAATCTAAAACTGCTAAAGAAAAAAATAGTCTCACAGACAATTTAGGAGTAACCTGCCCAATGCTCCAGTATGGTGACAGAAGGCTATGGCTGGACACGCCAGGGCCTGCCATTCCCATTCTAAGAGAATACATGAATAAGACCCTTTTCTCTCCTCCCTTAGGGATAATCGCCCAGCTGGTTCTGTGTGCAGAGGCCTTACTCCACAGTGAGGCAAGCTTGACGTTTCCTAGGACTTTTATGGATTCAGTCACTGCACAGGGGAGCTCTCTGCTCTGAGCTGGGCACACTGCTAGTAGGAAACACAGCTATCATCCTAGCCTAGTCTGTCTGCATGTTCTGTTAAACACAGGCAAGACCTACTCATAAAGCCAGGCCTAGAAAGTGGAACAGATATGAGGTCAAGGAGCAAAGAATTGTTCCAAATCGGAACACTGCCTGGGCTGCTGCCAGCATGTCAGGAACGTAGCCCTTGTGACCCTAAAGTCACTGCAGATTGCTCACTGCTGTCCAGTCCACATGGAAACTGGGCAACAAGGTCATGCAGAGGACTCAAGTTTTCGCATCAAAACATCAGCTGCCTTTAAACTTGAGATGACCCACTGTGACCCTACATCTGATAGCAGGCTAAATATCCAAAATATATAAAGAAGTCAAGAAGCTAACCACCAAGAAACCAAAAAACCCAATCAAAAAAATGGGTTTAGTATAGAACTAAACAGAGAATTCACAACAGAGGAATCTCAAATGGCTGAGAAACCCTTAGTCATCAGGGAAATGCAAATCAAAACGACCCTGAGATTCTACCGTATACACAAACAGAATGGCTAAGATCAAAAACTTAGGTGACAACACATGTTAGTGAGGATGTGGAGAATGAAGAACACTCCTCCATTGCTGGTGAGATTGCAAACTGGTAAAACCACTCTGGAAATCAATCTGGCGGTTCCTCAGAAAACTGGAAATAGTTCTACCTGAAGACCCAGCTATACCACTCTTGGGCATATACCCAAAATATACCCCACCATATCACAAGGACACATGTTCCACTATGTTCACAGCAGTTTTATTTATAATAGCCAGAAGCTGGAAACAACCCCAGTTGTCCCTCAACAGAAGAATGGATACAGAAAATGTGGCTCATTTACACAATGTAAATACTATTTACACAATGTAATACTATTCAGCTATTAAGAACAAGGACATTATGAATTTTGCAGGCAAATGGATGGAACTAGAAAATATACTGAGTGACGTAACTTAGACCCAAAAGGATATGCATGGTATGTCTCACTAATAAGTATATATTAGCCAAAAAATTAGCCAAAAAAGTATAGAATTCCCAAGATACAATCCACAGAACTCAAGGCTAACAAGCGGAAGGGCCCAAGTGAGGATGCCTTAATCTCACTTGGCAGGGAGAAGCAAGCAATCACAGGAGGGAGGAGCCAGGGAGGGACCTAGGTGGGAAAGGCAACAGGGAGGGGAACAGGGGAACATGATCAGGTATTGAGGGGGGGGGCAGGACTGAAGCCCTCCCTGAGGGCCAGCAGAAAGAATCAAACAGGCAACCTTGGGAGATAGGAGGTGGAAGGACCCTCTAGAATGTACCAGAGACTTGGGAGGTAAGAGACTCTCAGGACTCAAAGGGAGAGACCTTAGATGAAATGCCCTACAGTGGGGAGAGGGAACTTGTAGAGTTCACCTCCAGTAGAAAGACAGGGCATCAAGTGGAGGGAGGGGGTCGCCATCCACAGGCAAAACCTCTGACCCATAATTGTTCCTGTCTAAAAGATGTGTAGGAATAAAAATGGAGAAGAGACTGAGGAAAGGAGATCCAGTGACAGGCCCAAATTGGGATCCAGCTCGGGGGTAGGGGAGCCCCAAGGCCTGATACTATTACTGATGCTATGGTGTGCTTACAGACAGGAGCCTATCATGACTGCCCTCTGAAAGACCCAACAAGCAGCTGAAAGAGTCGGATGCAGATATTGCACCCAACCAATGGACAGAAGTTGGTGACCCTGTGGTTGAACTAGGGAAAAGCTGCAAGAAGCTGAGGAGGAGAGTGTCCCTATAGGAAGACCAGCATTCTCACCTAACCTGGAACCCCAGGATATCTCAGACAAGAGCCATACACCAGCTGATATAAGGCCCCAACACACAAACAGCAGAGGACTGCCAGGTTTGGACTCAGTCAGAGAAGATGCACCTAACCCTCGAGAGACTTGGGGCCCCAGGGTGTGGGGATGTCTGGTGGGGTGGGAGTGGGTATGGGGAACAGTCAGAAGGGGATGAAGTCTGGACTGTTAAAAAAAAATATTAAAGAATGAATAAATAAATAAATAAGGGAAAAAAGATTATCAGGTATCATTGTATCTTGTATTTTGATCAGAATCAAAGGCATAATCAGAATCAAATCTAGATGCTGGTGTTTGAATGAGTTGCTGGTATATCATACAACTGTACTAAACAGAATCAAAGAGCCATTTTGCTAGGACCACACGAAAAAGTAAAACTTCTATTGAGGTCAATTGAGAAGAAAAGATGTTCAGTGTGGGGAGTTGGCATGCACTCAGGTCCATACACAGGGAAAATCTCCCATCTTAGAGCTACCTCAAGCTCATCTCCCCAGTTACTGAGAAGAGATTTCGGGCAGACATTGAGCAAGGATGAATCCCAGCAGGAGTGCTATGCATCTGCTCCTAAAATATATGATTGCCCCCAAATTAAGTTTACAGAAACAAAAAAAATACATAATGGCGACACAGAAAGCATCCCCAAAACAGTAGAGCAAAATTCCCAAGAATATCCTCCACCCTCATTAGGAGAAAGGGAACAGCTATACATTTGGGACTTCTGTTCAAGGAAAACAGAGACCTGGCAAAAGCAACAGGTTTGTTTGTGGTTTTGTTGTTGTTTTTGTTTGTTCATTTGTATTTTAACTTTCCCTGTGCCAATCAAACCACACAGAAGCCATGAAAACCACAGATAACTATATACATGGAGGAAGCTTCTGGGGGGGGCGGGGCAGCTTTGGGTGAGAGCTAACCTCCCAGCCTGAGCTCAGTTCTCAGATAATTGCCACCTTTAGGAACTCCTGGAAGAGTTCCCGCTCTTAAGCAGTCCTTATTTGACCCGACTCAGAACTGACCTACTGTGAAAGTCTTTTTTCTGGGGTCAGTGCCCATAGGCTAGTTTGCTTAAAGTCATCAGCTGTTAAGGTGGTGGTCAGGTTAGCAGTCTGAGAAAAAGGAGCCCATCAAAAATGCTCAGGAAGATGTGGGAACTGTCCCTGGCAGCTCTGACGAGTTCAGTGGATTCTTGGCAATGCAGAAGAGCACGTATGGGCATGACGCTCTGGGCATGTTCCAAACCACCTATGAGCTCAGCCGAGCTCTGAGAAGGAAGGCCTGGGCGCTCAGTGTGGCTGACCTGAGCATCATGCCAGCAGGGGATAAAAGGCAGGGCAGGATTATTAACTGCTCATGGAAGCATGTCCCAGCGTATACAGAGCCCCCTGTCAGAGCCTGGAAGGGGCATTTAAGGAAATCTCTATTTACTTCTGACCACAAAGTTAACTGAGCAGAGACTCCAATACCACGCAGGACTAGATTGCAACCTAACAAAATCCAAGTCAAATAGTTCAAAAAAGTCACTGAAAATAGCAAACACTGAAAGAACAAGCCACAGAGCAGAGAATCTGATGGTCCAACTGGAGGCACTACTACTCAAAAGGCCCAGTTCTCTAAGGGGTGAGTATGTATGATCAAAATACATCATCTGTATGTGTGAAGATGTCATAGTAAACCAATTATTATGAAATACAGGAATCTAGGCAGCTATTCAAGAGAAGGATTTGCTATTTTAAAATAAACATTTCCTAAAAATATAAAACCCCCACATATTTGTTTATTTATGTTTGAGTTTGCCTACATGAGTTGACATTGAACAAAGGTCCTCTGCAAACTTGGAAGTGCTCTTAATCACCAAGTCATCTCTCCAGTCTCAACAACCACTTCTTAAGAACTGACCAGAATTTCACAAGCACAACTTAGTCTGTCAGAGGGAGCACCTCCCTGACCTCATCACCAGGCTCACCGAGTACTCTCCACAGGGACTCCTGGGAACAGTCTCAAACTGTATATGAACTATATATAGCTTGCTCTTAGATGAACTCATAAGAAATTCTTCTGACTCTGGATTTGACAAGGGTTTCTTAGCTTAACTGATAACACAGGCAACTGGAGAAAATAGATGTGTTTTTACTTTGCTGAACCTTAAAGCTTTTGTTTCCAAAGACTACAGAAGAGTGAAGAGAGGTCAGAGAATGGAAAATGTCAGCATACTATACTATAATGATGCTACTTATGCAGTGCCTGGTACCCAGAACCCATCAATCACCTGACAACCCTCAGTAAAATCACAAACACAACTGACACATGGCTTAGCTAAAGGTATAAAAATGGTTACAGAAAGATATCCTATATCACGGGGCCCTGGGGCAGTGCACTTTAGAACCTCAGGGAGATGGACCTTGTATGTACCTACAGGACACCACCCTACACTTGCAGATGACTGTAAGAAAACTAAAAAGGAAGATTAGAGTGGCACAGTGTCTTCCAGACAGGACAGGACTCACAGCATATGTGTGTGCCTGCACAAGGTCAAACTAGTCGACAGTCTAGAGCACAGAGTGGGAAGGCGATCAGGATCCCCCACCCCTGAGGTGCTTTGGTGACAGTTAATGACTTCTAGGGGAGGGAGCCAATTTTCTTTAAGGGTGTGGCCTCTGGTAAGTCCACCGTGCTCCAAGACATGGCCCCATACCCAGACATACAGAGGTAGTTCAAATTGAACATGATAGGTTATTTCAAAACAAGCAAGCAAGCAAGGAAACAGAAAAACCAGGACACAAAGTTGGAGGTGGATCTGGGGAGAGATGTGGGGGTAAATATGATAAAAACACATAGTACGAGGTTATCAAAGAATGAAAATACTCTATCTGAAAATAGACAGCACACTGCTGCTGAGGGTAAGGAGGCACAGTTGTCAACCAGTCAACATTTGCCTCCTAAGTATAAACTCAAGAGATGTGGAAACCTGTCTTCACACAAACATTCCCAGTAACCCAAGGTGGCTATGATCCCTGTGCCCACCAACTGACAAGCATGGGCTGCATCTGGCCAATGGGGCGTCATTCATCCCCACAGAGAGGAAGGCACTGGAATACTATGGTGTGAAAAAAGCCTTGAAAACATCATGCAGAGTATAAAAAGCTATTCTCAAAAGTCATATTACATAAACTGCCCAAACTAGGAAAGCCTGGAGAGACTGGACCTAGACAGATGCTTGGCAGTGTCAGGGAGGAGGACAGGCTGGGAGGGATTATAGACTTGTAGAAAGCTTATAGACTGAGAAAGGCATGGTAGACTCTGCATGATGGTTGTACAGCCTTCAGAATGTATTGGGAAAGGACAACTGAACTGTACTTTTTTTTTTTTTTTGTTTTTCGAGACAGGGTTTCTCTGTATAGCCCTGGCTGTCCTGGAACTCGCTCTGTAGACCAGGCTGGCCTCGAACTCAGAAATCCGCCTGCCTCTGCCTCCCAAGTGCTAGGATTAAAGGGGTGCGCCACCACCGCCCGGCTTGAACTGTACTTTTAAAATGTAAACATTTATCAGAGTATGTGACTTCTGTCTTAAACACATGCCCAACCCAGTGAAATTGAGGATAGGATCAATGGAGCAACTGAAATACCACCTGGCAAATGAACACACCGGTCCACGTGGGGACTCCCAGGAAAGGCTTCTTTGCCACGAATCATTTCTCATCAGCTAAGTAAGTACCAAGGCCATTTTCCATTAGAATTGTTCAACCATGTGTCATTTCCTGTCAGCTAAGTAAGTACCAAGGCTGTAGACTTTTTCAATTATGTGTCATTTCCTGTCAGCTAAGTCAGTACTGACTTAGGTTGATCACCATAAAGACCAAGAGAACATCTAAAGATCTGCAAGATGTAGAATATCACAGGGAAGATAAACGGGGAGAGAGTTTATCTGTAGTCTTCAAACACAAGAGAGTGAGAGAGTCAGAAAGCCTGTGTGAAACCTTGGAAAAGCTAATATGAAAAGGATGGAGGGATGGAAAGAAGGAATTGAAGAGGAAGGGGAGGAGGGATGAGTGGGAGGGGGAAAGAAAAGGGAGGGGAAGAGAAAAAAAGCTAAGGAAATGCTCACCTGCATCCAGAACCATCCCCCCGCCTATGACGTGACTTGTCTTTTCTTTTTTTTTTCTTTTCTAATTTTTTTTTATTTACATTCCAAATCATTTCCCCTTTCCCGTTTCCTCCCTCCCCGAAAGTCCCATAAGCCCCCTTCCCTCCCTCTTTTCTCCATTCAACCCCCTCTCGTTTCTCTGTCCTGGCGTTCCCCTACATCCAATCTTTCCAGGACCAGGGGTCTCTCCTTCCATCTTCTTAGAAATCTATTGATATGCGAATTGTGTCTAGGGTATTCCGAGATTCTGGGTTAATATCCCCTTATCAGTGACTGCATACCATGTGTGTTCTTTTGTGATTGGGTTACCTCACTAAGGATGATATTTTCAAGTTCTGACCATTTGCCTAGGAATTTCGTGAATTCATTGTTTTTAATTGCAGAGTAGTATTCCATTGTGTAGATATACCACATCTTCTGAATCCATTCCTCCGTTGAGGGACATCTGGGTTCTTTCCAGCTTCTGGCTATTATAAATAAGGCTGCTATGAACATAGTGGAGCATGTGTCCTTATTGCATGCAGGTAAAGCCTCTGGGTATATGCCCAGGAGTGGTATAGCCGGATCCTCCGGGAGTGTCATGCCCAGTTTTTTGAGGAACCGCCAGACTGCTTTCCAGAGTGGTTGTACCAGCTTGCAATTCCACCAGCAGTGGAGGAGTGTTCCTCTTTCTCCACATCCTCGCCAACAACTGCTGTCTCCTGTGTTTTTGATCTTAGCCATCCTGACTGGTGTGAGATGGAATCTCAGGGTTGTTTTGATTTGCATTTCCCTAATGACTAGGGAAGGATGATGAACATCTCTTTAGGTGCTTCTCAGCCATTAGATATTCTTCAGGTGAGAACTCTTTGTTTAGCTCTGTACCCCATTTTTTAATAGGGTTACTTGCCTCTCTGGAGTTTAACTTCTTGAGTTCTTTGTATATATTGGATATTAGCCCTCTGTCGGATGTAAGGTTGGTAAAGATCATTTCCCAGTTAGTTGGTTGCCGCTTTGTCTTTTTGACAGTGTCTTTTGCCTTGCAAAAACTTTGTAATTTAATGAGGTCCCATTTGTCAATTCTTGATCTTAGAGCATAAGCTATTGGAGTTCTATTCAGGAAATTTTCCCCTGTGCCCATATGTTCAAGGTTCTTCCCTAGTTTCCTTTCTATTAGTTTCAGTGTGTCTGGTTTTATGTGGAGATCCTCGATCCACTTGTAATTGAGCTTAGGGCAAGGAGATAAGAATGGGTCAATTTGCATTCTTCTGCATGTTGACCTCCAGTTGAGCCAGCACCATTTGTTGAAAAGGCTATCTTTTTTCCACTGGATGGTTTTAGCTCCTTTGTCAAAGATCACGTGACCATAGGAGTGTGGATTCATTTCTGGGTCTTCAATTCTGTTCCATTGATCTACATGCCTGTCACTGTACCAATACCATGCGGTTTTTAACACTATTGCTCTGTAGTACAGCTTGAGGTCCGGGATACTGATTCCCCCAGAGGTTCTTTTACTCTTGAGAATAGTTTTAGCTATTCTGGGTTTTCTGTTATTCCAGATGAATTTTTGAAGTGCTCTTTCTAACTCTATGAAGAATTGAGTTGGGATTTTGATGGGGATTGCATTGAATCTGTGTATTACTTTTGGTAAGATGCTCATTTTTACTATATTAATCCTGCCAATCCATGAGCATGGCAGATTTTTCCATTTTCTGAGGTCTTCTTCAATTTCTTTCTTCAGAGACTTGAAGTTCTTGTCATACAGATCTTTCACTTGTTTGGTTAGAGTCATGCCAAGATACTTTATATGGTTTGTGGCTATCGTGAAGGGTATCATTTCTCTTACTTCTTTCTCAGCCTGCTTATCCTTTGAGTATAGGAAGGCTACTGACTTGCTTGAGTTGATTTTATATCTGGCCACTTTGCTGAAGTCGTTTATCAGCTGTAGGAGTTCTCTGGTGGAGTTCTTTGGGTCGCTTAAGTATACTATCATATTGTCTGCAAATAGTGATAGTTTGACTTCTTCCTTTCCAATTTGTATCCCTTTGACCTCTTTTTGTTGTCTAATTGCTCTAGCTAGAACTTCAAGCACTATATTGAAACTAGCCTTGTCTAGTCCCTGATTTTAGTGGGATTGCTTCAAGTTTCTCTCCATTTAGATTGATGCTGGCTACCGGTTTGCTGTAAATTGCTTTTACTATGTTTAGATATGGGCCTTGAATTCCTGCTCTTTCCAAGACCTTTAGCATGAAAGGATGCTGAATTTTGTCAAATGCTTTCTCAGCATCTAATGAGATGACCATGTGGTTTTTTTCTTTGAGATTGTTTATATAGTGGATTACATTGATGGATTTCCTTACATTGAACCATCCCTGCATCCCCGGGATGAAGCCTACTTGATCGTAGTGAATGATCGTTTTGATGTGTTCTTGGATTCGGTTGGCAAGAATTTTATTGAGTATTTTTGCATCGATATTCATAAGAGAGATTGGCCTGAGATTCTCTTTCTTTGTCGGATCTTTGTGTGCTTTTGGTATTAGTGTAATTGTGGCTTCATAGAACGAGTTGGGTAGTGTTCCTTCTGTTTCTATTTTGTGGAACAGTTTGAAGAGTATTGGTGTTAGGTCTTCTTTGAAGGTCTGATAGAATTCTGCACTAAAACCATCTGGACCTGTGCTTTTTTTGGTTGGAAGACTTCCAATGACAACTTCTATTTCTTCAGGGCTTATAGGACGGTTTAGATGGTCTATTTGATCCTGATTTAATTTTGGTATTTGGTATCTGTCAAGGAAATTGTCCATTTCCTCAAGATTTTCTAGTTGTGTTGAATACAGGTTTTTGTAGTAGGATCTGATGATTTTTTGAATTTCCTCAGTTTCTGTTGTTATCTCTCCCTTTTCGTTTCTGATTTTATTAATTTGGATACTATCTCTGTGCCCTCTGGTTAGTCTGGCTAAGGGCTTATCTATCTTGTTGATTTTCTCAAAGAACCAACTCCTCGTTTTGTTGATTCTTTGTATGGTTTTATTTGTTTCTACTTGATTGATTTCAGCCCTGAGTTTGATGATTTCCTGCCTTCTACTCCTCTTTGGTGTATTTGCTTCTTTTTGTTCCAGGGCTTTCAGGTGTGCCATTAAGCTGTTAGTGTATGCTGTCTCCCGTTTCTTTTTGGCGGCACTCAGGGCTATGAATTTTCCTCTTAGCACTGCTTTCATTGTGTCCCATAAATTAGGGTATGTTGTGCCTTCATTTTCATTAACTTTCAAAAAGTCTTTGATTTCTTTCTTTATTTCCACCTTGACCAAGTTATCATTGAGTAGAGCATTGTTCAGCCTCCATGTGTATGTGGGTTTTCTTTTGTTTTTGTTGCCATTGAAGACCACCCTTATTCCATAGTGATCTGATAGGAGGCATGGGATTAGTTCTATCTTCTTATATCTGTTGAGGTCTGATTTGTGACCAATTATATGGTCAATTTTGGAGAAGGTACCATGAGGTGCTGAGAAGAAGGTGTATTCTTTAGCTCTAGGATGAAATGTTCTATATATATCTGTTAGTTCCATTTGGTCCAAGGCTTCAATTAGATTCACTGTGTCCCTGTTTAGTTTCTGCTTTCCTGAACGATCCATTTCAGAGAGCGGGGTGTTGAAGTCACTCACTATTATTGTGTGCGGTGCGATGTGTGCTTTGAGCTTTAGTAAAGTTTCTTTTACGAATGAGGGTGCCCTTGCATTTGGAGCATAGATATTCAGAATTGAGAGTTCTTGATGGTGGATTTTTCCCTTGATCAGTATATAGTGTCCTTCTGTGTCTTTTTTGATGACTTTAGGTTGAAAATCAATTTTATCTGATATTAGGATGGCTACTCCACCTCGTTTCTTGAGGCCATTTGCTTGTAGAATTGTTTTCCAGCCTTTTACTCTGAGGTAGTGTTTGTCTTTGACACTGAGGTGTGTTTCCTGCATGCAGCAAAATGCTGGGTCCTGTTTACGTATCCAGTCTGCTAGTCTATGTCTTTTAATTGGGGAATTGAGACCATTGATATTAAGAGAGATTAAGGCATAGTGATTATTGCCATCTGCCATTCTTGACGCTATCTTTATGTTTGAGTGGTTATCTACTTTTGGGTTTGATTCAAGAAGGTTATTATCTCATTTTTTCCAGGGTGTTGTTTCTCTCCCTGTATTGGAGGTTTCCACCTATTATCCGTTGCAGGGCTGGATTTGTGGAAAGATATTGTGAAAATTTGGTTTTACCATGGAATATCTTGGTCTCTCCATCTATGGTGATTGAGAGTTTTGCTGGGTATAGTAGTCTAGGCTGGCATTTGAGCTCTCTTAGTGTCTGCATGAGATCTGCCCAGGATCTTCTGGCTTTCATAGTCTCTGGTGAGAAGTCTGATGTGATTCAGATAGGTCTTCCTTTGTATGTTACTTGGCCCTTTTCTCTTACTGCTTTTAATATTCTTTCTTTGTTTAGAACATTTGGTGTTTTGATTATTATGTGACGGGAGGTGTTTCTGTTCTGGTCCAGTCTGTTTGGAGTTCTGTAGGCTTCTTGTACGTTCATCGGCATCTCTCTCTTTAGGTTAGGGAAGTTTTCCTCCATAATTTTGTTGAAGATGTTTACTGGCCCTTTAAGTTGCAAATCTTCACTCTCATCTATACCTATAATCCTTAGGTTTGGTCTTCTCATTGTGTCCTGGATTTCCTGGATGTTTTGGGTTACACGTTTTTTGCATTTTGCATTTTCTTTGACTGTTGAGTCGATACTTTCTATGGAATCTTCAGCACCTGAGATTCTTTCTTCCATCTCTTGTATTCTATTGTTGATGTTTGCATCTATGACTCCTGATTGCTTCTCAAGGTTTTCTATCTCCAAAGTTGTCTCCCTTTGTGATTTCTTAGTTGTTTCTACTTCCTTTTTTAGTTCCTGGATGGATTTGCTGAGATCCTTCACTTGTTTGTTTGTATTTTCTTGTATTTCTTTAAGGTATTTTTGCATTACCTCTTTCAGGATTTCTGCCTGTTGACCCACGTTCTCCTGCATTTCTCTGAGCGATTTTTGTGTTTCCTCCTCATGGGAATCCATCTGTTGATCCATCGTCTCCTGCATTTCTTTAAGCAGTTCTTGTGTTTCCTTTGTAAGGGCATCTAACCGTTGATTCATTTCTTTAAGCAATTTTTGTGTTGCCTCCTTATGGGTCTGTTGACCCATATTCTTCTGCATTTCTTTATGCAATTTTTGTGATTCCTTTGTGAGTGCATCTACCCGTTGATTCATCTCGTTAAGCGATTTTTGTGTTGTCTCCTTGTGCGCCTCGTGACTTGTCTTTTCAATTCCATCAAAAACTTAACTATGGCACCCTACAAGCTGGCTTGTGACCAGGTATTACAACAACCACTCACTGGCGACTCCAAGACCAGCCCTACTCTCTTTGTGTTTGTCACTGGTGGTTATCAGTCTGGGGAGGGAGTCTTCCAACAAGGACAGGAGCCAATACAGGCAAACTGGAAAGACAAAGCTACCCTAGGACCTCCATAGCCAAGAACGATCAGTACAACTGGCAGCATCTGAGACTTGCTGGGGTTTCTTAGTTTCTTTTAGAAAACCAGGGTTTGGGAACCAGAAGAGCCATATTCCCAGAGGTGAGCATCTGAAGGCACATACTGTGTGTGTGTGTGTGTGTGTGTGTGTGTGTGTGTGTGTGTGTGAGAGAGAGAGAGAGAGAGAGAGAGAGAGAGAGAGAGAGACAGAGAGAGACAGACAGAGAGAGACAGAGAGAGAGCATCCGTGGACACACACACTGTGTGAACTTCTGTCTTGTGTGCTCAGCCTGAGCTTCATCTTCCAGCTTTGCACAATAAAATGGAAGAGGACCCAGGTATAAAAAAAGTGGGTGACTTCTGAGCCCATCCTGAGGATTGAGTGTGAGAGAGTTGGCCCTGCCACTCATCTCTTATGAGATGATATGGGCACAAGGGTGATGCCCTCCACACCCTTACCCCCTCGACACCTGTCAATGACTTCAGCACTTGGGAGAGTGGATCCCATGCCTCAACAATGGAGCTGGCCCTGGTGGCATGGGAACAGGTGAGCCAGGCCCCAAGGGAATGAGGGTGGGAGAGCAGAGCCTGCCCCCTGCTGGTGGTGGTATTGGGTGGGCTACCTGGAGTAGTGCTGGAGAACTCACCCTGGTGGTGCAGATGCAGGAGAGCTAGCAGGCTGACCAGTTCAGCTACCACCCAGGCCCAGGTCCAGGACTAGAGTTGGCCCGCCCCAAAGTCTACGTCATCTGTGAACTGCTGGAGCCCATGAAAGGGTAGTCCTGCTGATCCAAAGCTGCAGGATCTCTATGACACTGGGCAACAATGGAATAACTAGAGGGAGTCCCTGTGAAGATCCAGTATGGATGGTGTGGCAGAAGCCAGAGGCTTCAAACCAGACCAATGACTCATTGCAATGAACACTCACAAGATGTGTGGACAGAGGGATATACTGTGGGACACACTGTGACATACTACAGCTTCCATGACAAGATGTTTTTTATGCTTTGCTTTATTTTGCTGTCTTATTTTATTTTATTTTAGTTTGGGGGAGGGTTGCAAGAGTGAAGGGCGGATACAGGAGACGAGGAGATGAGCGGACTGAGGTGCCTGATATGAAACCCGCAAATAATCAATAAAAAAGTTGAAAAACAAAAGAGTGGGTGACTTCAATTCCCCAATGTTAGCAATCCACAGCTCTCCCCAACAAAACTAAACAGGGGTACCCAAATTAATTGACATCATAGATCAAGCAGATTGATAATTCCATCTAAGCCCCAAAGAATACATATTTTTCTCAGCAATCCATGGAACTTTCTCTAAAACAGATCACATATTAAGACACAAAACAGATCAACAAATGTACGGAAATTTAGATTCTTTGATCATAATGGAATAACACTGCAAATCAACAGCAAAAGAAACCCCATCCATAACACAGACAGACTCACAGGGATTAAACCACATCCTATTCAAAATGAACATGTTCTTGAAATCAAGAAGGAAAATTCAGAAATCCTAGAATCAAATGAAAATGAAAACACAACATACCAAAATCTCTGGGACACAAGGAAAGCTGCCTAAAGAGGGACATTTATAGCTCTAAGGGTCTTCATCAAGAAACCAGAGAGATCTCAAATAAATAGCTTAGAGAAAAAAAAAAGCCAAACCCCAAATTAGTACACAGGAAGAAATTTTTTAAGATCAAGGCAGAAATTAATGAAATGGGAACACAGAGATGATTCTTTGAAAAGATAAACAAATGGATGCAATGTTAGCCAAACAAACCTAGAGAAAAAAGACTCAAATCCATAAAATCAGCTATAGAAAGTGAGTCTTTATGGCAGACCCCAATGAAAATCACTGGTTCTTACTTCAAAGACATATTCTACTACACTGGAGAATCTGAAATGCATTCATTTCTAGATGCATCTGACCTGAAAAGTTTAACCAAGTTGAAATTATTTAAACAGGTTGGAAACCATAAGACCGAAGCAGTCGTTTTAAACCTCCCAACTGAAAGAGGTCTAGGCCTAGATATATGCACTGGTGAAGTTTACCAGACCCTCAAAGAAGACAACACCAACGCTTCTCTAACAGTAAGCTCCCTACAGTAAGAAAGGAGGGGGCACTTCCAGGCTTGTTTTACAGAGCTAGAATAACCTCACGATCAAAAGCAGATAAAGACATAGCAACAACAACAAAAATCACAAACCAATTTTCCTGATGAACATAAACATAAAAATACTCAACAAAATAATTGGAAGCTAAATTCAAAAATACACCAAAAAGATCATTCATCATGATCAAGTTAACTTTATTCCAAAGATTCAGGGGTAGAGATATAACACACACACACACACAAAATATACATTTTACAAAATTTATGGATGGTTCAAGAATAGACATCACAGTCATCTTGAAAGATAAAAAGCTTTTGACAAATTCTATATTCTTTTTTATAAAGATTTATTTTTTGTATGTGAGTCCACTGTAGCTGTCTTCAAACACACCAGAAGAGGGCATCAGATCCCATTAGAGACGGTTGTCAGCCACCATATGGTTGCTGGGATTTGAACTCAGGACCTCTGGAAGAGCAGTCAGAGCTCTTAACCTCTGAGTCATCTCTCCAGCCCCTGAAATTCTATATTCCTTAATGCTTAAAGTCTTGAAGAAATTTGGAATATAAGAAATACATCTCAATGTAATAAAGGCCACATGATAAACTTACAGTCAATATTATTTAAATGAGAAAAAGGCAAAACATTTCTGCTAAAATCAGGAAAAAGAGTGCTGTCTGTCCACTTCTCCGCTCTCCTTCAATACAGTACCAAGAATCATAGTTCCTTAGAGAAGGAAATAAAAGGGAAACAAATAGGAAAGGAAGAAGTCGAAGCATCTCTATTTGCAGACAATGATTGTGTACATTCAGACACTAAAACCTCTGCCAGAAAACTTTTACAACTGATTAAAAAAACATTCAGCAAAGTAGTAGGATACAAAATTAACACATGAAAATCAGTAGCCTCAGACTATGCCCAAGACAACCCCAACCTGGTGCTGCACAGCCTGGGTGGGTACAAGCTGACCACCAGTTGGTAGTTCCTGTAGGTGGTCAGCAGCCCCCGAGGTAATGTGTGGGAACAAGGCTAGAGTGGAATAGAAAGCTCAGAAAAGTCCTGTCAAGAAAAAGACTTCAGATACAATAGAGTTCTTCCATAACGAAGGTCTTTTTGTACAATAGGGTATGATGACCTCAATCATAAGTTCCTTTACAAATAGTGTCATGTCAGCATTGGTATATAGTTAGGGTATTTGCTACTAAGCCTAAGGATAGAAGTGTAATGGAGTTACTATGAAATCATTTTTCTATGCCAGAGTTAATAGTAGGGCAGAGAAAGCTCCAGTTAGGGGTCATGGGGCTTGGATTAACTATATGATGTGCATGTGTTTGGTGAGTTACTGTGCATTATCATGTAAATAAAGGCTTACTAGGAGAATAAACATATAAACTTGAATAAGGGCTACTGAAAATTCTAGAATAGTAACTTAAATAAGAATAATAAATGTAATTGTGGCAGTTGTGGACTAATATTTATAATACTAATGTAGCACTGCCAATAGTTATATTAAGAGTATCCTTCAGTAATATGATGACCCCTGCCCAGTGCCACACTGCACAAGCAAGACATAGCTCTCCTGAGATGACTCCAGACACTCAGCGACCCTGGGTGCCACTAAGATAAGCAAGTAAGTGGAGGCCATGGTGGAATCCTGGCTTGTGTGCCACTTGGGGCTATGTCTGGGTCTATGGCTTTGCAGCAGCGGGCATCTGCTATCATCAAAGGCCAGGCAGATGTCCCTTGTCTGAGCTATCACCCAGGGCCATGTTGATATCTGAGGGCTGTGCAGAACTGGCCCCACCCCTCACCTGGGCTTTGTGGGAGAGCTGATCCTAAAATTGTGAGAGTTGGCAAGCTGGCTCCGCCTCTGGTCAGCTGCAGTACTCAGGAGAGGAGCCCCACCCCTCACTCAGGAGGCATTGGTTGCTGGAGTTATGGGTGAGCAGGCCCTAAGGGTATGAGTGTGGGAGAGCTGGCCCCGCTACTCATTAGCTGTGTGGTGGCATACTCGGTAGGGAGAGATGTCCTCTCCCCTCATCCCTTGACACTTGCAGCAGGTGGAAGAGCTGGCTCTGTCCCTCACTGACTGCAACACTTGGGGGAGCAGGCCCTGTACTTAGCCTGGGCAGCACAGTAGAGATGACCCTGTTTACAGGGGTTGCTGGTGAGGCAGCTCCATGGGTGTGAGAGCTGAGAGTGGAGGAGCTGGTTCTACTTCTTGCTGGCTGCTGCATTGGATGAGCTAGCTGGGGCAGTGTTAGAGAGCTTGCAGTGTTAGAGAGTGGTGGGTGCGGGAAAGCTGTCAGGCTGACCAGCTCAGATACCTCCCAGGCTCAGATCCAAGGATTTGAGTTGATCCACCCCAACATCTACCCCACTTATAAGCTGCTAGAGTGCATGAAGGGCCCCTACAGATCCAAGCAGGATCTCTATAACACGGGGCAGTAGCAGGACATCTGAGAGGAGTCCTAGTAAGGTTCCAGTATTAATAGTGCAGCAGAAGCCAGAGGCCTTGAACCAGACCAATGACTCATTACAAGCAAAGAAGTGTGGACCAAAGTATATATGTGAGACACACTGCAGCTTCTACAATGAGATTTTCTTTCTTTTTGTGTGACGAGGTTGCAAAGGTAGAGGGTAGGTATAAGGGGATAGGGAGATGAGATGGGATTGTGGTGCATGATGTGAAATTCACAATTAACCAATAAAAAGTTGAAAAGAATCAGTAGCTTTTCTCCTTACCATTGAAAAACATACTGAGAAATCAGGAAAACGATTCCATTCACAACAATCTTATTTTTTTAACCTTGGAATAAACCTAACCAACAAAGTAAAAGGCCTCTACAACAAAAACTTCAAAATACCAAAGAAAGAAACTAAGCAAGACTAGAAGATGGAAGGACCTCCCAAGTAAGTTCATGGATCCAAATAAGCAATACTGTGAAAATAGTCACCACACCTGCAAGGCAAGCTGCAGATTCAGTGCAATCCAATCAAAATCCAGCAAACATCTTCACAAGAAATCGAAAAATAATCTTAAAATTCATAAAAAGCATGCTTACAAGACCAAACAAACAAAATCCAAAAACAGAAATGGAGCTGCCAAAGTCACACTGAACAAGAGGACCAATGCCAGGGACAGTGACACTCCTGATGACAAGGTACACCACAGCGCCACAGTAATAGAAACAGGATGGTACTGGCACAAGACACGGACACATAGGTCAGTGGAACAGGATGGAACAGTCAGACTTAAGTCCATGCAACTAAAACTACATGATTTTTTTTTAAAGATGCTAAAAATATACTCTGGAGAAAGGCCAGCATCTTTAACAAAGGGGCCTTAAAGTTGGACATCTACTTGTCAAATAAAACCGGATCCCAGTCTCTCACTTTGCACACAGATCAACTCAAGGGTCTCAATGTAAGACCTCTGTTAGCAGATAAAATGACTGACAGAGCAATAAACATAAAATAACTGTACAGGGAAAGATTCCACCGACTGAGCGAAGAGGTAGCCCACAAAATGGGAGAAAAATCTGCTAATTATGTCTGACAAAGAGTTAGTATCTAGAATATGCAAAGAACTCAAGAAATTTAACATCGCAGAAACAACCCAATTTTTAAAAATGTGCTACAGGCCTGAGAAGAAAGTTTTTAAAAGAATATAAATGACTACCAAACATTTTAAAATGTGTTTCACATTACTAGTCATCAGGGAAATACAAATAAAAAAACTCGGAGATTCCATTTTACCCTTTCAGAATGACTATTATCAAGGAAACAAATGAGGACACAGAACTCGGAGGATGTGAACGGGTGCAGCCATTATGGACATCAGGGTGGGGTTTCTCAAAACACTAAAGACAGAACCACTGCACAGCCCACTGGTCCTCTTCTGGCACACACCCAATACTGCATATCCTACTGCAGAGATACTTGCTTATCCCTGCTCATCGTTGCTCTATCCAGTAGCCAGGAAGGAGAATCGGCTGTACTGGGCAGGTTACTGCAGAGACTCAAAACTGGTCAAAGTGCTGAGAATAAGTGACTTGTGTGCTCAGCCCTAACTGGGACATCTGTATGAATACCTCCCGTCAAGATTCAGGGAACATCCTGGAAGAGCGGCTGTGTGGTGGTTTGAGTGAGATGTCTCCATAGGCTCATTTATCTGAATACTTGGTCCCCAGATGGTGGTGCATGGATTTAGGGTACAGCCTTGTTGGAGGAGCTATGCTGGAAGTGGGCTGGGAATGTTTAAAGACCCACACCTCTCCTGTGACTCTGCTTTGTGCTGCAGTTGTGGTTCAAGGTGTGAGCGCTCATCATGCTGCTCCTGCCACACCTGCCTGCAGCCACACCTCCCACAGTGATGGGGATGAACTCTAACCTCTGGAATGGTAAACCCCCCAAACCCTTCTTCCTGAAAGTTTCTGGGGTCATGGTGTTTTATGCAGCAATAGAAAGGTAACATACAGGGAGGAAGGATTCTAAGAGCAGAAGGACTGGAGGAGCGCAGTGAAATGCTGTCTTCTGCCATGACACGGCTACTGCACTCACCGTAGTCATGGTTTCCTGCACAAGATCAAGTCACTCAACATTCCAGCATGGATGGCAGAGGGACTCAGAGGCTCCATCCTTGCTGAGAAGCTACTGGCAACTGCTGATGGCGGGACAAGGGGGAGTCATTTTCCTCCTTGGGGATTCAGCTGATGATAAGTTACCCATGCTCCGGTGGGTCCTGGCTCTATACCTAGATGTATGCAGACAACACTAATTGAGTGAGTCACAAGAAGATGATGAAGACAAAGACGACAACAAGACAGAGAAAAGCAGAAGAGGAGATAAGATGTGAGTACTGGGGCTGTCATAATTTTGGCCAACCTGTCACAAACTGAGACCACACAAGCATATGGATCTCAGTCACCATGAGGAAGCTCCCAAGGAACACACAGGAGGACAGAGATGATCTGTGTTCCATCATCCTCCCTTCTTACTCTTCTTCTTACTCGCTGTTCTTCCTCCCTCTCTTTCTATATGGTCTCACGTCTTTAAGGGTGACTTTGAACTTCTGACCCCCTGGCTTCTCCTCCTGAATGTTAAGCTTATAGGTGTCACCACAGCGGTGTTTGTGGTGCTAGGGCTCCAACCCAGGGCTTCATGCACACCAGGCCAGTGTTATACTAATTGAGCCACACCCCAGCCCCAGAAATTATTTTTCTGTTGAAAACTCTATCATTCAGGATACATACAACTTGCTAGCAATATGAAAAAACCTCTAGCCTTGCCCGTGGGATACAGGAACGTGGCAAACCAGGGCAGTTTAAGACTGACCGAAAGCACTGGAAACTCAACAGAAGATCCCACTGACTCATTAGCTAAAACGAGCTACTGAAATGAGACAATTCCTACACCTGATCTACTGGATTTTCCCTGTGAAATATTTATTTACTCAAAGACCCACAGCCTGGACCTCTCCTAGTTTGTACAGGCCTACTGGATGATTTGGCCTTCATGCCTGCTTACTGAGCATTTGTATGTGTGGCAACATTTGGTCTGAGACATGACTTCATTGTTATGGGCCTGGTAGCATGATGCTGCTAGTGCTGGAAGCTACTACCCATGTCTATCAAAACAATGGGTGCTGTTTGGGAATCGGACTTGCAGTGTTGGTAGGGCAGGAGATTTCCCAAAGAAGCCTGTTGGGACAAGAGCCTTGTAACACAAGCAGTGAGATTCTTACCAAGCTGAGGCACAAACTTGCCATTCTAGACCTTCCAGGGGAAAGGCTGTTTCTCTTTAGTGGGGTAAACCACAGGAAGCTCCACAGACAGCCTTGCGGGGGGGCACTCCCCAGGCCTGGGACTCTGCCAATCATTCCCCCACTGTATTCTGGTCCTGATGGTGCGATGATACTTCAACTTTATTTTCTTTTAAGAAACTCTCCCCAAACACCTGCCTCTTGATGCTACTCAAAAAGACATCATTTAATCAATGCTAACATTAGAAGGGATGGGTGAGAGGCAGCTATGCTGTTTCAAGTCAGTGCAGACCAGAAGCACCTGTGTTTTCCAAGAAGCGTTTTCTAGTTGTTGCAGCTGAATGTCCCTAAGCCTCCAAATGTTTGACTTAAACTGAGAATGAACTAAAACAAAAGGGAACTAAGTTTGTTCTAACTCAAGGCAAAGCTTTAGATTCTCATGGGGCATCTAACAAGCTGCTCTCGCCTCTACAGTTTTCCTGAGCATGCTGTGAAATATGACCAGGCAAAGCCAATCCCTTTAGACAGCAGAATGACCTTCAAAAGGCCAAGACCGCTAACGACAGCAGACAGTTTCTCCACTCAACCTAGCTGCTGACAGTTTCAAGGGGAATCTTCCCTCCTAAAACAAGCCTGATCACATTACTGTGGGCACAGGAGACATTTAGACTACAAGCTAGGAATCTCAGACTTCCTTGATGCTGGACAGACAGGACAGCTTTCTTGCTAGTCGTCTCACAGGGCACTAAAAACGACATAGAGATAACATCCATCAAAGCTACTGAAGGACCCCAGGAGGGAAATATAAAACAGGGGCACCTCTCACCCTGGTGGGCACTGACCAGCCCCACCAGTTTACAGCCACAACAAACAGAAGGAATGAGCAAGAGCCCCCAGACTTGCAGAAAGTAGTGGAAGAGGGACAACATGGTCATGTAACTGCCACACTGTCTCCTGCCCCTGCTTAAGAGAGCAGAGATTCAGCAGTCAGGTCATGTGTGTGTGACTCCCCCACGATTTCTGTTGGTTCAGCTTAAGTCCAGGCGCCTACACAGACACTATGGCCTGGGGACAGCAGAGACAGCACTGTCCCCAAGTCACTTTCTCAGGAGCACAGAACTGCAGCTGTATGGAGGTTAATAATTAAACTCCTAGCTGCAGACTCCCAAGAAATGGAAAGAAACAGGCTCTGATACCCCAGGGGTTGCAATCTGCTCTCTCCTAAGCGCCATTGTTTTGGGAAAGAATGGTTCGCCCTTTTTGTTTCTGTCCTCTTTTATTTAAAGACCTCTAAAAATGATACTTTACATTGCAAATGAGAATATTTATGAGAGAGAGAGAGAGAGAGAGAGAGAGAGAGAGAGAGAAAAGTCACTCAATTTCTGTTCAGTGGAGCCATAAAGACACTTATCCAGCCCCACTATATGATGCCAGGCACACGCAGTCTCCTACTTCATTGTTGTGGCCATTGAAAAAGTATTTTAACTCTTTTATACCAGAGGAAGACTATCTCAGAAAGACTGAGCCATGCCTCTAAGGCCATACATGGTCACATGGTGTATGTGTGAGGGGCAACACTCATCTTGATGCCCTGGCTATAGTCATCTGGTGGCATTTAATGGTATATTATGTGGTGCCCAAATCAAGCTCCAGGGGTCCAGCATAAACCCTTTATCTATCTAAGATGGTGTCACCTGTGCATACCCTTCTGTAGACTGGAATCATATTTAGATTGTCTAGAATACTGACAAGATGCAAATGCTAGGTACAGGGTGCTTATAATTCTGTGTAAACAGAGTAAGGGTGGAGAAAAGTCTGTGTACCTTTAGTATAGACTAATTCTTTTCCAAATAGTTCCAGTTTGTATCAGTTGGCTTCATGGAAGTAGAATGCCATTCCTTTATATGTAAAACTATTTTTTAGAAAATTGCTCATTCTGTTTATCCACAATGTACAGTCTCAAATTACTTAGAGGCAGGATGGATGGATGTCCTTGAGATTGAGGTAAGCCTCGGCTAACAAGATTCTGTCTTATAACAAACTTTTTAGGAGCTGAAGATCTGGGTCAGTGATTACATGCACCTGCTGCTCTTCCTAAAGCCCCAGACTCATTTCTAGCATCCATTATGGTAGCTAACAGCTGCTTGTAACTCTGGGGGACCCAACACCCACTTCTGGCCACCACAGGCAACAGGCACACACTTGGTGCACATACATATAGCTGGCATTCATATATAATGTACACACACACACACACACACACACACACACACACACACACACATTTGAACTGTTTTCTTTGAGACAGGGTCTTACTATGTAGCCCTGGCAGGCCTGGAACTTGCTGTGTAAACTAGATCAGTCTCCAACTTGCAGAGATCCACCTGTGTCTGCCTTCAGAGAGCTGAGATTAAGGCATGTACCACCACATCTAGCTAAAAAAAAATGTTTTAATTAAAAATAAATAGTCCACCCTTGAATGTCAAGAATTCACCACTTTGTTACTTAGGTTACTTAGTAACTAAGTTACTAAGACGTTACTAAGAGGCTAGTACCACACCATGAGCCTAGGGACACTTCCTCAAGTATTTGTCTGAAGCCTTGAGCTGGCCAGGCCCAGTTGAAATACATACACAGTCTCTCTCAGGGAGTGACCTATAAGGGTCCCTGAGTGGCCAACCCCTGGCAGAGTGGGGCAGGATGGCACAGGTCTCATTTTCCCATGTGTTTTGGGGCCTATAGGAAGGTCCAGGGCATAAGGAGCAGGGGCCGCTGTTGCATGATGGGAACTCTTCTGCTCCGCTGGACCAGAAAACCATGTGTGTTTTTCTTTCTCAAAGATACTACTTTACATAAGCACTCCTTTCCATTTTTTTAAATTTTTATACCTGATTTATATGATACTGGGAATCAAAGTCAACCTGCAAATGTATGCAAGGCAAACACTTTATCTTCTGAGCTTTACCAGTCATTCGCTTACCTATGCATATGTGCAATGTGTTTGTAAGTGTGTGTGCACCACCACATCTGGCAGATGCATATGGAGTCAAGAGACAACCTTGGGTATTGGATCTTTTATTTTCCATCTTGAGACAGTGTCTTGTTTTTTCCTATGTATATCTGGCTAGCTGCCTCTCATGCTTCCAAAAAAAAAATTTTTTTTTTTTGTCTCTACTTGCTATATTCTGGGATTGTGGACACACATCATATTCTGGCTTTTATGTGCCCTCTTGAGGATTCTCAGTCAGGTCCTCCTGCTTACACTCAACTAAGGCTTTTTACTGGGGTGTTTTTTAGTCCACTCTTTAGCACCTCACTTAATTTTTTAAGAAATATCCTCACATGATTGAATTAGTTCTCTATATCAGTCAGATCAAGTGAGACTAATGGTTAAAGTCAGCATACAGGCACATCTGCAGTTTTACAGAGTAAAGAATAAACATTGTTATTTAAGGGGTAGTGATGCTCTGTCAAGATCCATGTTTGGGATGCATGGGAGCTCACTGCCCTCAATCCACTTCTATTATTCCTTCCTCCAAGGTCCTTCAAGAAGAAGCTGATGTAAAAAGGATCAGGAGAAGCCCAGGCGTAGCTCTTGCTTCCACAAATCACACCAAGTTGGAGTGCTAGCAAAGTCCTTAAAATCACCTGGAAGCCTAGGCAAACCTACAGTCAACTGTGCAGACATGAGCTGTACAGAGGTGGGGTGATGAGCAAATCTGACCACAGGGAGCGAGCCTGGGCACATCCTCCCCAACAGTCAGCGCAGGGTTGCTGCCCGGGTGTCAGGACACTGAGGGCTCCTCAGATCGCACACTGCTGGCACACCTGCTGCCCTAAGGGTCACATAGGGGGAGATTCCCCCAGTCTAGTGAGGGCTGAAAATTTAAGATGTATTGTTCCATGTGTACTTTTACCAGCTCTCTGATGGTCTGGAAAGGGGGAACATGGAGGACTTTCATTCTTTAGAATAAAACACAATGATGAGAACATTACTTAAAGCAGGAGAGACAGATAGTCTGGGATGTACTTCTGTCATCATGTAACATGACAAGTCATGAGGATGCTGACTTTGGGAACAATGTCTGCACTACAGTTCCTTTATCTCTTCTGTGGCAAAAGTCTATGGTGCTGACTACTTTTAGAAATACCAAGGGGGTGACAAGATGGCTCAATGGGTAGGGGCACCTGCTGCCAAGCCTTACTGCCCTGAGTTCAGTCCCTGGGACCCATATGGTAAGAGGAACATTAACTCTAGAAAGCTCATCTCTGACTTCCACTCATGTGCTCACACACAAGCGAAACAAAGCAAATAAGCATAATGAAAAAGAGCATTCCTTTAAAAAGAAAGAGTTCCCAGGGCAGCCTAATAAGAGGACTTTTAGAATGGGCATTTCAAAACCTCACAGGGCAGCAAGCAATGCCTTCAGAGAGCTCACTGCTGGTATGCCCTTGAATTCAATGCTAAGCCAACTTCTAGTTTTGGTAAACTCTGGGCATGTTCTTCCAAGAGAGGAACAGGTCATCAAAGACGTCACTAAAGCAGATGGGAAGGTAAAAGTTGAGCGGAATCTGCTGGACAAACAGAGAGCACTGTAAACGGCCATGCCCCAGTCTGGCACCAACTAGCAAAGGGCACTGTGTTGTCATGTCTAGTGGTCAGCATTTGGACAGTGAGCGCCTGACTTCCTCTATTTCCGCTTTCTGATGTTCATAAATATACCCACGAGCTATTGCTTGTTCTCTTGTCCTCGCAGTTGACGTCTGCTAGGACCTAGCTATCTCTTGCAGCAATGTGTTTGGTTGTTGTCTAAGGACTATTAAAGGACCTCAGACATAGGAAGGTCCAGAAGGACATCAACAGAAACTCAAAATATCCAAAAATATTCCATAAATTATTGTTGTTGTTATTATAGTATTTTGAAACAAGGTCTCCCTCTATAGCCTACTTGGACTAGCTTCAAACTCTTGCCTCAGCCTTCTGACTGCTGAGATAATTAGTGTAACTCAACACTTCTGGCTTTGTAATATTATTTAACTGACTCACTTTAAAGTCAGGAAAATAAATGCATGTAAATACATTTTTGGATGTTACAAATATTCCATTTAAGTAGTTATATTGGGGCTGGAGATATGGTTTGGTGACTACTGCTCTTGCAGAGGCTTGTGTTCTGTTGCCAACACCTACAAGGTGCCTCACAACCACCTCTAACTTCAGCTCCAGGGGATCTGACGCCCCCTTCTGACCTTTGCTGGCTCCAGCACACACAAGGTGTACATGAACTCATGTAGGTGCACACTTAGACACATACACATAAGAAATAAGGGGCTAGAGGAAAGGTTCAGCAGTTAAGAGTACCTGCTGCTCTTGCAAAGAAGTAGATTCATATCACCCACAAGGAGGCTTATAACTGCATATAATTTCAGTTCTAAAGGATCTGATGCCCTATTCTGGCCTCCAAGGGCTCCAGCATATATGTTGTGCATACAAACTCACACAGGCACAGACACATAAAAAATGACTAAATCTTTATATACCTACATACATATATTATATAGCCTGTTTAGGAATAAACATATATGTACCTAAAAGCTTCCCAGTTCAAGTGGATCTGTCTCTCAGTTCAGTGGTGAGACTGCAGCTCCCAGCTGACCCTTCCCTTCTGTCCTTCCTCTGATCACTACATCACAGAGATACCAAAGGGAATGAGGATCATGAGAAGAGATTGCCTGGGCTTTGTGCCCTCGAGGGGAGGAACTGACCCACACAACTCTGAACAGGGTTACTGTCCTCCTGTCCCCCAGTTGGCTGTAGCTGGGCACAAGATAAACTCAGTGGCAGATCAGTCCTTTATAGTTTCCTGTGAATAAAGAAAATGAGTCCCTAGAGAGACCTGGTATCTCTCCAAAGCCGTAAGTGTCATGGTAGGACTGGGCTGGTTACAGGGATTGCCTCCCAGTCACTTTTTCCAAGAGAACCTGGGCATGGTACCATAGCAAGCCTCAGGGGGCCAGGTGTCCTACCAGCACAATGGCGGGAAAGCCACTGAAGCACTCTGCATAGCTACAGTGGCTGCACATTTTCCAAAGGAATATGTCAACTTGTTTCATCAACATGAACACGGTTTGTGACCCAAAAGACTTAAGAATTAGGGGATAGATGTGAGACAGAGGCTAAACGTGAATTGATTATTTCTAACCTATAAACGTCTAATATTTCCATGTCCTGAAGATGAGCAGACTGACAATCAATAGAACCACTGAAAAGATCACAGCCCTATATTTTCTGGTCTGCATAAGAGACAGGAGGATGCCTGAAGGGAAACGTATACTCAAGTGACCACAGGCATCAGGGAAGCAGGATAACCTATGCTGCTGATCAGAGGGCTCAGAGGACCAGGTCAGCAGGGCGGGACAAGGCTGTGTCCCCCGGCATCATGAGGAGGGTTTTCAAACAGGATTGTCAGGGGACATGAGGGCAAGATTTCTGCAGTTTTTAAAAACCTGGGCAGCCTTGAGCCTTGACTTCCAGATCGTGGATTCTTGTGTCTGTCTGTGGAGAAAGAGCAGCTTGAGGAGACAGACGCCACATACTCAGGGATACTTCAGGCCACCACAGTGGTCTTTGTTTTCTTCCTGTTTCTGTGTCAACACCAGTCCCAGGAGTGGGCAAAGGCCCTGGTGCCTGGGCTGAGAAACTGGGTATGCGTCAGCCATTGCAATTTCCCTGGGAAACAAAAAATATTTTCCCCACTCTATGGATGAGGAAATTGAAGCAAAGGGAGAAAACATCCTAGATTTTCCAAAGAGGAGGAAGAGCCAAGAGCTCTGAGGTTAAGGCTTATAGCTGAGCGCTGCTCTCTGGCTCTGGCGGGACATCCCCGCTCCTTTTGGGAGCCCAGCAGCTCTGTAAATGGGAGAAACACAAGTTGCTAAGGACAAGATGTGGGATCCAGTTTACACCACACAACCACACATATGGATCCCATCACCCGCTCAAACAGAAAGCGTGAGGCCTTGCTGGGTAAGTGAGATAGGAAAAGAGGACCAGGGTGGGGGTTACTCATCATTTTCCCAACCAGAGATTTATGTCCCTTTTGGAAAGGGGAAGAAAACCCTGGCTGTAGCTCCATTCTGAGTAATATTTGCCAGTGAGAAGCTGTAGGCAGACACTCTGGGTAGAAGCCCTTGGGAGCTCTTCCGATTGGGCGCGGGCCAGTCCTTGTAAAGGGCCGAGAAGCAGGCAGGACACTTGTCAGAGTGCTCTAATCCCCCTACCTGAAGCTCATTTCAAACTGATAGCAGGATTAAAGACTAGCTACACATCACTATGTCAAGGACACAATGCACAGTCAACAACGGCAGGTGACCACTGATGACCCTTATCCTTAACTATATTTTTATACTTTTCTGCAATTAAAATGGATTGCTGGGCTGGGGCATGAAGCGTGCCAGAGGCTCTGGCTTCCACCCCAAGCACGGGACACAAAATAAAACTGCCTGTAAAACAAAGACTGAAAGAACCTCAATCTAAAGTGCAGAAGCAAATGACTTGAAGAGTGAGGAGAGAGCCGCACTTATCTCACGGAGCTGACTCACTAGCCAAAGGAAGACATGGAGGTGGACAGAGGCAGAAGCACCTGACTTGGGGTCACTGCGCAGGCGAGGCAGTGAACAGAGCCAGGACCCTGGGAATCCCCTACTGTGGCTGCTGAATGTCATAGGCTGGGAAAGTCCCTATGCTCCAGGCGGAGGTGAGAGAGTTTTATGTGGAATTTTAAGATTCAAAACAGAATCTTACATTCCGCCTTGGGAACACATTCCATCTTGGGAAATGCTGCATGTGAAGGCAAATGGCCATCCTCCTTGAGGGTCTACCATGCTGGGTAGTCAACAGCTTCTCATGTGCAGTGTTTTCTCTGGCTATTATATAAGCCCATCCTTCCTGACTGGAATTGTTCTCTCATTCTCTCACCCATGGGTTCAATTCCTATTTGTCTTTTCACCTCAGCTCAGAAGTGACTCTCAGCAAACCCTCCTCAGGGTAGCCCCGTTTATAAAAACGAATTGGCTGTGCAGACAGGGTCATGCACGCTAACACAGAGCAGGACCCGGGGTGGCGGCATCATTGTTGGGCAGGCTGTCTCACTCTGCACGTCTCATTTCTTTCTCTTTTATTTAGATTTATTTTATTTTAACTATGTATATGTGTGTGGGTATGTGCACATGAGTGCAGTGCCCATAGAGGCCAAAAAGAGGGTGCTGGATCCCCTGGGCTGAGTTTCTGGTGGTTGGGTGCTGGGCACCAAACTCAGGTCCTTTGAAGAACAGTGTGTCCTTTAACTGCTGAGGATCTCTTCAGCCCCAGCCAGTCATTTTTTATCTTGAGGATAATGCCTTTTTTTGAGACAAGATTTTTCTATGTAGCCCTGGCTGACCTCACAGAGAGCCTCTTGCTTCTATCTTCAGAATGTTGGGATTAAAAGCATAGCATAATGTTTCTTTTGATCATTGTAACAATCAGCTTCCAGTTATTGTAACAAAATACATGGGTAATCAATTTTAAAAAGAAAAGAAAATTTCAGACTCAGTTTTAGAAGACTCGATTCATGGTCAGTTGGCCCGTTGTTTCTGGGGGTGAGGTCAGGTGGTTACACCATGGTGGGAGTCCACGGTGGAAAGAAAGAGGAAGGGTCCAGGATCCCCTTCCAGGTACATCCCCAGTGATATCACTTCCTTTCAGAGGTTTCACCACCTCCTAACAGCACCAAGCCTTTTACACACATGCCCTTGGAGGAGTCTCTCAGAGGTGAATGGCAGCAATGGCTTGTGTTCTGCACACAGTGTGTGTATCTCTAGCACACACCATGCATCCATAGCAACTCAGTGATAAATGCCTGCTGTCAGGCTCTGAGACGCTGACCCTTCCTTCAAACAAGCTTGGTCCCTTTATCTTCTAAGGCTATGTGTACAGAACTCTCAGGTGATGAGTTGCTCTGGTCAGAACGCCCTTCAATAAAGAGGTTTAGTTCTGGTATTTTATGCTTCTTTCAAAAATCTTTCTGTGTGTATATGGTATGTATGAGTGTACATGATCACGTAAGTGCAGGCCTATACATGGCATGAGACCTCGGTGCCAGCCTCACCTTCTGCCTTGCTTGTCCCAGGGTCTCATGTTGTCTGTTGCTGTGTATGCCAGGTTTCCTTCGAGCTTTCAGAGACTTTTCCTGTTCTGCCTTTCACTGTCCTAGAGATGATGAGATTACAGATGTGCACTAACCATGCTGCTATATGTGGGTTCTAGGAATTTGAACTCATATCCTCACCCTTTCATAGCAACTGATTTTCCAACTAAGCTATCCCCAGCCCCTTATACTTTTTCCATTACAGGTAATTGTACAGTAGAAGGAAGGTGGGGCTGTGTAAAGTGGAAACTTAAGGGTTCTTTGGAAAGTCAGTTGGATGGTGTTTTGCTGGGGCAAACTCGTGAAGGAATGTTTAGCTGAAGCAGACACAAGTGAAAGGATGTTCTGCTATAACAAGCATGTGAAAGGACATGGTTCTACATTGCGAAGTTGAGTTGCATTTGTCTGGACTTCATAGAGAGAACTGCACAAAAAAAAAACAAACAAAAAACAAAAAAACTTCTGGTGGTGTGCTGCAGTTTCTTGCTGCTTCTGTGGACTCAAACTGATTAGCAGGGTGATGTCAGCTGAGACAGATGCATGTGCTGAGCAAGACACATGGAGGGCTCTTGATGTTCGGAGGGTATAAATAGGACTCGATGGCTAGTGACGGGGGCTGAGTTGGGTCACTGCTGTTGCTAACCTGGCTCTACCGAAATGGACTGCTGGTGTATCTGTGAAGTGTTTGCAAGTAGATGGAGCTGCCGCTGCCTGCTAACCTGTGAACTGAACTTCTGATTTCCAGACAACACAGATGGGAGTTGCTCCAAAGAATCTTTCCAAACAGGTACATTTCCCCTGTATCCTTTCTTTCCCACTACCTCTAGTGAGTGGTGGGCTAAAGGGGAGGTTAAAGCATTTAAGAGCCATCATTAAAAATAGGTTACAGCTGTGTTATATCAACAGGCTGTGGTGAGAAAGGCAAGGAAACTGTTTGCCATCTGACGACACCAGCTGGTGGCTGTTCCACTAATCCTTCTCCTCCTCACTTCCCAGGACACTCATCCCCAACATCTCCGAAGTTGTCTTACAACCCATCAGCAGAAGCCCCTCCACATGGTCATCACCAGAAGGTTTCTGGGTGCATCTTGGTACATCTGTGCAGGACACCCGGCCCAGATGGTAGGCAAGCCAGGCTTGAGGCCTGCTTCCTCCCAAAAGGATGTCACAGATGCTGTGGGTGACAGAATCATTCAGCAAGAACAAGCTTAGTCTTGTGCACTGCCCCTCAGGTGAGCATGTTCAGGAATTCTCCTCCCCGCCCCCCGCCCCAATAGTCCTGCACCTCACTCTCCCATCACTTCAGAAGCTTCTGGCCAACTTCTGGACTGCAGAAACAATGCTACTTCTATAGAAACACTGGAAGATGTCTGGATTCCTTAAAGAAAAACAGCATTCCTGGTAGACATCCTCTACTCTCCTGTGGAAGAAACTAGAAAATTCTAGAATAGCAGATGACCAACTGATGTCATCAGATGGCAGTGACTTTCCTCTCACCTTTCTCACTGCAGCCTGTCTAGACAATGCCACAGAATTGCTTTAGAGTGACAGCATTCCTCTCTAGGAAGCCAGCAAGAAAAAGAGGACTATGATAAAGACTGAACTCTACGTACTATGTTCATTTCTTTTGGAATCTTGTGCATAATGCACGTGTGTGTGTGTGTGTGTGTGTGTGTGTGTGTGTGTGTGTATACATATGGGCCTGTGGATACCTGGACATAAATATGTGTATGCATGCGGTGGCTGGAGGTTGTCTTCCTCTATCACACCTGACCTTACTTTTGTGACAGGGTCTTCAATTAAATCTGAAGCTGTCCCTGCCCTACATGCTCAGCACTGGGGTCACAGATGCATGTCACCCACACCTGGCCTTTGTGCAGATGCCAGACATCGCAATTTAGGCTTTCACACTTGCATGGCAAGCACTTTAATGACTAAGTTGTCTCCCCAGTACCATTTTCTGAAGTAGCAGGGACTAGCAGTTTTGAAACTTCTGTGTATTCTAGATGATGGCAGGCAAGTCCACCTATTCAGGATGAGGGGACCCAGGCTTCAGAAAGAAATGGACATTTCACATGCATGAGGCACAGGCATGAGGACATATTAGACAGATCCAAACCAAGGGAGATTCTACAAACGTAACAGAGAATGCCTCAAAATGACATGGGCAGGGGAAAGGAGAGTTTAGAGACGTCTCCCAGGCTGAGGGAGGTCAGAGGAAATATAACTACATAAAGGTTCGATCTGGTCCTGAAGTGAGCCCTCATTCGGGAGAAAGAGAAAGAGAGAAACCCCTTAAGAACATTCCAGGACAGACAATGTCCGAAATAGAGCCTTTGGGTCAGGTGCAGTGGATGTTAACACTGACCGGTCTGATTGCTGTGTGTGTGTTGGTGAGAGTGGGTCTTTGTTCTTAGGAAATTCACAGGGAGATGTTTAGTTGAGAAGGAACAGTTCCCTGTTGACTCTGGAAAACTCAACAAAGGAACCAGAAGGGGCAGGGCTGAGGAGGCGGGACAGCAGAGGGGAGGATGGGCAAAACCTAGGAGACTCTGCCAAAGGCCACATAGAGTGGGACTTTGCAGTTTTCTGTAAGTTCGTCTTTCCTTTCTTCCTTCCTGAAGTGATTCCCTCACTTCAGGATCAGATTGGACCTTAGTGTAGTTATAGTGTTCCTATGGAATTAGACTTACAAGCCACTATATGGGTGCTGGAAATTGAACCCTGATCCTCTGCAAGAGCAGCACTCTTGACTGCTGAGCCATCTCTCCTGTCCTAATTTCACCAAATTTAAAAGTGTCTGAGAAGCCTGTTCTTGCAGAGGACCCAAGTTCAGTTCTAGCATCCATATCAGGCTGCTCACAACTGCTTGAAACTCAAGTTCCAGGGGACCTGATACTTCTGGCCCCTGTAGGCTCTCTATTCTCCTATTCCCACACACTTAATTCAAATGTAAATCTTTTAAAAATTGTACCAAAATACAAAATTACTAAAAAAAAAAACTTAATTAGAAATAAGAGAGAAAGAAATTAAGAGACAGATGGTTGTTAATAAATTGCCTCAATGCATTCTGGAGCAGCTTTTCTAGGTTTCTGGTTCACAAACACACCTGTTGGCCTGCCAGAAGTTCACCACACTCTAGAACTGAAAAGTAACTCGTACATGTGTGAAAAAGGCCTCTTCAAATTCTGGCAGTGGATGCCACTGTTTGAGGAAGCTCTGCGAGATGATGAAACACATTAAACTGAAAGCACACTCAGCACCCACACCTCCCCGCACATGTGTGAATGCAACAGTTCACCAGTTCTATCCCAGGCTGAGATCAAACAGGCTAGGACATGCTGAGAGGGACAATGATGCCACCTTCCCAGACCTGAGTGTTGAGACCCATGTCTTCTTCAACTCTGGCAACATGATGGGGTCTACACCACCAGCATCACCGCTTAATAAAGAGAATGTCCTGCTCCCCCCAAACCCTTCCTATATTTGAAGCTAAACCAAGCAGGAGTAGAGTGAGCCTCTCTTTGGGGTGGTGGTCGGGGGGGAACAGTTACTGGAAACCACCAAAGGAAAACATCACCTCATGGGAACAAGAGACAGGCTCAATCCTCAGTGGGACAGGCTTCTAAACACCGCTCCCTGCACAAGGGCTGGGGAAGCCAGCAGGACAGGAGGCACAAAGGACTTAAAAGCTGGAGGATGAGGAGAGCCTTGAAATTCAAAGTTCTGGACTTGACATGGCGTCACTCATGAACTCAGAGAAACTATGGATACCTGCAGGAGTCCTGGATGAGACAAATCCAGTCAAAATTCCAGCCCAGATGGCTGAGGTATGACCCAGGCCCCCATCTCGTACTGGGAAGCTGCTGGGGGAGGGAGACTTATTCGCTCTTAAATGTGTAGCCTCTGATAGATATTTCCCAAGTTCCTTCCCCACACCCATGTACACATAGGAAGTGCTAATGGGACTATGTAGGTTACTAAGGGTTGGGGCATGTAGTTGGGAAAGGCTGTGTTGGGGAATGGTTTAAGGGGAGTTGAAGAAGGGAAACAAAAAGATATGATACTGTGTCATTGTATACATGTATGAAATTCTTAAGACTGAGGAAAAATTTTTAAAAAATGACTTCATGAATATCAAAGGAAAAATTTGCAGAACTCACTTTTAGCTCCAAAGAATTTTGATTCAAACAGCAGCAACTCAGACATGACTCAGTACAAAAACCATCCTGCTGAGTAAGCGCTAAGCAACCACTCTCATAGAACATTCAGCGTAATTGGAATTGTCATTTTGAGGAACCAACGCTCGCTCGGTCTACAGATGATGCAGATGACAGGGAAGGGGGCCAAGAAAGTAAATGAGGGGCTTCTCCTGGAAAGAGGTGCAACCTTCTCGGCACAAAGGAAACCCAATATCCAGACCACATGCAAAGTGATCGCTATGGGAACAGCACAGCTGTGAAAATCCATGTCAGTTTGTATTAACTCGCCTGGCAAGTTTGTGTAACGCAGGACTCTGAATGGCCACCGACAGGAAATAACTCTGGTAACAAAGACACCATACCTGTGTTTAATCTGATGCTTCCACAGAGGGAGGACAAAAATACAAAAAGCTATTCTCTCTTAAAGAAAAAAGAGGGGTAGCCTGAGGTACTCCTGGGCCTCTTTACAGACAGCGTCTTATGGGTGGATTTAATTAGAAACAGAGCAGGAAAGCAAATGCTCACATTTCTTTGAGAACCCAATTATCTTCATTTCATTGATGAGCCAGACCTACATAAAGCCACAGAGACACTTCTGGCATGGGCGCCAAAGGATTTCAGTTTGAAAATAATCCAGCCTAGTTATTTGGAGAGCAATTAGTTCAGCTGTACAATGAAAAGACAGACAGACAGAAAGACATTTCCACAGAGAAGCACACAGTCCTGAGACCCTATCCCTGCAGACAGATGTGCACATCACCACCCTCAGGGTCCTGCCAAAGAGGATACAGGATACCTTGAGAAACAGCAAGAAGAATGAGCTCAGAGGTCATTTACCCACAAATTATAAGGTTTAAATCTCAGCCAGGCACTTGAGATGTCCAACAACAAAGCAGGCTTAGTTTACCCTCAGAGCAGAAAGGAAAACAAACCACTCTCCACTGGGAGTGCCTAGATTTAACCAAATTCATCACTATGGCTTATTGATCCCAAATTCTACTGTTAGGCAAACAGGTCAGAACAGAAGCTAAGTAGACATTTCCTAGAACTCAATTCCCTCAGCTCCTCCCACAGCAGGAGGCACAGCAGGGAAACTCAGATCTCTGAGAAATGCTGGCTTGGGATGAGTGACCCCCACAAGCTACTCTGCATAGCACCCCAAGTAGGAGTTGGAAAGGGGGAGGTTAAAGGCTTAAAGTGGTGGTTCTCAACCAGAGGGTTGTGACCCCTTTTGGAAAGGTTGAATGACTCTTTCATAGGGGTTGCATATCAGATATTTACATCATGATTCTTAGCAGTAGCAAAATTATAGTTATGAAGTAATGACAAAAATAATTTTATGGTTGTGGTCACCATAACATGAGGAACTGTACTAAAGAGTCCTAGCGTTAGGAAGGTTAAGAACCACTGGCTCAAAGGGACATCCAAAGGGAATCAGCTGTCACGTACAGTACACATGTGAAAATAACTCAGAGCCTATTAAAAACTGAGATGCCATGTAGTTTTGAGATGCATCAGCCGGTTCCCATTACAATGGACAACAGCCCTGCTCTATTTTTAGAGCTGCTGGAAAGATCAAAGAGGAAGGGGCCTTGTTCCGGCCTCCCAATCCAGGCCCATCCAGGCCCCTTGCTCCACTTGCTGTTCCTTTGTATTAGGAACATCTCCAAAACACAGCTGGGACTGCTTGACACCCCCCACCCCCAACCTTCTGGGGAAAGCTTAAAAACTGCTCTGCTGAGTAGGTGCAAGGAAGGAAACCCTCTCGGGAGGGGAACTGAGAACCGCAGGAGAGCTTCACGGTCAAATTGAAAGTGCTGTAAAGCAAGAATTGACCCAGCAGCCAGCTCAGGCTCTCTCTGCACACTAGAACCTGAGATTTCCAAAGCTGGTATCTCTGGATGAATACAGATCAACAGCAGCAGGACCAAGCCTACCAAGCTCCCCTCTTCTGCGCGCCCACACGCATGCACGCACCACCCCACTGGCCCGAGCGGGTTAGGTTGAAGTTAAATTGCTCAGAGGTAAAATGACTTACTTTGGGTGAACAGGCTGTACATTTATCAAATGCCAGGCTGACAGGAAGGACATTATCGAACCGTGACAGAAAACCTCGGATCTAAAAACAAACAGAATAATTAATTACTCATTAGGCCAGGATGAACACAGCGATAATGACACACATCTATGGGTGACAAGGAGGAAGAGATGGTTATTAGGGGTCCTGACACAGGCGATTCTGTGAATGTAAGTTCCTCCCCACACTGTAATTGGTTTGGGAGAGAAATATACTGACTCTTTAGTCCCATGATATACATGATTTTTAAATGTTTGAGACCTAAAAGCAAACTTACTTCAAAACATAAAAAGCAGGGTAGAAGCTCTCAAGCACTGTCTCAGGGTTGGGGTGTGGCTTAGTTGGTAGAATCCTTGGCTAGTATACACCAGGCTCTGTGTTCCATCACCAGCATGGCATAAGACCAGGCATGGTGGGGCACATCTCAGATCCCAGTACTGAGGAGGTAGAGGTAGGAGGATCAGGAGTCCAAAGTCATCCTTGGCTACATAGCAAGTCTAAGGGCAGCCTAGGCTACCTTGTCTCAAGAACAAAACAAACAGAAAGTACTGTTTTAGGAAATGTCTGAGAGCTAGGGTGTAGACCAATGGCAGGTTGCTTGTCTGGCGTTTAGGAGGTCAAGGTTCCACCTCAGGCATCACAAAACAGAACAAAACTCAGTCATCTAGGTTGCTCTGACTCGCTTCTCTTACAGAAATACAGAGGCCTGGGGTAAGTGTGCATTTCCACAGCTCTGCAGTGGCTTCTTCTCAAGGGCAGACAACTTGGGAATAACAGAAGGCAAAGACTGTCATAAAGGCAGGCACACTGACTAGCTGCTGAACGAAGACCCCGCAGAAATAAAACCACGCAGACATTGATGGGGAAACAGCGCCACCTTGAGCAGAAACATCTAATTGCAACCAATAAATCCACTTTCAGAGCAGCTCGTGGGTTCCACCCACCGTGGCTGAGTGGTGATGGTGAGCTGCAGCCTTTTGTATGTAC
Organism: Tokudaia tokunoshimensis; assembly: GCA_036184795.1. Lineage (NCBI taxonomy): Eukaryota > Metazoa > Chordata > Mammalia > Rodentia > Muridae > Tokudaia > Tokudaia tokunoshimensis. The sequence continues at coordinate 135,972,896 of BTHU01000002.1, read as the reverse complement.
CAGGAAGATATCATTTATAAAACTAGTAATGGGAAAGCCTTGGTCATTTCCACGGAAGCCAGCATCCGCAGTAAACAAGATAACACAAATCTTGAAAGTTCATTTATTTGATGCCAGAACTTCCAGTAATGAAAGTAATGAAACGTATGTTCAGAAAGGTGAAGCACCCTAGCGTGCGTGGATGAGCAGAAGGAAATAAAACCCGGTTTCTAATGGGGCCTGCCTCAGGTTCATACTGCTGTCATGGTCACCATGACTAAAGGTGGCATCTCAGTTTCCTACTGCTGTGAGAAACACCATGACCAAAAGCATTTTGGGGAAGAAAGGGTTTATTTTGGTTTATGGTTCCACACCACAGTCAATCACCAAAAGAAGTCAGGGCAGGAACTGGAGCAGGGGCCATGGAGGAGTGCTGGTTACTGGTTTGTTCATCATGGCTTGCTTGGCCTGCTTTCTTATAGCACCCAAAACCACCTGCCCAAGGAACACCACCACCCACAGTGGACTGGGTCCTCCCACGTCAACCACCAATCAAGAAAATACCCTACAGGTTTGCCTACAGGCTAATCTCATGGAGACTTTTCCTCAACCGTCATTCCTTCTCACATCTGTCTAGGCCGGTGTCAAACTGACAAAAACCAATCAGCACATGGACCTTCATCGTCAGAGGGCACCTGGCTCCCTGGCTCTCTCTTTTTGGGTAACAGCTTGGTCTCTTATGTCTCTTCATAAGTTTTCTTGGCTTTCCTCTTTTAGAGTTAGGGATTGGACCCAGCGTCTCAGACTTGCTGAGCACAGCCTCTCCTGTTAACTTCAATGACCTCATTACAGTGCCTCTCCCCACCCCGCCAAGTCCATGCTTGTGTGCAGGCATGCAGATGCCAGGGGTCTTCTAGCACTCTCTACCCTATTACTTTATGACAGCAGGCTGGCCAGCAAGCTCTTGGGACCTGCTTGTCACTATGTCACGCTACGGTACAGGTACACGCAGCCCTGGGGCTTTGCTTTCAGTCTCCCCAGGCCCCCATCACATCAGGTGGATAGCAAAAAGCACAACTCCCTCAGCTCGCTTTACTCACAGCCATTTTGAATGAACACCTAAGTCCAGAAGAACACAGAGCCGGCCGCTGTTCACAGCAGTCTCCATTTGCTGTGCTGCAACCCATAGCCTGATGGGGAGTGCGTTCTCACCTCCAGTACACCCAATCTCAAGAAAGCCTACAGGCCATTTCCAGAGCCCCTTTCAATCCCAGAGACAAAACATACTGTTTCAGTTAGGGTGAATATTGCTGTGATGAACACCATGACTGAAAGCAAGGTGGGGAGGACAGGGCTCACTTCATTCACAGTTCCACAACATAGTTCATCATCCAAAGCAGTGGGGGCAGCAACCTGGAGCAGGAGCTGACGCAGAGGCCATGGAGGGGTGCTGCTTACTGGCTTGCTCTCATGGTTTCTTCAGCCTGCCTTCTTATAGGCCCCAGGACCACCAGCCAGGGATGCACTACCAAGAATGGGCTGGGCCCTCTCTCTCGAATCATTAATTAAGAAAATGTCCTACAGGTTTGTGTGTAGCCCAACCATACAGAGGCACTTTCTTAATTAAGGTTCTCCTCTTCACAAATGACTTTAACTTGGGTCAAGTTGACATAAAACTATCCAGCACAAGTATTAAGTCACAAGTGACTGACTCCTTGGGAACCTTTGAAAATGTGACTTTTAAGTTTCTTGTCTCTAAGGAATGTGGTGGCCACTCACAAACTAGAACAAGAGGCAAGTTTGGGGGGGGGGGTCTGCTAGTCAGGAACCAGAAAAAGTCATCAAAACTGCTGAAAGGACCTCAACTGCAAATGACAAATGACAATGTTGAGACCCTCATGAACGCCGGGTGTTCCAGGATTAAATGCAAGCTCAGGGGTCAGTGAGACAGCTCGGCAGTAAAAACACTGGCTGCCAAGTCTGAAACCTGGGTTGGGACCCTGGGATCCACGTGTTAGAAGGAGAGAACTGACTCCTACAAACTTGCCTCTGACCATACATGCACACCTTGGCTCATACTCACCCATGCACAAATACACAAGTAAATAAATATAATAAAAAGATGAGATGCATGCATGCTCACAGTGTGCCTCACACACACCTAAGTAATTTTCACACTGAGGTCTTTTAAAGCAATCAGATCTAACACATTTCCACTAAAATGCTGTTGAAAGCGGCCTACACATCTGTGTCTCCATTCTCTGGTGGTGCATGAGGCTTCCGTTGTCATTCCTGTTCTGTAGGAATGGTCTCTGCTAAACTTATGAGCAAAGGTTGAGAGCAGAGCTAGAGGGAAGGGAGAGAGTAGAACTAGTTAGGGAGCTGCAAAGGAGAGCTGAGAGACAGAGAGAAAAAGAGAGAGAGAGAGAGAGAGAGAGAGAGAGAGAGAGAGAGAGAGAGAGAGAGAGAGAGCACAAAGGCCAGCAGTAACACAGGTCACCCCCAGGAGTCAGGCCATCTCACCTGCCCCGTGGCTAATCTTTATTCATGGCATGAAGTAAGAGTCTAAAATCCTTCTTTTGCATGTGCAAATTCAGTCATGCCACAGATGTTTATTTTTGAGAAAGGGATTCACTCTGTAGTCCAGGCTCCCTTCTCTCAGTGCTGGGATTACAGGGGTGAGCCCCCATCCCCAGCTGCAGAGCTACCTGCTGGAAAACACTTTCTCCACATATGTCATCAGTTGGCCATGTGTATAAGAGCTCAATGTTACTAACAAGCTCTGCAGAATTCTCACACAGCAAGGCTATAGACCGTGAAGAACTGAGAGTCCACAAATGATGTCTTAGGTGTAAGGCCAACTCCAGTCCCTCAGCCTGACAAGGAAATGCATAAAACTTATGGAGCAGAGGCTGCTGCTAACAGTTCTGCACTGTCCTTAGTTATCCCAGCAATGATAGAAGGGTTGCCTTAGCATAAGGCAAGCCTGGGCTACAGAGTGAATCCCCATCTCTGTATAACTCCCAGAGTGACCCAAGATCCAGATTATGTAGAAGTCCTAAGGGATATCTTTTCAGAGAGACCAGGCATCATTTCACAGTCAAAGAAAGGAAACATCTACCCCATATTAGAATTCTTTCCACATTTTCTAGGAAGAACACCACCATTCCACCTTATGGGCCAAACAAATATTTAAATTAAAAAGGTCTGTAAAGCGTCAAAGATTCTGTTCTAGGCCCTTTTCTGTTTTTCAAGACTTATTTAAAGTGTATGTGTGTGCGCGCGCTCATGTGTGCAGTGCCCATGGAGAGAGGTATTAGGATCCCCTGGGGCTGACAGTTGTGAGATTTCAGACTTGGATGCTGGGAACTAAACTTGGGTCTTCTACACCAGTAGCATGCACTCTTAACCACTAAGCCATCTTTACAGTCTCCACTCTCTCTTTCAGAGATGAAAGCACAGAGGAGACACGAATGCAGCCCATACAGAAATCTGATCAGTAGCAGCGAGGGGATGGGGGTGGGGTTGAGGTTGGACTGTAAAGGACGGCCCCATAAAGGAACGGCTGGGGTGATAGAAACACCAAGGCTCCTCTGTGGTGGTGAGATGCAGTGCAGGTGCTTGCCAACACTTATTAAAGTACTTATTGTGAACTGTAAATTATGCCTCAGAAAGGCTAATTTAGAAACAGTTTATAAATTTGGTAGTTTCAACAAGTTCAGAATAATAAAAGTCCCTGTACCTCCCCCATCCCCAAATAATCACCAGCTTAAGTGACTGGTGTAACTTTCTAGGGAAATCAGTTTTCATTTATTTATTTCCGGTTCTTGATGTTAATCCCAGAGCCTTGTGATTGCTACATTCTAGCACAGAGCTATGTGTCCTCCTGCCCAGAAGAAAAGATATGCCTGAAATACGTTTCTTTGCTGCTACCTGCATTTGGAAGGGCCCTGGAAGAAAGTTACCTATGCTTTCTTGGCTCCTGCCCTGTAAGTCACTGTCAGACCCTAAACAGGCAAAGCAGATGAGGGGAGATCTCTGAAGCATAAGCCCTGGGTTATCCCTGAATTTGGCCATCAGTGCTCTGAAGACAAGAGATGCTGCTCTGGGTGTGAGGTGAGAGGCAGCAGACAGGACACACAGACTATGAATTCAGGGCTGCTAAAGGAGGGGGTTGGCAGTCCTGTGGCTGTCTTGCATTATGGCCAGACTTCATCAGGTGTACAAGGCCCTCCAAGAAATGCACCTAGCAACAGAGGTTAGTTCACCAAGTGGACCTAGCTCCATGCCACCTGAGGAGTGTGACCATCCCTGGAAGGAAGGCCACCACAGTCTTTCTAGGGTGGTGCATCTCCGATGACCATGTCCCTGAGGTTTTCAGTGGTGGCCCTGAGCTGTGCTGGCAAAGGTATAGTCTGGAAGGGCTCAAAGGTGACTGATGGCAGGGCAGGGATGGGAATCCCTGGATTGGGTTGTAATTTTAGCTAAAATGCCTCCAGTTTTACAAGGGTTCTTCATACCTTTAGTCTGCTCTCCACACAGTGGCCAAGGCTTCCCCTTGTCAGGTTGGGTAAGGATGCTGGGCACCTACATGCACATGTCAGCTCGTCCACATGCACTGGGCCTACGACAGGTCATCCACATGCACTGATCCTACGTCAACTCGGCCATATGCACATGTCAGCTCGTCCACATGCACTGGGCCTATGGTAGCTCGTCTACATGCACTGGTCCTACATCAGCTCATCCACATGCACTGGTCCTATGTCAGCTCGTTCACATGCACTGGTCCTATGGGAGCTCGTCCACATGCACTGTCCTATGGGAGCTCATCTGGGTATCACTGCATCCAATTAACCTCCACGCTTTCCAGATAAGATAACCAGGACTCAGAAAAATGGCACAGCCTTACAAGCACCAAAGAGAAAAGCTCTGGTTTATTTTGGCTCTAAAGCCTGGTGGAAAAGCACAGAGGACAAAGAGCGAGTGGGAGGGAGGGAGGGAGAAAAGGAGGAACTCAAACACTATCAAGCAAAAAAATAAACACAGAAGGTGAATTCAGTTATCTTCAGTGGATTTTACCCAGTTGGACACAAAAGGAATAGATCAGGAAAGGAGGGGGCCTCCTCTCTGGACCACTGTCCGGGCCAGGTTCCCACTTGTGCTCAGTGTAACTAACTTTGGTGCCAGACCCACCTCACCTCAATGGGAAACTGAGACCGCTGCTCAGGACCAGCCACCCTGCAGTGCCCTGAAGCCCCCTGGGGAGCCCCACTGCATGGGTGCTGCAGTAGCTCCCTCCAGGCTTGGCAAGGCTGCTAGAGCTTGGAGTCTGCATGCATAAAAATGTGCCTGGAACTCCAGATCGATCCTGGATGCTGAAAAGAGTCTTAATCACATTCTGTGCCAAGATGGAGTTTAGCAAGAGCGAGCCCCAGGCACACTATGGAGGTCTTTGTTTCAGATAACAGCTTCCGTTCCCATCACTGGCTGCCTCTCCTTATTGAACTGGAGCCACAGAGGGACCAAAGAGCTAAACTGGAAGCCAGCCAGCATCATCCTCAGAAAAATATTGCAGGGTGCAGCTAACCCTCAAGATGTAGCGCGAACACTGTTTCTTGAGTTCCATGACTCTTCCTAATTTCCTGTTTAGAGGGTAGACAAACTTCCATTTTAATAAAAAGTGGAAAGAGAAAGAAAGCTAACATGGGCAAATGTTTCATGTGCTCAGAATTCTGCTAATGAATACAATCTATCTGTGACTCTTGGGCCTGCTATTAGGTTGTCCTCATTTATAGGCAGAAAACAGGTTCATAGGAGATGAGGCACTTGCCAAGGAGCAGGTAAACAGCAGGAGGCAGTGGTCAGACCATATACCTGGAGCCCTCCTAGCTTTTAGGTTCCTCCCTCTGGACAGAGATCCTACTATGTCCTCATGGCCTGGGTTTTGTCTATTACCTTAGACTGTACCAAGGGCAAGCACTTCCTTGATGTCTCTGATCCCTGTATGTTCTGTAGTGTCTGTCTATGCGTCTATGCTCGGGAAGTACCTGTTTGGCTGGTTGTATGGAGAAGATGGACAGTATGACCAGTCACAAACTATAGCAGCCAATATAGCACAACTTTGGACTGTCCCATTTTCCTGCTACCATCTAGCTGAGGGCCACAGAGCCTGAAGGGAGGGAGAGCAAGGAAGCTCTTTGCTAGGCTACACCTCTGGCAATGCCCTCTTACTTGACCTCCTCTAAGCAGAAAGGGCACAAGAGTTGAGCATCCTTGAAATGCCCCCCTACCCTCTCAAAAGAAACCTTATTAAAAAAAAAAAAAAAGAAGAAGAAGAAGAAGGCCCGGGGACAGAAAGATGGCTCAGTGGTTAAGAGTACATGCTTTCTTCCTGAAGACCTTCCTGAGCTTGATTCCCAGCATCCACATCAAGCTGCTTACAACTGCCTGTAACCCTTAGCTCTGGGGCATCGGACACACTGACCTCTGTGGGCACTTGTATTTGTGTGTGTGTGTACACCTAAGTACAGGACACGTGCATTCAGAGACTTTTCCTTACCAGTATTTCAGAGTTAGGAGTATACTCCTTAAAGGCAAAAAAAATGCTAACTGCTTAGTCCACAAGTTAGAACAGGACCTGGGCGTCTGGACACCTGCTGTAGGGTCCTTCTGAGGGATGCAGGCAAAGGCTGACAGACCACAGGTGTCTAAGTTCCATCAGTCAGGTTCAGAGATCAGAAAACCAACTTTCTTGAGTGTCAGGAGATGCTGTACATTTTATAACACCTGAGTGGATTTCCCTCCATCAAAGTCTTGTAGAGCTCACCCACCACCCAGGAGCCATGAAAAGACAACTACCATGATCAATTGTCATGGGCAACTTGGCTGGACTAGGAGACATACCTCCGGGCATGTCTGTGTGGGAGTTTGCAGACTACAAAGAGGGGAGGTCCTGTTTGGACGTGGGTAGTATGACACCACGGGCTGGGGTCCTAGATCAAATAAAAAGGGGAAAGAGGGAACAGGCTGAGCACCAGCATTCTGTGGTGCAGGAAGCACAGCCTTGAGAAGCATCAGAGGAAGCAGACTTGTTAAAACGCTGTCTCTCAGGGAATAGCACTCAGCCATCCTTCATCAGTAGAACCCATCCTTATGCTTTTACAAATCCTTCCTCCCTAGGCCCTTACCCCAGCACTGCTGTCAGGCAATAGAACTCACTCTTATTATAAAGGTCACAGGTGCTTTGCTATAAAGATGGATGTTGAGAGGGACTTTCCATGTAGCTATCCCTGAAGCAATGTTCTGATAACTGGCATGTGGAGACTTTCTCCCAAAGTTTTACTGTTTTTAAGTGAGCAAGAAAAATAATCCATGAGGGAGGTCTGGAAGTTTCTGACCCAGGGCCTGCTAAAGTGGTGCTGCCTGGGTTTCATCCTTCACCTCAAGTGGCTGTCTTCTTGCTGGTGGTGAGGTTTGCAAGGACCCTCACAATCTCTCTGCTTCCTGACTGTGGACACAATGTGGCATGTGGTCTCATGCTCCTGTTGACATACCCTCTTTTCTGTTTTGGCCTGTGATCTAGAACAAATCCTTCTCTTAACTTGCCTCTGGCAGATATTTTATCATCAAGATGAGAAAGTAACAAATCCAATAACCTGACTTCCTCTCTTGCCTCCCACTTTTCCCCTGGTATGTGATACACATGTATGGAGGTAACACCACACACACACACACACACACGGAAGACTCTGAGTATATATGCACCAGAAGTTGCTATTCTGTCTTTCTTATGTATGTACAGAGGCAGGACTTCTCACCTGGACCCAAGGCTCTTCAGTGAAGCTAACTGGCCAAATGCTCTAAGAGTCTCCTGTCTCTTCGTCCCAAGTACCAGTGCTGGGGTCATAGGCGGACTGCCATGCTCACCCTGCACTTGCGTGGGAATTAAGAATATGGAGTGTAGTCCTGGGGCTTGTACAACAAGTGCTTTATCCACCGAGTCACCCCCTCCTCCCACTCTCACATTTGAGTCAGGGCTTTACTATGTGCCCCAGAGAACCTTGAACTCTCAACCTGCCTGTCCCCACCTCCAACTGCTGGGACAAGTTGTGCCATCTTGTCTGGTTATCATTATCTTAATAAAAGATCCAGGTTGGTGAGATATCAATTTATTGCTGAGAACTACAATAAAAAAGTTGTCTCCCAAAGTCCCCTGATGGAAGGGCATATACGATAGGAATCTATTTTCTCTAAGTTCAAAGTGTGACGAAAGCATCTATGAGTAGGGAAGAGCTCACCTTTCTGTTGGAAGGGGCATCAGGAGAAGCACACAAACACACATTTGTGCATGCATGCGTGTTCACTTTGTGAATACTTGGATCATTCATTTAGTGGTTTGGGTCATTATCTGTATGTATTTATGCGTCAATATAATGCATTTTTTTTGAGAAAAAAAAAACCCACTCTCTGCACATACAAAGTAGCTTTACTTGCTGCCTGCTTGCAGTATCTATCTCTGTGGGTTGGGCCAGAGAGTAAAAAAATAAATGTAAGAAAAAAAGTTTCCACCCCAAGAGCCTGCTTTCTCACAGCTAGTGGTTTTCCACGGTTTTCAAGACTAGCCAGGTTTCTTCAGCTGTAACATTCAGTTGATTTTAGTTGGGGACTAATCAAGGTTTTCACTGTCCCTAGACAGTATCTGAACGGGGCCAATTTGCCTGTGCACTCATATGGAGGGACAGAGCAAGCCAGTGGCTTCCCAGGTCCCACTCAGAGGACAGCAGAGAAGTCAAGGAATGTTCTCCACCATTACACAATGGTGTGGGGGTGTGGGGGTGGGTGAGGGCTTTCCAGGCGTCTCACTCCACGGGGACAGATTAATAAGCACTCTCCTTGGGGCACTGAGAAAATGAGCCAGAACTTTACAGGTCATTCTTTGCAAGCAAAATACACAAAGGGACTTAGCCAGCTCCCCTCCAACAGGAAACCATTTGTCTCTGGAGGAGGGAGAGGAGAGGAAAAGAAGGAGGGGGTGGAGGAGGGGGAGGAGGAGAGAAGGATGCTGAATCTGCCACTAGGCCCCGCTCTGTGGAGATGATGCTCCTCATCAAAGCACAGTTGCAGAAATAGTCCCCTCCACTTGAGAAAAAGGAAAAAAAATGTTTAAATGGGGAGTGAGCAATTCCGATTAATTCTAAAGTTCTTTCTCTTCTTTCCTTTTTAGAATGTTGCTAAAAATAAAGGCTTAAAACTTGAAATAAGTAAGCAACACACACACACACACACACACACACACACACTTTTACCATATACGGTGGTATTATTCTTCAGCCTTTGAAAAGACCAAATGAAGAGATGGCCAACAACCAAAATAACCCTTTAGACAACTGCAAAAGACAAGAATGCTGGAAAGCTTGGTGAATGGCAGGCACCTGCCAGGCTCGCGCACTGGGGATGATGCCCTTTGAGGGATGAGTTGCCATAGCACTTGGGAAGCACAGGCACATGCATGTGACACGGCCACCTGCCTAGGGAGGGCGATTTGCCCCCTGGCCTCTGCACTAAGAAAGCAACAGAGCTGCAATTTAACTTAAAGGCGGACATCAGTGCAGGGGCATGATGGAAATTTTAATTAAGGCCCTTCTCAGCATGAAATCTTTGAGGGAGATGAGGAGAAGGAAGGACAGGGCAGGAAGAGAGGCAGGATGACCTGGAGAAGGTGTGAATGAGAGCAGCTCAGGCCAGCTTAAGGCCAGCGGCCTTGTGTGTGGTGGGGGAGGGGTGGTCATCACATTGCCAGGGTCTGCTGGGAGTGTGTCTGTGGAAAAAGACTGACCTGTTCAGGTCATACAAATGAAACACTTGGGGAATACTGAGGGGAGCCACCTTTTCCGAGGTTCTATAGTTTCTAAAGCTGGGGCAGAGTTACCCCTGGACCCTTGCTACAGCACCTACTTTCCTGACATAAACAGGTTGAGAGACAGCAGGTATACGACAGGAGGTGGCACAGACAGAAGAGATGGAGCAGAGCCAGGCTGAGGGGCCACCGTAACCTGGAGCTCTCTAGTCACAGAAGCTGGGAGAACGCCAGTCATGGGGCCCAGTGTGGGCTTGGATCACAACTTCACCGACTCTCTCCATGACGGTGGGCTAGCCTTTCCTTCACCGACTCTCTCCATGACGGTGGGCTAGCCTTTCCTTCTGCTGCTTTATCCTCCCTGGACAGCACCAGGTACAGAGCTGGGTGACTGTTCAGGGGCACAGCACAGGCTTGGTACGCATGACGCCCTGGGTTTCATGCCAGCACCAAACAAATAAATTGGTCAGGCGAGGTCTGCAGTGAAGGGAACCCCTCCCAGCTATGGGGTGGAAGGCATGGGACCATGGGTGACAGCTCCCCAAGGGTGACACTGAAACTGCCCTGTTTCCCCAAAAGGCAGCGTGCTACTGAGAAACAGGGCCAGTGGGCCTCATCTCATCTTCCCGGGTTCTCGCATTTCAGCCTCAGGCATGGACCCTGCAAGCTGTGGTGGGAAAAGGCCCTGCTTTTGGGTGACATGGCTAACAGTCTGCCCACGCTTGCCCAGAAAGACTTCCTGCCCAGGTAGGGCACTGGGCACTGAAGGCTAGTCAGTTTATCCGGACTCTGGGCTGCTGGGCTGGCATTTATCAGACTGGTCTCCATGTCTACCAGAGAGCTCACTGTGATCTGTAGACAGGAAAATAAGGCCCCGAGAAGTTCTGAGACTGGGCCAGGGAAGGCTGAGTCTGAAGCTGGCTGAACCACGCACGGCAGTCCCGAGCCCAGTCCCTTCTTTTTCTACTGCATGGCAGAGTCTAGTCAGCGGCTTCAAAGCATCAAAGTGAGGCAGTGTCCCCAGAAAACAATGTTCTCCCCTCCGAGGCCCCACTGCAGTAGTTGCGCTGCTGCAAGAGAGTGGTGTCCCACCTTCCCCTCTATGAGAGGATGGGGCAGGACCACACTTCATTTCCAAATCACTCACCTGGTGAGGCACCAGTCCCAGCGAGGTGGGAGGCTCATTCATGCGGTCATCGCTGCTGCTAGCAATGGCGTAGCCCCTGCGAGAGACAAGCAGAAGGGCTCTTAGCTCCTTCCTGCTCACAGCGGTCACAGGAAAGACTATCTCAGGACACTGGAAAGAGTTAGGAACCAAATGCCCCTCTGCTGGACTTTGTGGGCTCATGGGAAACTCATTTCCAGGGGAGGGAGGGAAAGGGGTTATTTTTTTTTAAAATGAGCACCATAGAGTGGGAAGGATGGGAGCGAGCTTGTGAACACTGCCAAGTGGCAAACTCTCCTCTGTGCTTTGGGTCCATCAGCTGTGAGACAGGAGGGAGAAGGCTGCGTGATACATGACGGGCATGGGAGATAAACTGCCAAGTGCAAGGCCTGCCTGCCTGCCTCTTTCCCTCTCTCTCCCACTCCTTCCTCTCACATGCTTTCACCACACTGTGAAGGGTAGCCTTGACTCCTGACCTGGGCTATCCTCCAGCTCAGCCTTCCTTCCAGCAGCTGGGAGTGGGTTGTGTATCCCCACAGCCTCCTCTAACTTGCTAAACTTATCTAAATGCCATAAAAATGGAGGAAGGTGATATAAAAGGAACGGACTGGGTGGGAGAAGTACCGGTTCCTCCCCAGAGAGGGTCAATGTTCATTTATGTCCCAGAAGAACTGTTTTTTAATCTGTTACAAGGACAAAGAAGGCAGGGATTTGGGATCAAGGAGGTGTAGATTTTACTTCCTACTAGAGGTAGTAAGAAGCTTGGATGACAGGGGAGGAGATGAAGGCAGGGAGGACACGGCTGCTCGTTCCCCTCCGTGCCTTGTTCACTGGCCACCGAGGCCCTCGGCGTCACATGACAAACAGAACAGTGCTGTGGCTTTCTGCCATTGCCTTTCTTGGAATTCAATGTGGATGAGAAATAAGTATTTTCTAAATTTGATTTTCCGCCTGCACTACCAACGGCACATATAGCACAGCTCTCCAAAGTAGGGTGAAGTGATGCTGGGGTGGGGTGACCAAGCCTGGCTGCCACTCCCTGGCCATGAGTCTGAGACACCAAGCTCAGCTCCCCCAGCAGAAATGGGACTAACGAGCCGGGGCATGAACTGGGAATGCTGGCACTGGGCAGGTTCAGGGTCACAGTGAGTGTTGAGAGCAGCCTGGGCTATGTGAGTCCATAGCGAGTCTGGAGTACATAGGCAGCCTCTGTCCAAAACCAACAACAATAAAATCACAAACGCTAACGTGCTTAGAGCAGGGCCTTACACAAACTTTTGAGAAATGACCATCTATAGTCCAGTCAGGTGGGAGGCACCTGTTTGCCCTCATGCCAAAATCACAATTTCAGTGGAGAATAAGAGCTGTGTGAAGTAAGACTATATGGAAAGCTTAAACTTGAAACATAGCAATGACACTGAAAACCTCGATGGCTTTAACCTTTCCCAGGCACAAAGAAGAAAGAATCAACTCTATGATGATGAGCCAACAGAAAACCACGGGCTAAAGCAAGGGAAGATGGAGAGGATGCAGGGGACCCACATGAGGGACACAGGGGACCAGACAATGCAGCTGGGGGGTCTCAGAAAGAGCATGGAGGACAGGATTAGGCAGAGTGGCGCTCTAGGGACAGGGTAGAGAATCAATCACACTGCAGACAGAACTTCTACACCAGAGATGCAGACAAACCTGAGCAGGGAGACTGATCCAGAGCCACCAGGGGAAGGAGGAGGGGGAGGAGGGGGGAGGAAGGGGAGGAGTAGGGAGGATGAGGAAGAAGAAGAGAAGAGGGAAGGGGAGAAGGAAAAGAAGGAGAGAGAATACACCAGTTTAGAATTCCACCAAACATGAGAAACCTCCTTAAACACAAAGACCTTTTCAGAAAAACAAAAACTGAAACACTTATGGAAATTCTGCAGACAGAAAACAATGCCTCAGGGGCACAAGTTTAGAGACACAGGAAGAAATGAAAAATGTTAGCAAAACTAAATGAATACTAACTATGTAGCAATATCTTCTGGGGATTAAATATAGAAAGAAATTTTCAGAAACAAGCATGAAGACCTTGCTGGTCATCCAGCCAACATTTACTCTCCTCTTCTGCCTCTCAGGACTTTCTTCAGAGAGGCAACAGGCCCAGATGACAAAGCTAATATCTTAGCATTCCTTTCAAGGTGAATCAAAGACTGCATTTTCTGTCAAGGTTCTTTAAGGGACAGCTCACACTTCTGCAGCAGCAAGGCAGCTGTCAGCAAAAAGGGACCCACAAAGAAGTGGCTGGCCCATTCTCCAAGGTTGCTGTGACAGGAAAACATGGCTGTAGTCCGTGTTAGCACAGGAAACAGTGCTTTGGGACTAGACAACCAAAACAGCACCTTGCAGCCTCCAGGGCTGTGTGCTGGCTGTGAGCCTGGTGGGTCTGCAGAGGGGAAGCTGCACTTAGAAATACAAGCTAATAACTGCAAGGACCTGCTGTCAAGACAGCCAGCGGCTCTGCGCTCTGCCTGCTATGTGTTGCCTTGATGGAGCTAAGATCTACACTCAGGAGCAACAAGGAAGGCACCAGGCCTGAAAGATGGAGTGGGAAGGGAAGTTGTGACCTGAGAGGTATAGTGACCTGAGAGAAGAGGTTACTTAGTGCATCCCAGACAGCACTGGAAAGACAGGGGAAAGGCCGGCTGGTGGATTTATCCTTCCCAGGGTATCACTAGCAGATGGCCATGCTGGAGAAGCCAGGCTAGAACTGGGAACAGTCACGGGCTTTGTGGTGAGGGCTGCTGATGACAAGCCAGGTGCTAATGGCAATGTGTTGAGCCTCTGGACCTAGCCTGGACGTCGACTTTTAATTTTAACTGGCCAAGTTCCTAGACACAGACCTCAGTCACAGGCAGCTGATATAGTTCCTAAATTCAGTGATGCATTATACATTATACACATTATATACACAGTATATACAGTATATACATTATATACAGTATACACATTCACAATGTCCAGGGCTAAGAAACCATAATAGACTAACAGAAGAGAAGTATAAAAGACCAAATGCCCCTACCAAAGTCTTCCTTCTTCCTTATCAACTACCAAAATAATCAGAAGAATTCAAGGGGGGGTCCAGGGGCATACCCCCAAGGAGGGCACAGGGTCATACCCCAAAGATCACATGCTGACTGGATTAGGTGTTTTTAGTCTTGCTTTGAGGTCAGAAAGGCCAAAGGAGGCCAAGGGAGCCCGGGGGGAGACAGTGACCAGCCATTGCCAACAAGTACTCAGTTCCAGTGTTCATCTGTGGCTCCAGACTCACCCCTCAGGATGCTGCAGAACGGAAACCATCAGCTCCACAGCCAGGGCACCTGCAATCACGGCCAGGCCTGGGCGACTCACTGTGCACTGCTGGTCCAGAGTCCGGTCTCTGGTTGACTAAAGAGAAACAACCACAGATGTGTATAGAATAGTCTAATTCAGCCAGACCTGGATGAAGCTGAAACTCCCTACGATAAAGCTTTAGAATACAACCAGACTGGTGTAGTTGGTGAAGGCCAGCCAGCCTCATCCTGTCTTGTCTTGGGAGAAAATAGTATATAACTAAACGAGGCACGCTACTGAAGAGCATGTGCACTGTAAAGAGACAGAGATGAGACATTAGCCATAAGCATGGCCTCATGGTGGCTCTGCACCCATGGCTTCTCAACCCATCACCTCTCTTGTACTATAGACAAGAGGTGGAGTCTCAGGGAGGAACAATCATGAAGAGCCGGTAACTGTCCTGCCTGAGGTAATGGCTCAGAGTGACTCTGACTGAGGCAGGAGCCACAATCTCTACCCTGTGTCCTCTGTTCCTGTGCACTGCCTCATCACCCTGACTGTGCTCTGGGGACTTCAGGGCAAAGCTGCAATCATCTGCTACTGCCTGAACACATGCACAAGCTGTTACTGGTCAACCCCACAAATTCTAGTGTTCCAAACATGGGCAAATCCCAGGGTTATGTAATGCTATAAAAATTTCAATGTCATAGAAAAGACATGTTGTCCTGCTTGGGGGCTCAGCCCTCTTTGATGGCAACTACTGACCAATAGGACAAACTGCACGTTCTAGCACCTTATGAAGATCACTAAGCCTCCTTCCTCACACAAGAGGAGATAGCAGTGTTTCTCTAAGGTGGGAGAAGTCAGTTGTTCCAGAGAGAGAAGACTGGGCTTTATAACAGCAGAAGGGGAAAAGAGGGCAGTTCGCAGAACAGGCCTGCGGCTGGCCCCTGAGAGCTGCCTGTCCCTGCAGGCTCGCTAGGCTGCAGAACCCAGCTAGAGCCGCTCCTGACTGCCTCACATTCCACCTCAGAGCAGTGAGCATGTTTGAAGTGGGGTGGGGGTTCCTTGTCTAGATTGTCAGATAAAAATACACTAGGCACAGTCAAGAGGTCAATTTCAGACAAACAAGAAAAAAAATTCTTTTTATTCTAAGCAGCTTTTGACTACATCTACTTAGAAAAACAAAACCAGCCAACCAGTCAATGAAACAAACTCATAAAAAACCTTCAAAGAACACTTGCTGTTTACCTGAAATTCAGTTTCCAGACAGTGTGAGAGGCCCATGCCCTGCCCTGTTCTGCAAAGTCACAGGGAACAAGAGGCCTTCTGGATCATCAGAGACAGTGTAAAACCTGAGCCAGAGCTTGGGGCTTTTAGTCTCCTCATATCTGGGGCTCTTTCTGGGGTGAATGCAGGGCTACAAGGGAGCAGGCTATGCAGAAGTTTCCTTACTCAACTCCTGTCACATGGCTGTGGTCACATTTATGCAGTGACTGTGGCTCAGCCATTCAGGTAAGAGTGCCAACATGGCACATGGTGGGATAATCCTCCTTTCCACCAGTAGAGAACATACTCCTCCTCTCCATAAGTAGAGAACACGCTTTCTTAGACAGTCTTTACACAGCACTGGAGGACAGGAACACTGAGCCCGACTTACATCTCCTGGAGCCACCACATCATTGCAGAAGTAGCAGCCAAGCTTGTATCCAGGGATGTTGGCAAAAAGTGAGGAGCCCAGGTCGGCGGGTGCTACAAGATGGCTTGGGCAGAGGTCCCCGGCTCCCTGCTGCTTGGGTTTCTTCAGGCCATGTCTCATGACAACAAAGGTATCAAACCCCAAGGCAGCGTTGATGACCAGCTGTTAGCAGTGAGGGAAGAAAAGGGAGTCAGGACACACACACCTCAGGCCAAGGCTAAGTTCCTATGTGGCTGGCTACCTTCAAATCACTTTTTTTTTCATGTGAGTGTAACTAGTCTTTAATAACCAACTGAAACCTGCGAGAGACCTGATAAACTGCTAACATAAACCATCTCATTTAAAACCCTTTACAAATATTGCCTGTTTATAGATGAGGATATCGAAGGTCAAGAGTCCCACTTCTGTCCCAGGGTTATGGAGCCGATAGGAGGGAACTATGAATGGCAACTGGTGGTTGCCCACACCACTCTGCCACACCCTTTCAGTTCCTCAGAAAGTTTTACTGGGACACAGTTTGCAAGCTATGATTTTCCCACCATGTGGATCTCTCTCTCTCTCTCTCTCTCTCTCTCTCTCTCAAGACAGGGTTTCTCTGGCTGCCCTGGGACTCACTCTGTAGGCCAGGCTGGCCTCAAACTCAGAGATCTGCCTGCCTCTCTCTCCGGAGTGCTGGAATAAAAGGCATGTACCACCACCACCTGGCTTGCCATGTGGATTTTAAAGAGAAGTCTCTTTCGTACTTTAAGAACTCCTCTTGGTTAGGATTTAAGGTGTTCTCCCAATTTTTTTGTTACATACAAAGTTTGAAAGAATCAAGAAAAGACACACTGGAGAAGATAAAATAAAAACTGCAGCTCTGGGGGTTCTAGAAACCCTGAGGCATTACCTCTTGTACCTCCTCTCCCCTTCCTGGTTTGTCCTTTGCCTCATACATGATAGACAGAGGGTGGATGATGAATGACTGACAAGACAGATGAGGTAATGGCAGTAGAGGCAGACATGCATGTTTTTATACACAAATGTAACATAACATTCATATTCTATTTTATCTTAAAATATGGTATTTTCTTATTACCATTCTTTGAAAACCTCCCTGAGAGTGGATGCATACTTAAGTATCCTACCTCACAGGCCCTTGAACTTCACATGTACCTATGGTAGCACCTGCAAGGACTGCTGGAATAGGAAGCAGGTTGATGGCATGAGGCAAAGAGCTGCAAGGCCACACAAGTCACCCTCCTTCCTGGGGGAGGGCAGGCTGTGGACACTTCCCTCCTGGGTGACTCATTAAGTTCTAAACAGAGGTAGCATAAGGCACACTCCACCTTTCGCTTGCTGGCTGCAATAACAGTAGGAAGCCACCGGCTCTCCCTGGTGTCCATTAGCAGGAAGATGACATCATGGTTATCGATGAGCTGCTCCAGCTGCTCCACATCTCTGTGGGCCTGCTCCATCGTGACATTAGAGAAGTTCACAGGGTGTCCTGGCATGGGGATGCTCATGTTGAACCCGCTGGCATTCTGGTGAAGCAACGACCGCACTTACATCACTTACATTACAGGAATTCCTCTGTGCACAGTGCTACTGCTCATCCCTCAAATATCTGGGCTCTACTCTCCACATTCTCCACTTCCTTGAGCCATTTGTGTGTATGTGTGTGTATATGTGTGTGTGTGTATGTGCGTATGTGTGCGTATGTGTATGTGTGTGTGTGTGTATCTGTCTGTCCATGAGTCTATGTATGTGTCTATGAATGTGTGTGTACATGTATCTGTGTGTGTATGTATGTGTGTGTGCACGTGTCTGTCTGTGTTTGTGTGTACATGAGTCTGTGTGTGTGTCGCTGAGGATGGAACTCAGAGTCACAGGAGCAGCACAGCCAGATATTCACCTTCCACAGAAGCAAAGGATCAAAACTGCACCTTAATCCTCTGCATCCCACTAGCCACAGGCAAGTGTGAAAACAGTAGCTTTCCCAGAGTGGCCAAATCACTGACTGGAAAGATGGCTGGGGGAGGGGTGCAGGTTGGAAAATTCAGGAACTAAGTGGAAGATCTCAGACTCAAAGCAACATTTTCCTGGGCCCATGGAGGTTTGTCTCTCCAGTGACAGACTAGAATGTTCTCCCAGGTGGGCATGCTGCACCTTCTCCCGTAGGACTTTCAGGCCTCCCACTGGGACTACAGAGCACAGTGACCAATGCCTCCAAGCCTGTGCTTGGCCCCGTGACTTGTTAAGCATGGAAGAAAGGTGGTGTGCTGTGATGAGGCTGACTTGAGACTCTCTGGCCTTCTACTCTTCCTAGGAACCACAGGACCAGGAGACTGTGGCTCCTCAAGCCTTGTTTTGAAACAATCACAAAGTGGGTTAGAAGCTGAGTCCAGCCTTGCCTGTCAGCTTACACGGCCAACTAACATAGCTGCAGTGTCGACCTGCAGCTGAGACTTGGAAACTGTGTGATATGCCACACTGTGCCAGCAGAGACCTAACTAACATCTCTGTGGTGAAGCTTTGGTTATCCAATGCATAGCTGGGAATGGTGCTATGGAAGTTCACTTGATAAACAGTGCTCCCGAGAGGTGCTTGTAAAATCATCAGCAGGCTTTGGTGAACACATGGGTCAGTATTGAGAGACTAAAGGAGAAAATTCTGGAAGGCAAGCTTTTCCATGGCAAGAGCTGAGGATGTCACGCTTATTAGCAATATAAGAAGAAACCTTATAGGTTGCTCATGTGATTCCGGTTAAATAAAATGACCATGGATCCAATGAGCAGACTCTTGCTGAATGACTTTAAAAACATCTCAAAACTTACTTTTTTATTCAAGTGAGTTGAATATGCTGGTTAGTTTTTGTCAATTTGGCACAAACTTGAGTTGTCTAAAAGAAGGAACCTCAACTAAGGAGTTACCTCAATCAGACTAGCCTCTGGGCATGTCTCTAAGCCATTTTCTTGATTTATGACTGATGTGGTAGAGCCCATCCTGCAGTGGGCGGTGCTATCCTGGGCTACAAGGTGCAGGAGTGTATAAGAAAGCAGGCTGAGCAAGCCAGAGAGCATCCCTCCATGATTCCTGTCTCTACCCTGCTTGAGTTCCTGACTTCTTTGAGCGATGGACTGTGATAAGGATATGGGAGCCACATAAGCAAAAGAAAGCAAAGGAGACGGGTGAGTGCCTTGTCTCTCATCTGTCATCTCTAAAGTATATGAGTGTGACTCAAAAGTAGCAGGAGATACAGCAAAGGATTCAACTTTCAGCCAGTCCTGCATTTCATGAGTGGAACTCTGCAGCCAGTGGGTAGTCTGGTGACAGACAAAAACTAATAACCTTCATCAGCACCCACCAGAAATCTCTTTACAGGCAGGTGGGGTGAAAGCCCACAGCCCCAAAAGACACCTCTCCGCTCATTCTTCATTTGATTTCTACTGCGGTGTAGGAGAGGCACTTGCTGGGCAGTGCGGGGGATGGCTTCACACTAGGCAAACACTCTCCCACCCAGCTACAGGCCAGTTCTAGTTGGATTTTAGTTTTTTGTTTGTTTCTTTGGTTGGTTAGCATGCATGTGTATGTATGTTAAGGTGGGTGTGCGACTGCTATGTGTATGTATGATGCATGAGTGTGCAGGTGCACACGCACCATGGTGTGTATGTGGAGATCAGAGGAAAACCTCCAAAGGCAGTCCTCACCTTCCACCTTGTTTGAGCAGGATCTTTGGGTTGTGGTTGTTTGTTGCTACACAGGCCAGATTGGTCAGATTAGCCAGCCAGTCAGCCAGCCAGCCAGCCAGCTTCTGGGGCCTCTCCCATCTCTGCCTCCTTTCCCACCACAGAAGCACCAGGATTACACACACACACACACACACACACACACACACACACACACACACACACACACTTCCATGTCTGGCTTCATGCTTATGAAGCACGCACTTTATCCAATCACCCCCCTCTTTGTAGTTAGTGTCTTTAAGAGGCTGTCACAGAGCTGAGGTGGCAGGCTTGGTTATATGATGACAGTCTGGTAGGAAGTAACATGTGTCTGATCTTCAGTTACCGACACTGCAGAGCCTCAATCCCCAGGGTTCCAGGGACTTAAACATTTACAGAGCTTACAGGAAAGAAAGCATGGATTCCCCTCCACCACCCCTCCCCCGCCCCCCGCCATCAACATACCACTCCGGGAAATATTTTCTGGAGCCGCTCTACCGCAGCCAGGGCCTTGGGCTTGCCACCCCCTAGACAATCTTCAAATTCATACAGAGGCTGCCTCACAGGATTGGAGTAGGAGATCTTGGCGTTGTCCACAAACGTGACGTGTCTGACCCCCCAGCCCTGCATGGAGACAGGAGATCATGGCACCCCCCTGATGAGCACGTGCCAGCACACACTTCTAGAAGTCTCTAGGAAGGGTTTTGCTTTTGAGTAGCAGGAACATTAAGATATAGGAATCGACAGAAATTGAACTATACAAATTTGATCATTAGAATGTCAACTTCTCTTTAGAAGATGAAATAATTATATGATGGGGCCTAGATCCTCATGTCATTAGACCAGGGACTGTCACAGTAATTCTCCCTCACAATGTGCTATTTTTGACAGTGTCATGAGAGGAAGATTGCCAGGGAATGCTAGAAGAATTCTACTTTGTTGTTTCAGGATTAGCGAGAGCCCACAGATGTCTTTGGTTTCTCTTAATAAGTAATTAAGTAAAAATATTGAGTCCTCTGGAAACTCACTTTGAATCTCAATTAAGTCTTCAGAACTATGACTAGTAAGTTGTCCCATGTGAAACAATGGAGAACATTCTAGGAGTACTCTCCATGCTGGGCAAATCTTGCCTTTAATTGAGCCTTAAAAAAATGAGTCTGTATTTTCATGTAAGTTGTCTTGTTGTCATGGACATCACTTTCATAGACAAGAACACTTCGAAAAACCTTTATATTAAAGATCTGTTTTACACATAGTGCCTTCATGTGTGTAAGTACATACATGTAATGCTTGAGGGAGCCAGAAAAGGGCATCAGATCTCCTGGATCTGGAGTTGTGTGGTGTTGTGAATGGCTGTGTGGGTGCTGGGAACTGAACTCCAAGAGCAGCAGCAGTCCTAAGCTTGGAGGCATCTCTTCAGTCCCTATGTGTCCTCACAGTTTATGAAACACATAGCTTTAAAGTTAGATTATTAAGTTACAGAGGAAACTTTTTATAAACAGCAGGCTATGAGCCAGTTTTTATAAATACAAATGAATGGATAAGTGACAAGGCCCATGAAAGGCCTCCATTTCCTTCTGCGGGGACAGTCCTGAACAATGGGGATGGGGGGCATTCTCTGCTTCTGTCTCACAGTGGCTACAGACTGCTCTTAGAACTATAAAGATGCTGGGAAGAACAAAAGGGAACAGAAAGGAGACACAGCTTGACAGCAGCCACAAGGCCACCAAACTCACCATCAGTGTCCTAGCCACATTACACCCCAAGGTACCAGCTCCCAGCAGTAGGCACTTGACAGACACGACCTTGTCCAAGTCCAAGGTGGGGACCAGTCGCCAGCACATCAGCTTGAGATTCAGATCCACAGATGACTCAGCCAGCCTGGAACACAAGGTCAATGTGACAGGGAGTCACTCACTTGTGCTGCAGCCTTATTTCTAACGGAGAGACATGATCTATGGGAGGGACAAGATGAAGGTAGCTGGGCAATCAGAATCCCAGTAGAAATAAGATGAAGCTTGTAGGCCACAGGGAGGAGAAAAGTCACCACACAGAAAACGTGACACTGGCCTCTGTGATTCTGGGGTGGGGGCGAAATTCCTATCTGGGGCTCCCAACAGCAAGGTGGAAGGAAGTCAGAGCTGTCACAAGCTGAAGTGTAGGTTTAAAAAAATGGCTCTCCCAAGTCCAGAAACTCTCCCAGTCTTAAGAAAGGGTGAGCGGATTTTCATCCTTCAGTATAAAATGGCTTCTCCACAAAGGCAACGTTCCTTGTAATATCCTTCTGTGGTGGCAAGTACAAGAGCGGTTCACAACCAGGAATAAAGAACCAGGAAAGGAGGCAGAGGCAGGTGGATTTCTGCAACTTCCAGGCCAGGCAGGGCTGGCCTGCTCTATAAAGAACAATAACGCAGCAATGATAAAAATTCAAAAAGGCAGTGGTGAGGTTCACGTGCCTCAGAGTCTGAGCTGGAAACAAGAGTAAAGGAGCTGTGAACGCCTCAGGACACCCGTCACACCAACCCTCACGACAACATAGACAAGCAGTGGTTGGCTCAATACCAGCATCACTGAACAGCACAGCACAGCATTGCCACCACACCCACTGAGACAAGGGGGGCCCAGTCACGTCTACCTTTTGGGGTCCATGCATCTGCTGAGGTTCACCATCCTCGGACCCATGCCTCCTTTCTGGTTCTTCTCCCAGCCAACTGCTTTAGGACAATCTTGATTGCAAATAAAACATAAGGTTTACTAAGAAGGGAAATAAAAACAAGCTTGAACTCATGTCTTCCTGCTTATGTTGCAAGCACGTTACAGAATTAAGCCTCTCCTTCCCCCAACTTATCATTTGTCCTCTCCTTTTTGCTATGACTGCCTTCTTCTTAAACTTTTTTTTTTAAATTTAAGTGTATGAGTGTTTTGTCTGTATATAAAGTGCACCATAAGTATGCAGTGTCCTCAAAGGCCAGAAGAGGGCATCAGATCCACTAGAACTGGAGTTTTGAGTCACTTTGGGTGCTGGGAATCGGACCCAGGTTCTTTGCAAGGGCAGCCAGTGCTCTTAACCCCTGAGTCATCTCTCCAGCCCCTCTATAGGAGGGGTTGCAATAGGAGCCCTGCAATAGGAGCCCCTGGAACCCCATTCCCAGAGCTTTTCCGAGTGCATCTCATTCTGTGCTACAAAGACTGAGATGACATTTCTACTCTGGCAGTTCTGTTACTTTATGGAATCCTCTTGTCACATCCTGGAGTTAACAGAAACCCCACGGGGCCACAACCCCTCTCAGAATCCATTGTGGGACCTCTGCCTGCTCCTTTTCTCAGACTTCCTTCTGTTCAGAATAAGGCTTCAACTCCTGAGCAGCGAGCTCAGCCTCTGCTCACATTTCAGTATCACTTCCAAGGTCTGCTTCAAGTAAAGCTCTGGGGCTAGGGTTGGGCCTGGGGCTGCGTCTGACTGTGTCTGTGCCTGGCTGTGTCTGCGTCTGGGGCTGTGTCTGGCTGTGTCTGCGTCTGGGGCTGTGTCTGCGGCTGTTGCTGTGGCTGTGTCTGGGCTGTGTCTGGCTGTGTCTGCGTCTGGGACTGTGTCTGGCTGTGTCTGTGTCTGAGGCTGTGTCTGCGGCTGTTGCTGTGTCTGTGTCTGGGCTGTGTCTGTGCCTGGCTGTGTCTGTGTCTGGGGCTGTGTCTGTGTCTGAGGCTGTGTTTGGCTGTGTCTGTGGCTGTTGCTATGGCTGTGTCTGGCTGTGTCTGGACTGTGTCTGGCTGTGTCTGTGTCTGAGGCTGTGTCTGCGGCTGTTGCTGTGGCTGTGTCTGGCTGTGTCTGTGT
This sequence comes from Tokudaia tokunoshimensis, assembly GCA_036184795.1. Classification (NCBI taxonomy): domain Eukaryota; kingdom Metazoa; phylum Chordata; class Mammalia; order Rodentia; family Muridae; genus Tokudaia; species Tokudaia tokunoshimensis. The sequence goes on along the minus strand of BTHU01000002.1, from coordinate 135,949,349 downwards.
CTGAGGCTGTGTCTGGTTGTGTCTGGACTGTGTCTGGCTGTGTCTGTGTCTGAGGCTGTGTCTGCGGCTGTTGCTGTGGCTGTGTCTGTGTCTGAGGCTGTGTCTGCGGCTGTTGCTGTGGCTGTGTCTGTGTCTGAGGCTGTGTCTGGCTGTATCTGGACTGTGTCTGGCTGTGTCTGTGTCTGAGGCTGTGTCTGCGGCTGTTGCTGTGGCTGTGTCTGTGTCTGAGGCTGTGTCTGGCTGTGTCTGGACTGTGTCTGGCTGTGTCTGTGTCTGAGGCTGTGTCTGCGGCTGTTGCTGTGGCTGTGTCTGGACTGTGTCTGTGCCTGGCTGTGTCTGTGTCTGGGGCTGTGTCTGTGTCTGAGGCTGTGTTTGGCTGTGTCTGTGGCTGTTGCTGTGGCTGTGTCTGGCTGTGTCTGGACTGTGTCTGGCTGTGTCTGTGTCTGAGGCTGTGTCTGCGGTTGTTGCTGTGGCTGTGTCTGGCTGTGTCTGTGTCTGAGGCTGTGTCTGTGGCTGTTGCTGTGGTTGAGGTCGTGGCTACAGCTTGGTAGTAGAGTAATGTTCAGTGTGTGAAAGGTGAAATAATAGAACTGGTTCCCTCATCCATAACACACACATTTACACACTTACACATGAACACTCCACATACATGTCAAAACACATGCATAGACTTTAACACAAAGATACACACGGTACACTCACACACACACACACATTCATATAGAAGTTCTTGCACACTCAAACACTCATCTACACTAAGACACTCACAAATATACACTGAATTACACTCATTCTGACAGTGTAACCTTTACATGTGTGTACACATGTATACAAACTCATTTACATATACATTCATTCACACACTCAAAGATACACTAACAACCATGCACACATACCCTCACCTACACATACTTTCGAAGATAAGTCAACATGCAATAATTAAACATCCAGTCTCATACGAGCACACCGACACTCACATTAGCACATGTATACATACCAACAGAGAAATGTGCAGCACTCATGTATGCACTTTACAAGCTTGCCAAATCACATCCATATGCACACACTCTCACACTAAGATAGAGCCTCCCCACACACATGCTCCTGCAAATTCATACAGATAGACAGACTCACAAATGCATACTTACATACTGTCATACTCACTTGGACTCACACATGGGTGTGCATTCATATACACATAAGCACATTCACATATCCATGAAAATATACCCCCACATTTATATATACATAAAATTTCACACTCACACACATTCATATGTACATGATTATACATGCTCATATATAAGTACAGACTCACACAAACCCATACATATACATACATGTGTACATGCCCATAAACACTAATATTCCAAACCACACATATAAAATATACTCTTAGAATCACAGATATGTGTGTGCACACACAATTAGACAGACAAACCCTCATGAACTCACATGCTTGTACACTTACTCATACACACACTCACACACCAAAACACCCACATGCTCACTTTTATTTAAGGACATACAAAAGTCACACATGCACACAGCATGCACACAGACTCACAAACTCACACATGCACACAGCATGCACACAGACTCACAAACTCACACATGCACACAGCATGCACACAGACCCACAAACTCACACATGCACACAGCATGCACACAGACTCACAAACTCACACATACACACAGCATGCACACAGACTCACAAACTCACACATGCACACAGCATGCACACAGACTCACAAACTCACACATGCACACAGACTCACAAACTCAAACATGCACACAGCATGCACACAGACTCACAAACTCATACATGCACACAGCATGCACACAGACTCACAAACACACATGCCCACAGCATGCACACAGACTCACAAACTCACACATGCACACACTCACACTAACACTCAGATGAAGGCTCCAGGACTCATTTACTAAGGACAAAGGGCTCCAGAGCTCTTCACTCATTTTCTACTCTGAATTCATGACTCTAAACTATTCTTATGTTAAATTCAAGAACTGTTTCTCAGATACTGCCACCAGGATACCAGCCATGGTCTCCCTTTTACACATGACACTCGAGACAACTGGAAGTTTCAATTATAACATCTGCATACACAAGCCCCCCTCCCCTTCTGTTCTACCCATTTATTTGCTCATTTGCTTGTTTAGAGGCAGGAGCTCATGGTCCTCCTGCCTCTACTTTCCAAGTGTTTGATTGGTTATAGCCAATATGCACTGTAAGCTTATTAGTAATGAAAAATACTATGTGTGAAGATCAGGAATTTATACATGTGCTTCTATATAACTACCTTCATAACACACAACCCAAGTGAAGGAAGGACATGCTGAGAATAAGCTCGGGGCTGAGAAGCATGCATTGCAGCCCACACACAGTAGTGGCCACTCCTGCTTCCTCCAGTGTCCAGAGCAGCTTTCTGCCAGCTATGGAGGCTTTAACACTTCCCACATCACTGTCCTGCTCTGAACACCACAGAGTGTACTTACACAAATTAAGTGGCCATGAGATCCCCAGGCAACAGACTCTTTTTTTTTTTTTGGTTTTTTTTTCGAGACAGGGTTTCTCTGTGTAGCCCTGGCTGTCCTGGAACTCACTTTGTAGACCAGGCTGGCCTTGAACTCAGAAATCCTCCTGCCTCTGCCTCCCAAGTGCTGGGATTAAAGGCGTGTGCCACCACCGCCCAGGCAACAGACTCTTAAGGAACCATTGTACTATGTGGTGTGATGTCATTATGTCACATGTGGCTACACTGAGAACGCCTTGGACTCACATCATGATGATGAGTAAGTCTTTATTATGTTTATTATAGAGCTTTATTTTCAGCTAAGTAGAAATACTAATTTATATGTAAAACAGGAGGAAAACATCCCTTTTGAGATGAGTAACCACTCTTCAACAAGGAGTACAGAGAAGATGGAGAGGTAGAAGCCTTCATCACTTGGGATCAAACAGGCTTGGGATGGTAGGGGCAATAAGCATGAGTCACACCAGAGAGTGTGACTGAGCAGAGTGGCTCAGTGAAGACAGAGAAGACAATGTGTCCCCACATGGTAAAATTAGGAGCATGGGAAAGGGGTCTGGTGGCTGATTCCTCCTGGCTTCACTTTTTAGTGACACTCCACCTCCCCATCTTTGAGTTGCAACTTAAAGGGAACAAACTCACTTAAGTGAGCGTGCCAGAGGAGCTATTTCAGGATGTGCCAGTAGAGGGCGCCAAGATAAAAGTTAATCAGAAAGCCTCTGAATGGAGTGGCCTCCTCCCTTGACCACACAGAGGACTCTGCTCACCTCTCCTATCGTATTTAAGATATCTAGGCTGGAGCACAGATCCAACAACAAATGCACAACCTTGAGTCCTTCTGATTTCGGCACTTTAGAAGAGATGAGGTGTCCCCACCACCTGATGCACACACACTAAGGCACGCCCGTGCACTAAGAGAACTGCCTTATCAGGAGGGGCTACACAGTCTACTTGGAGGTGTGCTGCAGATGCATATCATGTGGCTGTAGGGGACTCAACGACCTTAAAGAGCCCTAATGAGTAGCACCACCGGCTGGGCTGCTCAGCTTTCTCACAGGACACATGCTTCACATGCGGGCACTTTCCTCATTCCCTCAAACTTGGACATGAATTCTACCTTGAGTGCAGATGCACTGCATGTCCATACATATATGTACCGTAATACACATTTGCATACATACTGACACATCTAGCACGGTCTGTAAAATGCCTCCCAGACTGTTTCCTAATCTATAAAACATGGAAGCTAACACCTACTACGCAAGGCTGAGGGAAAATATTATAAGTGGAAGGAGAAATATGCCTTTGCTGACTGATACTCTGGATGGAGAACAGGGTCACACACACCTTCAAGTACTCAGTGAATAAACATGTTAAGTAATCAATAACTTCACCCTTCCTTGAGGAAGAGGTGTAAATAAAAAGTTCATGTCGATGGAGACTAAACAAATTTTAAAAGGCTGGGGAACTACCCTCCAGACTGGAAAGGCTTGCTAGAGAGGCTGCCAGAGCTCAGCCTCTGGTTGGGGCTGAACACCGCCTCACTGCGTGCCAGGCAGGTGCTCACACTGCCGTCCAGGTGGGGGCTGTGCCTTCTCTGCCATGGTGAGGCTGTAGGCAGAAGGCTGGGTCTCTGGTCACTCGTTATTACATACATTGGCAAAGACTTGCCAAATTACCTGGGCTAAATGCCATTTCTGGGAGTTTCACTTCAAAGAAGATGCTGTGTGTCACGTCTCTTGCTCCCTGCATGGTGCGGTCCCGAAAGCAGAGGACTTCAACAGACTGGAAACTGCCGCTCCTGGTGTCCCCACCGGATTTGTGTTTATTTCATATGGTTAAGAAGGAGAAGAAAAAGAGCAGGCATAAGTGCTTTCCAGACTGGCTGCTGAGAATTCAAGGCATGCAGTCGCTGCGTCTGACCTCCTTGACCCTAGAGAGATCTTGAGCACATTCGTGCAGGAGTCCTCTGTCTGTGCATTTAGAGTCTGGCTGCCAAGTTAGCTGGATTCTCCCCCTCCCCCGCCCCAGGTGAATTTTCTGTAGCAATCACAGAACAGACAGATAATTCTGGAAAAGGAAGTTTTAAACCTAAGGGTGGGAGACTCCCCTAAGGCCCTTTACCAGCAGCCAGAAGCTGGCTTTACCAGGGCATTTAGACTCATGGAAAATGTGCTGGGAATGGCTGAGAGGCCACATAACCAGTCTCTCTGGGCCGTTGATATTTGTCTATCTTCATATTTTGGAGGAAACATTTTTACTTAAGTAAAGCAAACACAACAAAAATCACACAATCCCTCTATCTAAGCTTGCCCACACCTATCTGGGCTATCCCCTCCCTGCTGGGTCCTCACAGTGGCTTTGCCTGTTTTAAACTACATATATGCATGGAAACATAAATCTTTTAGGCTGGCTTAATTTACTCAACATTGTGTTTGAAAACCATCCATAGCTGGTTGTGGCGGTGCACACCTTTAATTCCAGCATTCACGAGGCAGAGGAAGGAAGATCCCTCTGAGTTTCAGGTTAAATACAGCTACACTGTAAGACTCTGTTTTTTAAAAGCAAAAAGGCACAAATGTGGTGCACATACATATAGGGAGGTAAAACACTCATGAAATAAAAATAAACCTTAAAAAGGAAGAAAGGAAAAGTCACGAGTGAAGACTTGCTCTGCGAAGTCACCCACGGCTCTGTCATCCACTCAGATGGGAAGGACATGAGGCTCGGGCTAGTAAGCACAGTACTGCTCAGAACTGCTGTGTGTGTGTGTGTGTGTGTGTGTGTGTGCGCGCGCACGTGTATTGCTTGTATCCACTTGTACCCTTGTGAGCAACAAGTTCAGAATGCTACCACAGAGCCAGGGGTGTTTTTAACTCTGGCAGATCCCACCACAAGTGTGACAGTATCTTTTGTGAATTCGGCTGCCTCCCGCTTCAGATGTACCTGGCACGGTCACTTTCCTTAGGTGACTGGGAAAGTTTTTCATGTTATTTCCTTGATACCCAATGATGCTGAGTATATCAAGCGACCACTTATTATTTTAAGATTAGGGAAAATGTTAAAGGTGGGAGTGGTAGCAATAGAAAATTCCTCTTGAAAACCAGGGAGGGAGGGCTGGAGAATGTTAGTGTCATGGCCTCTGGCTGTGTGACCTCACTACAGTCTAAGTATCTTCAGCGTGGCATAAACTGGAGCTGGAGCTCCCTAGCAGACTTGTTTAAGAGCACCAGAGATAGAAACTGGACAGCAACTAATTTAATTGACTTATTTTCTATTTTCTATGACAGGAATGAAATCAATGCACTTAGGGAAACTTGCTGACATAAGAAGACTCATTGTGGGAAGCATACAGACAACACACACACACACACACACACATGGACACACATGTAAATACCATCTGTGGGCTGCCAGGACCAAAAAATTCCTCAAAGGCCATCCAGGGTACTGGGCTAGGTTACAGGGATCGTACACACCAACTGCTATCTGTGAACAGAAAACACTTGCTGAGAGCCACACACCAGGTCAACTTGACAGTTCCACACATGGCTAACACTTTACAGAAAGTAGACACTTGCAGAAAGATGAAGGGAAGAGAAGAAAGGCTCGGGATCTCATGCTAGATGAGAGGACTCCTTGACAGGCAAGAACTGGAACATCTTCCCCCTGTGCTCCTTGGCCTGGCCTGGGCCATGGAAAGAGCAGGAACTAGAGAGTTCAGAAAGAAAAAGACTGAAAGTGACAGATGGAGGGACTGAGGTATAGAGGGACAGAGATAGAGGGCAGAGGACAGGCGACCTTAAGAACTTAGAGGGGAGAGTCCTCTTAGAGAATTGCAAGCTGCAAGAATGGCTTATCTGTGTGTAATGAGAAAGAAAATCAGAATGCAGCCATTGCCCTAAGTCTACAGTCAGTTCAAGTGAAAAGCAGATGCCTAGATATTGGGAACACCTACTCCTCCCACCTCTCCTCAGTGCTCCTCTAACCCTGCCTTCCATCTGGAAAATTCTACTCAACTTCAAACCACTGTCCTTTATTGAGGACTTTGTTTTTTGGGGAGGCACCAAGCTATCCTCCTCCCAGACTTCACACACTGAAGGTGAGATGTATCTTTTCTGTCTCCTCACACACTGTAGGTAAGATGTTGTATCTTTTCTGTCTCCTCACACACTGTAGGTGATAGGCTGTATCTTTTCTGTCTCCTCACACACTGTAGGTGAGATGTTGTATCTTTTCTGTCTCCGCACACACTGTAGGTGAGATGTTGTATCTTTCCTGTCTCCTCAGTATCTTTTCTGTCTCCTCACACTGCAGGTGAGATGTTGAATCTTTTCTGTTTCCTCTCTATCAAAAGGCACTGGGAACTTGGCACCCAGATGATGATTTCTAAAAACCATTCTCCAATAAAAGAAGTCAGAATACCTTGGACACACGGCTGATTTTAGGGTTGGGACAGAGAAAAATACGAGACGTTCCTGAGCCATATTATATTACCAGAAAATAGGAAGTGCATGCATGTCTGTGCGCTGTGTGTGAAGTACCAGAAGGCATCAGATTCCCTGAAACTAAATTTACATATGTGTGTAAGCCACCATGTATGTACTGGGAATTGAACCCTGGTTCTCTGGAAGAGCAGTCTGTGCTCTTAACCATTGAGAAATCTCTCTAGTTCCTGCAGCTATCTTCTATAAATCTGAAATATTATTTTTCCAAAATAAGTTTAGGTTTTAATGATAAAGAGGATGCCTGGTGTCTGGAGAGCACGGGGAATCCTTTTATCCTTCCATAATCTTGGATACACAGCATCTGTCTAGTAAATGCTTATTAAATGATAGAAAGATGAATGAATGAAGGTGAGGGTAGGCCTTGGCATTTGTTCAGCGTGTACAGGTCCTGTGGGTGGGAGGGAAGGAAGTGGGACTGAGGAGAGGAGGCAGAAAGATAGCTGGAAGAGAATCATGAAGCCAAAGGTTTCCTTTATAAGCAAATGTAGATTAAAAAAAAAACAGTTGATATGCACTCATGTACACAAATATAATTTCTGAGTGTGTTGAGGGGGAGAAGAAGAGAGAGGTAAAGACGGATATACTTTGGGGATAAATGGGCGTGTGCTGCCATGCACAAGGTCGTCAGAGGACAACTGTGTGGAGTCAAAGCTCTTCCTAACCTTTATATAGGTTCAGGGGATTGAACTCAGGTTACCAGGCTTGCACAGTATGCCTTTTCCCCACTAAGCCATGATACCACCACCACCATGCCTCCTTTTTGCAACAAGGGCTCAGTAAAACAGTGGCTGTCCTGGAACTCACTCTGTAGAGAAGGCTGGCCTTCTCACAGAGATCTGCCTGCCTCTGCCTCCCAAGTGCTAAGATTAAAGGTGTGTGCTAGTATGCCCAGGTCTGTTTAAAAATTTAAACTTTTTGTTTAAATTACCAGAACTTTTTGCACATATTTCATACAGTCCTCAGTGAGGTCTAAGACAAAAGAAGAAGCTAAAGCAACATTCTGATTGTGGAAAAGAGAAGATGGAGGAAGAGGAAGAGGAGGAAGATGAAGAGGAAGAAGAGGAGGAAGAAGAGGAGAAGGAAGAGGAAGAGGAGGAGGAAAAACTCACAACCATCCCACATTATCAACAGCTAATGGAGCCTCTGTCCACATCTTCATGTGTAACTGCTGTCCTGGTTGGCCTTCTATTTTTCCCTTGTCTACTTGACACAAGCTAGAGTTATTTGGAAAGAGGAATTAAAAAGCCTCTACCAGATTGCCCCTGGGCAAGTCTGTAGTACATTTTCTTGATTAATGATTGATGTGGGTGAACTAGCCCACATCACTAGCCCAATGTTGGAGTGCTACCCCCGGGCAGGTGGTCCTGGGTTGTGTAAGAAGCAAACCGAGCAAGCTAAGGAGAGCAAGTCAGGAAGCAGCACTCCTTCATGGCCCATGCTTCAGTTCCTGTCTCCAGGTTCCTGCCTTGTTTTCCCTTCATGATAGACTACAAATGTAAGATGAACTAAACCCTTTCCTCCCCAAATTGCTTTGGTTATGGTCTTTACCATAGTGATAGAAACCCTAGCTAAGACGACTACCCCTAACTTTATTCTTCATGTGAATATATTTGTATTACGACTTCTAAACAGCGACGAGGTCAAGCTGTCTCTCATTAGTTCTCCCTGGCCTGTGAATGTTCTACAACCATCACTGTAGTACTGAGTGGTGTTCCATGGCAGAGATGCATAAAGCTCTCTGTGACTGAGGCCAGAGGCTCACATACAGGTCACAGCGCAGCTCTTCCTTCTCTGTCCATTCTTCGCTTTCACTCGATGTCAGTCTTAATGCTGGAATTCTCCTGGCTGAGGATGAGAGGGAGGCCTGGCAAGCAGGGGGGCTCTGAGGTCTGAATTACAGGCATCTCCCTGAGCTCTTCTGCTCTGGCTGCCTGCCATACTGCCACCTGCCCCTTCTTTGAATGTTTCCCTTTATGCAGCAAAGAAGTGGAGCGGGGGGAGAAAAAGTGGCTTCCCTCGTGATACCAGAGTGGCTTACATTCAAGCAGTGGGCTTACACAAGAGGAAAGGGCACTGGCCTGTCAGCAGGTGTGTGCTAACTCTGAAGCTAACTGATTTCAAGACTCAAAGAAAATTTCCCCCTTGCCTCCAAAATGAAAGGGTTGAGGGGCTGCGGACATAGTGTCAGAAGGCTGTCTAGCATACAAGAAGCCCTTGGATCAATCCACAGTACCACAGAATCCAGAGTGGTGGTGCACGCCTAGCACTAAGGAAGTGGAGGCAGGAGGATCAGAAATTCAAGATCATTCTTGGCTACAGAGGGAGTTTGAAGCCAGCTTGGACTATGAGGCTCTATCTTATCTCTAGCACTGAAACAGATGGAAGGAAGGAGGGGAAGGAGGGAAAGGGTTTAGGAGTAGGGGCAGGGTGGTGTAGTGAGGAAAGGAGGGAGGCAGAGAATAAAGGAAGGTTGTTGACTTGTTTTGTTTCAAAGGCCCATTTTCAGATGTGGAGAATTGTGGAAGACATCACAGAGAATGTCTGTGCAGCAGCGCCCAGCGAAGCTCGGCCCCACAGGATGTAAGAGCCATGCAAGAGGTATTTAGGAAGAGCCTCAGGATCTACCCAGAAAACAACACTCCTCTGGAGATCTGAGTTTCAACCGCCAAGTGTGACTTCCCGTGCAGAATGCTCACTCTTCTGTGACCTTTGGCAACTGACTTAACATCCCTGCACTTTAATTTTCTCATCTGTCAAGTGAGTCTCACCTGCATTCAGCACCAACTGAGAATGGGACTATTGCCAAGAAGCAGTAACCACAGCAACGCCATGGACACCTTCGGCTGCAGTCATTTCCCCACATCCCGTTCCAGTTCAGCTCACCACCATAGACTGCCCCATCTTCAGGTCCAGTTCAGCTTCACCACTACAGACTGGCCCCATCTTTAAGTACCAGACCCTTTTATAACTGGCAAGGAAAAGAAGAGACAACTGGCCAACACTCTCTGGGTCTTAAGTTTTATCACCCACAGATGTAGAGCTGGAACCAATAAATGGAATGAAATAGAGTAATATATATACCCTATGCTGCAGCAGATGCCCAGTCTCAGAAGAGGTGCATTTCTGGGTAGGAAAGGGATAAGAAATCTTTGAGCAGAAATGACCAGGAATTAATTTCTTATAACATCCTGATGTAAGATGAGCTAGATAGAAGAGGAGTGACTGGTTAAAGAACATCTGCCTTGTACCCACAAAGGGGGAGAGGATCTGGCTGAAAAGGCCTGAAACAGGCTCTCCTGTGGAGACAGGCATGCAGGGGGCAGACAAGCACCACAGAGGAGATTACAGAACTCATTTGACATGGGGCTAAGTATTAAGTAGCATTTAATCATTCTTTAAGGATTTGACAGTGATCCCAGAGTCTCTTGGTGTTTCAGGAGCTAACCTGGAGCCTTAGTCACAGCAGAAATGATACCAGGCAGCATTAAGCGGTGAACCAGCTTAATGACAGAAATGAATTCTCACTAGACAGTTCTGGATTCTAAACCTGGCTTTGCCACAAAAGTAACTTGGCCAAATCATTTTCTTTTATGACAAAGTAGCAAAAACACAATTAAAAAGCAAGATTGTCTTGAAGGTTTATATACAAGTGTTCTTTTCTACTTTGCTGAGAGCCTGCCATTCAGTGAAGTGGCACAGCTAGGATCTGTCCATGAAGCAAACTGCTGAGAACCACAACACAGAAAGAAGAGGGCAAGACAGTCAACCTGACTTCATCTGGAGGGTTTCCTCTGAGGACCTATACAAACGGCTGCCTCTAACACTCAAACACTTGATATTCTAGGCAATGAACAAGAGACTCGCTCCTTTTAAAAAGCACAGGGAAGAAAATGCAAGTCTTAAGTGCACTTCAAGGTCACAGCCAGCAACAAAGACACAAAGCTAATACTAAGTGCTGGCTAAGTAAAGAGCAGACCCAGCTAGCAGCAGATAGGAGCCTGAGAACTACAAGGGAACCTTGCTAAAATTACAGGGCATCTTGCACTCTTTAGTAACGGTGGTGCCAGGGGAAGACGAGCAAAGCCTTCTCTGTGGACATGTGGTGGGATGCGACTGGCTGCTCTCTATACCATCACAAGAACTGCTTGGAAGGGATGGTATTCCATAGCAATGCAGCGCCGCTATGGATCAACTCCATCCAGCTGAAACCAACACTTCTTGCGGGAAATAAGAACCTAACTAAAGGCAATTTCCAAACCCATCAAGAGTGTGAAAACATAAAGCATGCGATGCTGGAGAGGCACACTGTGGGAGGGAAAGCAACAGTATGGGGCAGTGTTCGCTAGCACCAGCAATCTGGACGTGGCTCCAACAGGCTTATGAGAGCCCCGCCTGACCAGCTCTCCCCACTCACGGTTCTGTGACTCCATGTTTGTACCTTAAAATCCACAGTGGGAATCCCAATGCAGAGGAATTGAACAAACACTACAATATCTGATGACTCCTCCTCAAGGGCCAACAGATAGACGTTGACCAGCCCACCACTGACTACAAACCATAAAATGGCTGAGGGGGCTGAGATGGATCAGAGGGTAAAAGTGCTCTCTGGACAACTTTCTATAGTTGGTGATCTGGATTTGTTTCCTAGAATCCAAGGTGTGGGAAGAGAACTGACTCTTGTAAGATATCTGCTGACCTCCACAAGTGTGCCCTGCCCAATTCACTCACACAGACACACAGATACACACACACACACACACACACACACACACACACACACACACACGTTTCTACAAAATGTTTAATCTTGGGTGCAGAGATGGCTCAGTGATTGGGAGCACAAACTTTTTACACAGACACCAAAGTATGGTTCCCAGCACCTATGTTGGGCAGTCACAGTGCCTGTAACTCCAGCTCCAGGGGATCTGATGCCCTCTTCTGAACTCCACAGGTGCTGCACTCACGTGCACAAACCCAGAAGGAGACATACACACGTGCACGCGCGCGCACACATACACACACACACACACACACACTTAAGTTTTTAAGTGTTCATCTCTTCAATTTAGTAATTCTTTATTAAAGAGCTTTTCTTTAGAAATAACTCAAGATGCAAGAAGTGAGTAGGGAAGGAACAACTCATATATAAATATTATCTAAACAGTAACAGCATGAAGCTAACTGCCAAAAATAGTAAAGACATTCTACTATTACACACCTTCTAAAGAGGGGTGTGGAGTGGGCTGGTGTTATTCTACAAGGCTGCAATCAAACAGAATATGGTACAATTTTTGTTTCAAACAATGCACAGAAAAGGTTCAATGGAAACATACAAAGTTTACTTTAAAAACAAAACTGAGTATGGAGGCACAGGCTCATCATTGCTGTACTGGGGAGGCTGAGGCAGGAGGATCTCAGGTTCTAAGCCAGCCTGAGCTACATAGCAATACCTTCCCTTGAAAATAAAACAAAATAAAAACCTCAAAACTTAAAATCAATGGCTAAGGAACCGTGAAATTTTACAAAGGTGATGGAGGCTGCACCTAAAATTAAGCACAAACTCAGAGTCATAGCTAGCACAGTGTGCTGATGTGTTTGCTCAAGTTATTTGCTATTATTATTTATTATTATTATTATTATTATTATTATTATTATGTGTCGCATATACGCACCATGGTGTATATGGAGTTCAAAGGACAACTCTGTGAGCTGGTCCTCTCTTTCCTTGAATTCTAGAGATCTAGCCCAAGTCTCTAGGCTTGCACAGCAAGCATCTTTAACCACTGAGCTGCCTTGTCAGTTGGAGGATGAGCTATTTGTGGCTTGAATCATTGAATGGATCATAACTAGAACTTTGCAAAGATAAAACATGAGCTGGGAAGCCGGGCGGTGGTGGCGCACCCCTTTAATCCTAGCACTTGGGAGGCAGAGGCAGGAGGATTTCTGAGTTCGAGGCCAGCCTGGTCTACAAAGTGAGTTCCAGGACAGTCAGGGCTACACAGAGAAACCCTGTCTTGAAAAACCAAAAAAAAAAAAAAACCAAAAAACCATGAGCTGGGCTGTTGTTCAGTGACATAGTGCTTACCTAGATTACAGAGGCTCTGAGCTCCATCCTCGACATTATGAGGGTGTGTGTGTATTTCCCACCACATATCATTGCATGCACATTCTCATATTCTCTCTCTCTCTCTCTCTCTCTCTCTCTCTCTCTCTCTCTCTCTCTCTCACACACACACACACACACACACACACACACACACACACACACACTTTTGGAAACATACATACCCTCAAGAACACATGAGTATTGAGTTACAATGTCACAGGTAATTTTTACTCTGAGTTAAATCTAGCCGGTGTGTACTGAACAACCTCATCATCCAAGGAATGAGAGAGGAGTAATCCCGGATGTACTGGCCAAGTACCCATGCAGGGCCTCTCCATTAAGCTGGCAAGCCTGGTTAGATGTGTGGGGCTAGAGGTGACCCGAGAGTAGCTTCCCTGGTAAGTAGGGCTCTTCTTGCTTCTTCAGACTTTGCCTTTCTTTGAGTAAGCCTTGAGGACTCCAAATGTTCTCTCATGAGATAGCTGAGGAGTGAGGCTAACATCAACAAAAGTTTCATAGAGCCGGGCAGTGGTGGTGCACACCTTTAATCCCGGCACTTGGGAGGCAGAGGCAGGTGGATTTCTTAGTTCAAGGCCAGCCTGGTCTACAGAGTGAGTTCCAGGACAGCCAGGGTTACACAGAGAAACCCTGTCTCGAAAAACCAAAACAAACAAACAAAAAAGTTTCATAGAAAACATAATCTGAACAGTCTTTTCTACAAAGAGCTGTGGGAACAATGGTCATGCATGTGGAAAACGCAACAAAGTCTGTCTCACTGATCATCTCTCAGTTCTTACAGCCACCCATGAGGGACGGTGCTGTTACTGTAGACCTGTCAGGTTAGAGACACTGCCGCTCACCAGGGACACTTCTCATTAACTGCAGTGGGAGCCAGAATGTGGCTTTCTCCTCTCCACTTGACCAGGAGCCACAGAGGAAAAATAAAGCTGCTTTTTCCATTCAGCGCATGCTCAGCTTAGAGAGCCTTCCACCCTAACCATGGTCCATTTTCCACATCTGTTATGCAGGGCCATACTGCTCACTGAGTGCTCGAAGACTATTGATATCATCAATGGAGCTCCATGCTGGGCATGAGGTCAGAACTCAGGGAGGCTTGGACTGCTGGTGGCTAGCAGTGTAGCCAGTGATGTTCCACATGTTCATCAGCATCCTATGTACACAACAATACCCTTCCCATCCTACCCTCAACAATCCCACAGGCACGCACACTCCTTTCTTGTCTCTCCCTTCAAGCCAGAGACCTAAAGAGATCTACAGATGGGTCTCCATACTTCCATGGCATTAGATGGGAGCTGGAAGCTAGAGGAATAGCCTAGAGAAAAACTATGCACAAGGTCCCTGAATATACACAAGGTCCTAGGTTCAGTCCCCAGCACACATCCCTAAATGCAGACCTGTGGGTAGCTATTTTTTCTACAGAGAGGACCTGAGGCTTCTAGCAGATTCTTGAAGAGCTAATGCTCAGTACATAGAACCCTCACTGTGAGCCAGACCAAGAGCTTCTTGGCTACTTCTTGGAGGCCTACTGTGTGCCCATATGAGACCTCCTTGGCTACTTCTTGGAGGCCTACTGTGTGTTGGGCACTGACTAGTGTTCTCACATGAGACCTCCAGTCCTCCCAAGTCACTCAAGTCTGGCTCATTCTCCCATCCCACTTTACATGCTAGGCAGGGTTCTATACTATTTAGATGTAATGGAGGGCAGGCAGAGACAAGGTAGCAGTCCTTGGAGAGCAAACCATTTAAAAGGAGGCTGAGCATGAGACAGCTCAGCAGGTAAAGCTGCTTGTGTAAACCTGGTGACCCAAGTTTTGTCTCACAACCCCCAAAAGCCAGATTCTTCAGTCTTCATCTGTAACCCACCATCCTTACAGCAAGCTCAGAGGCTGGCACAGGAAAGTCACCACAAGTTCAGGGGCCAGCTAGCCTAGAGTACTTAGAGGACCAAAGAGACACAAGAGACCATCCTTCAATAAAGAGGAAGATTGTCCTCTGGCCTCCACATGCACACCTCTGTACATACATATACCTAACACACACATGCACAATAATAATAAATAAAAGTTTTAGCCCTATGCACATCTTTAATCCCAGGACTCTGGAGGCAGAGGTGAGCGGATCTCCAGACTAGCCTGGTCTACAAAGTGAGCTTCAGGACAGCCAGAGCTACATAGTGAGATCCTGTCTAAGGCAAACAAATAGTTTTGAAAGCAAAGAGGCTGGGTATGGTGGTACATGCCTACAATCCCTGTATGCAGAGCCTGAGGCAAGGGAATCTAGAATTCAAGGCCAGCTTAGACTACAAAGTAAAATCCTCTCTCAAAAGACCTGAAATCTTAAATGAATAAACAAATTGAAAGCAAGGATTAAAATCAAAGATCACCAGGAAAGTGAAGAATGGCAGCTGAGCCAAATAAATCTAACAGAGACAGATGGGCAACGTTAGCGTCCAGGACAGAACAAGCCTGTGTATGGAAAAGGGGATGTCCCGAGGAGAGTGTTCAGATCCACCAAGTAAGCACACAGCAGAGCGAATGGGGATGTGTGTGGGGAGGGTGGGGAGGAGAAAGGGGCTCCACGGGCAAAGGCCAGGCCGGAAGCTTGTGGGAGAGAATGAGCACTCCACTGCGGCTGGACTCCCTCCCACAGCCGACATCAAGTCAGGTATGTCA
This sequence comes from Tokudaia tokunoshimensis, assembly GCA_036184795.1. Taxonomy (NCBI): domain Eukaryota; kingdom Metazoa; phylum Chordata; class Mammalia; order Rodentia; family Muridae; genus Tokudaia; species Tokudaia tokunoshimensis. The sequence continues at coordinate 135,933,487 of BTHU01000002.1, read as the reverse complement.
GAACTCAGCTGCTAAGCTCAGAGTGAAGAGACTCAGGCATTTCATTTGGGAAGCACCACAAAAGATAACTTCAAACACTGTGAAGGAGGGACCAGAGGCCACTTTAGACCCACAGAGTTCAGAAGTCACTCAGTGGCACAGAGGAAAGGCAACCCCCAGTCTGGGGTGATGGCAGAAAGGTACAGGTAGGAGACTGAGGGGTTGAGAACCTGCGAGGAACAGGAAGCCACTGTGTGATGAGGGACAGGGAGGTGGCCAGCAAGAGGACAGAAGCATGGCCATTCTGAGGTTGTGATGCCTCTAAGGCAGCAGCAGCCTCAAAGGAAAGGTCCTGATTTCGGCATGGATAAGCAGAACTGGATAAAGGGAGGGGCCGTGGCGAGTTCAGGCTTAAGACACTATGATATGTGGGAAGAAATGGTTACTGGAGTCCTGGGCATATGGATGTCACCCAGGACAGACATCTGGAGGATCGCAACACTTCTCCATCTTTCCCATAAATACAGGAGGCTCTCTGAGAAGAGCCACTTCTGGATTAAAATGCACCTGGGAGGGGGGGGAGGGTGGAGCTCAGCCAGAAAGCTTGCCTAGAATGGGTGAGTTATCCTAGATTCCATTCTGAGTACTGAAAATGAGAGAGAGGGGGAAGGGAGGAGGGAAGGAGGGAGGAAGGGAAGGAGGGAGAGAGAGGGAGAGGAAGAGACAGACAGAGACAGAGAGAAGCAGGGAGAGATATCTAAGAGAAGGAAGAGGAGAAGCGGAGGCAGGTATGATGTGCTGGTAGGGACTAGAGCAGCGTTTGAAGGGAGCACACACCTCAGGAGCTCACACTGAAATAATGAATATCTGTTCATAGTATAGGGTCAATCCCTCATGGAAACACCATGCTACAAGTAACACTCACGAGACGGTGAGAACAGCAAACTAAGGCTAAGGTAATAAAATCAGCAGTGCCTAATCTCACCTAGACTCTTCAGAAATCATTTGTGTGCCTGTGTGTGTGTTTTACGATAGCCCCAGTTTCTTGGGAAGCCTGCTAGGATGGCAGCAGGCCATGATGGCCTTTTCCCTTCTTCCGCTTTTACCAGGGGCTGCCTCTGGAGCACCCAGATTGCATTAAATGTGGAATCCACAGAAGGAGCAAAGCATGGCTGCTGTGCAGTGTTCAGAGGATAAGCACTGCATTAGAGCTCAGGGGTGGGGAGGAGCCCGAAGCGGGACTCCAGATGAGGACAGGAGACACCGAGTCAGATATCACCTTTGAAGCAGGTGAACAAGGCATCAGCCAGCGACAGGAGAGAGACAAGGGGAAGGACTCGCCTGAGGACAGACTAAGCCCATGGTGTTTAGGGGGCATGTTAAAGACAGAGCACAGGTCTCACTTTGGGGCGGGGCGGGGGGGTGAGCAGTGGAAGATGAGGCACAGCTAGATTAGGACATTTCAGCTTTATCCCGAAGACAGCAGGTCTGGAAGGGCTGTAGGAATGTGGTAGGGATGTGGCCACAGGCTGGAGAAAGCACATGGAAGGTGGGTGGGGGCACTCAAGACCACGGGCTGGAGGGCTTAGGTGGCACAGCTGCTGTGACATTTTCTGGACTAGGCACTAGCATAGGTAGCCAACCACCGTATCAATGTCTCATTTTTTTGGCCCTTTGTTTCCTTCCGTCAGTTCCCATTAGCTTTTCATGCCGGTGCCTCTTCTGCCCTATAAGACTCTGGGTTCTGTGTGAACAGCATCTCAAGTTCTAGTCCACAAAGAGGCAGCGAGCATGTGTGCTGAGCGACCTGACTCTCCTTAGTTCTAAGTAAGTGAAGGCCAATGGTCCTGGCTGCATAGGTCCTCGGTCTAATGATCTCCTGCAGAGAAGTTCAGAGACTCAAGATCTGCACAGTCTCTTAGAATATGCTGGGGAATGTGGGGAAGAAAACACAATGGGGAAAAGAATGTATCAAGTGTCTGCTACACACTGGGGGCCTGCTACGTGATGAACGCCCACTATGCACTGATCATTGGGTTGCTCTGTTTTTATTTTTGTTTTTGAGACAAGGTCCCTCTACATAACTGTGGCTGTCTTGGAAGTCACTCTGTAGACCAGGCTGGCCTTGAATTCAGAGTTCCACCTGCCTCTGCCTCTGAGTGCTGGGATTACAGGCGAGCGCTACCACACCTGAGTTTTGTGCTGAGCATTTTATTCATATTAGCTATTCACCATATCAGGAAAAGAGCAGCCCTGTATACCAAAGCAAGGGAAGGCCACTCTGCTTCCCCAGGACCACAGAGACAGCAGATGGCAGCACTGAGGGAGCATCAATCAGAGACGGGTCTATTTAAAATCCCAGGGCCAGGCGGAGGCAGGCTGACCAATGTAGAGGTGGGAAGGCAGAGGGTGTAGGGTTCTTGGAAGCTGCCACAGGTACAGGGTGACTGTGGCATCATTTTCTTGCACAGGGGATGCAATGAGATACCCATTTCACAGATTTATTATGAGATTCTTGGGTTCTGGACAAAAGAAGAATTTTAAAAGTTAAATATTTATTCCTTGCAGAGTTTTCCTCTGAAAAAGAAAAATGTGAATGTAGTTGATTGTAAAATAAAAACATCCTAGCTGCAGGTAGAGTTTGGCTTAACATTCACAAAGCCCTGGGTTCTAGGTTCAAAACGGCCATCAGTTAAGGGTCTCTTTCTCAACTCTCATACATTTTTCTTACATTACTTCACCTGATTTCACAACCTCCTAATATTTGCACAACCTTATGTATGGCTCAAATTGCATATTACATATCTGCTTACTTAAAAATATTTTTTGCAATAGTCTTATTCATTCAGAAGAGTTTGGTTGAGGGCCTCAGACAAGCACTCCACACTCCACAGACACTGACTGATCACAAGGGCTCTGCTTAACAGTCCAACATGCTACAAAACGGCATTTTAACCAGGTTCTGTGTGGAGGGAAGTCAGACAAGGAAAGACCATATATGGCTCGCCGGTGAGGATGCTCTGCAGTGGGAGAGGAAGGACTAAGGACTGAATGTTGTAGGATGCTGACAAGAAGAGGACACTGCATGTAAGAACAGACAAAAAGAGATCTTAGGTGTGATTGATTGGGTAATGGTAATGGGGCGGGGTAGAGTCTAGAAGAAAGTAGCAAGCTTAGTTAGAACAATGGTTTCTGGAAAGACTAATAGAGTATAGGCAGAAAGGTACTGAGACCAGAAGGAAGAGAGGACCGAGTGACCTGGGCAGCCTATAGCTGATGGGAGCAAGAAGATTTGTCAGGAGTAGGGCAAGCTTCAGTGGTGCTGCAGGGAATTTGAGAATGAATGAATGGTGAATCCAGAGGGAGAGCATGTCTCTCTATCTAACTAACAGAATCTAGTTAGATAGATTCTAACTAGATTCAAACCACCACGCTGTGAGAGAGCGAGGGTGAGCTAGCCAGAGAGTAAGGAGGAGTTGACCTGAAACAATGGGGGTGGAGAGGACAGAGAAGGAAACATCCTAGAACATACTGTGGAAGGCTAAGGAGGCCCAAGTCTCAAATTGATAGTCGTCTATTTTAACATGAACTTCAAATATTTTAACTGCTTAGCAAAATGATACCCCCAGACTCTGACCTTTGTCTTTTGACCTTGGAAGAAATCACTGTAGTGTTTGAGCAAGGAAACCAGCACAGTGTTGTCATCGTACTTGAATAAGAAGTAGGGCAGGGCGGTGACGCCTTCGGCTCGACACAGATCATCGTAGGCATGCTCCAGCGCCTGGATCTGAAAACAGGGAAGGGGAAGGAGCCCTATGGGAAAGGCAGCTCTGAGCTAAAGACCAGACCTGAACAAAGGAACCACCAAGCGCCAGCTTGGAGCACATGTTCCTCAAGTGCCCACTGACAGCACTGCTTAACCTTTCTCTAACATTTTCCCTGTGCTATGCCTTCACACAAAGGGGCACTGTATGGGACTAAATGATGGCTGACTACGCTGTCAACCACAGAGGTTTAAGGAGGTAACCAAGCATTCTTCTGTAATAACACAGCATCGTCCAACCAGGAAGAAAATTCATCATTATCTTTTACAGTTACGACATAATTCACATGCCCGACTTAGAGGGCAGAATCTATGATGTCTTGAATTTTTTTCATTATTTATTTTTGTTTTATGTGTATGAGTGTTTTACCTTTACATGTGTGTACCAAATGCCTGCAATGCCCTTGGAGGCCTGAAGAGAGCATCAGACCCCCCTGAAACTCGAGTTTGGGATGCTGTAGGTCCTTAGCAAGAACCAGTGCTTTTAACCACAGAGCCATCTCTCCAGTCCAAGACCTATGATTTTTTTTTCTTTTGATAGTATGTTCACAAGGTTGAGCAGTCTTGAGATGATCTAAGACCTTTAATCCTCTTTAAACATGAATGTTCAATCTCCGGCTAGAATGTACTACCTCAAGTCAGGTTTCTTCTTAGAAAATACTTTGCAAAAAATTACAACCATACATTTGTTATAAAATAAGTTTTAAAACTTTTGTTTTAAAAAGAGGCTTATTTATTTTTCTTTTATGTACATGAGTATGTTTGCACATGTATGTCTGTGTATTATATGCATATAGTGTACCAGCTGGCCAGAAGAGGGCATTGGATCTCCTGGAGCTGGAGTTATATATGGTTAGCTGCCATATGGATGCTGGTAACCTGGGCCCATGGCCAGAGCAGTAAGCACTCTTAACTGCTCGGTCCTTTCCCCACCCCTGCCCTGCCATGAATCTCTGCAGGCTTCAGTTCTGCATTTTACGGATTGACAGACCTCTGGAACTCAGCCAAGGTCTTAAAAACAACAGAACTCTCCAGGTAGGTCTGCCTTCTGCCAGCCTGACTCTAATTGTTCTGGGAACTGAAGGAAGGACTAGACCTGCATTTCTGTTCTAGAGAAGAGGTTGTGCCAGTTGGTCTGAGGGGAGGGGAGGGGAGGGGAGGGCCTGTGCTTGTCCCACAGACTTTCCGTAAAGGCTGTGACTTTGTCTTCCCCCAGACTGAAAATGAAAAACACACTTTGGTAAATTCTCAGTCTTTCAAATGTTCCTGTAATTCTCCCTGTGGGCTTAGCATTTCCCCAAATTCCATGAGCCACCTGGAGGATGGTGGCTCCTCCTCTTCACAATGACCTTAACAGCACTTGATAAACACTGTTCCCTGAGCCATCTGGAGGCTCGCTCCCCGGGTGCCTTTTCTCCATCGGATATGCAGGATGAGTCACACACCTGCTCTCACAGTTAGACCCCACTTTCCCTGCCTTTGTTTGACTTGCTGATACCTGTTTTGGTGAAAGCCTTTGATCCAAGCTCATAGGCCCCCGGATTAGAGGGATGCTTTCAGGAAGACAGAGGGCGGGGCAGCAAAACCAGTAGTAGAAGTGGTACTTCTTTAGGTCCTAGGGTAAAAAAAAAAATCAGAGCAAAGTTGTATATAACATTGGTACCATGAACTAAAGCAACACACATCTGTTAATATATTACGCCAGGAACGGTAGTTCATGCCTGTAATCCCAACACCCTAGAGGTGAAGGGAGGGCATCATTAGCTACAAAGAAAGTTAGAGGTCAGCCTGGGTTACATAAGATCCAGCTTCAAAAGCCACCACCAGAAAAGCAGACGCATTAAAAATCTGATATGTCCCAACTGTCTCCATCAGACACCGAGAGAGTGCTCACAATTTCGCCCGGACCTCCTGTCCGAGTCTTCTCATAATAACAGACTGTTTCACTCAGAGGAAGAGGCTGAACCCTGCACTTCTGCATGCTTCAGGGAAAAGCTACCCTTCCTCCTAAATGATGAAGAAGCACCTCATCCCATTTTACAGAAGGAAACACCCAGCAGGCGTCCCATGGACACCCCACCAAAAAACACAAGTGCACTCTTCAGTCCTGAGAAAGGGGTGCTAGCCAGCCTCCTCTACCTACTGGAGGGAATCCTTCTACCAAAGGCTTGGCATTCAACATGGCTCAAATTTTAAAATTTTTTCAGATCTCACACTATTTGCATATATATCCTGAAATAACTTGTGAATGGGACCTAAGCCTATACAGGAAATTCATTTTGTGTTATATACACCCCATCTCCATGACCTGCATAAAATATTATACAGTATTTTTAGTGCAGCAGAATTTTAAGTGTAGAATTTTCCGATGCATTACCATGTCAATATTCACTCCTGATCTGGGAACATTTCTGGCTTTCAGATAAGGATATTTCCCTGTTTGATGCTGCTTTCCAAAATGTCTTCCTTGTCAAGTATAAATCAGCAACTATTAAACGCCTACTGTGGACATGACAAAACAGGACACTCAACAACACAATGACTAAGCCTCAGTTGCAGCTATCAGCTGCTGGCCTTTCACACAGCAGAGATAGTGAGTCTGTGACTGTCAGTCTGAGTTAAAGGAGGCTCCAAGTACTGAGGTACAATGACATCATGCAGGGGAACAGCTGGTCTCTCCTGCAGGCAGGGAAAGAGTTTCTTTCTGAGCTGTTCTAAGCTGATGTCCCTCTCCGCTCCAGGGCTCTGGTCTCAAATTCCCATGACATCAGGACCTGACTCTCTCATAGGACCTGAGCTCTATGTGTCCTAGACAGCAGCTCTTTAGCTAAGAAACACTTGTATTGGGTCTTGCTAAGTGTGAGAACTGAAGAGTTGTCATGTGAGATTGATTTAGATATTGTTTTTGCTTTTGCATATGATTGAGTGTGCTACATGTGCATATATGTGTGTATGTTCTCATGTCTGTTGTGTGTTCAAGGGTGCAACATGTGCACATGTGTAGGGGCTTGAGGTTGCCATCAAGTGTCTTCCTTTTTCCACCTTAAATACTATAACAGGGTAGTAGGCAGGGCCTCTCACTTAAACCAAAGCTCACCTCACCAAGGAGGTAACCTGACTAGCCAGCTTCTTTGCCTCCACACCCTGGGACAGTGGGTGGCTGCCACCCCCACCCGGCTTGTATGTGGTCCTGGGGATCTAAACTCAGATCCTCATGCTTGCACTGAAGCTTTACCCACTAAGCCACTCCCCAGCTCCTAGGGGCCTTTTATCAAAATGTAATTCAAAATACATAAATGTGTCACATTTACATATACAATTTTGTGAGGAGTTTTGTTTGTTTGTTTGTCTGTTTGACACAGCTGAACCTCTGACAATTCTTGAGCATTTTTATAATTCCAAGAAGAAACCCTGTCCCTAAGAGCAGAACGGGCCCATTCCCCACTCCTCCACAGCCTTTGGACACACCAAGCCATTCTCTGTGGACATGCTGGCTCCAGAGTTTTCACAGAAAAGGAATCACTAGATGGCTTTTAAAATATAAATATGTAAGTAATGCAGTTCCAGATGAAAGTCTAATAATTACAGCCTCCACAGTGCCCAACGTGACCCCTAACTGATGAACTAAAGAAAGAGAATCCCTTTTCGCAATGGCAAAGCAAACTGTCAATTGAAGTTAATGACAGGCCTGGCCCTGTGAGGCCTGAGAGCCACAGAAAGGAAAGCTGAAGGCCTGGGAGCCTGCTCTCCCCTGTGCTTAAGTGACTTGTCACAGATGATCTTCAGCAAAAGGTTAAGCAATTCAAGACGGGGGGGCTGCACACAACCTGCCAGTTTATCGGCATCTCCAGAAGCAGAAGCTTTGATTTCTTAGAGTTTTTTCATGAGAAAAAGGATCTTGAACAAATTAAACATAAAGCCTTTTGTGTCTAAAGACTTTAAGGGACCTTTTAATTTTTTTATACAGTCTGGCTATGGACACTTTGCAAAAAGGGACAGCAAGGCATCTGCCACTGACTCCAGGAAACTGCTTAAATGTTTAATGAGAACTGATGTTATTTTCTCATTAGGCCGAAGTTATCAATGAGGATTCTTTGTATGAAAAATGGATTAATGTTTAATTAACAAGAACTCTTAGTATAAAAAGGCACTCATGTTCAAGTAACAAACTCTGACATCTTTAGCAATATTTAAATCTCTCCTATCAAGGAACTCATAAGCAGACAAGTGATTGATATCCAAGCTGCACCTGGGAACCTGACAGAGCCCTGGCGCATCCTTCTCCCCCAGGTAGCGCACTGGAAAATGTGCCCCCAGAGGTAATGACCGTCGGGTTCCCTGAGGTTTATATCCTGCCAACCTCACCTGTGCTGAAAGGAAATGACCCAGAGGGCATTCGGAAAAACAAGACTCAGTTAAAAGTAACTAACGTGGTGCCTTTCTCTCAGTGTGTCCACTTAAGTCTATGTGAAAACACTTTCTTAACATACCTAACTTTACTCAGTAAATAAATATGTCAAATGTGTGGAAGGAGATTGATCTCCAGGGCCTATGAGGCTGTGGCAAAGTAACATACTTGCCACACAGGGACTTTACTATGCCTAGAGGCACACATGCAGCCAGTAGGAGCACGGCCACTGTGGGTCATGGAAGTGATGTTCTCACTAGGGGACAGGAATCTGATCCTGAATGTAGGCCAAAGTCTATAGAATATCCACTTGATAGACACAACAGTTTTTTACAGACGTCTTCATCCCCAGATGCCTTTCTCAGCTCTGGGGTTGTATGTGAGCACACAGGGAAGGCAGGTTCTGGGTTTTTAACCTGTTGGCAGGTGTGATTTCATCCCCACTTCAAGGCTGCTCTTAACGTTTGTATAAGTCTCATGTACTGAGACGTTTTCTTTCTCTCTTGATTAACCATTGTGTGTACCCCAAAGACGGGTGGTATAATGGCCTCTACCCAGAAGCTCCTTTCCTCTCTGCAATGTGGAGTTCTGCTCCTGAGAGCTCACATCTAGAGTGTCTTCAGGGGCATGTATGTTAAAATCTTGGTCCCAAAGCTGTAGTTGAGAGCCAGTTAGACCTTTAGGAGGTGGGAGTGGGGTTTAGGGGAATGGAGGTTAATAGGATGAAACTAATCCACTGAGGGCATGCCTTTAAAGGGGATACTGGGTGCCCAGCCCCTTCCAGGTTCTCTCTTTGCTTCCCAGGCACCATGAAATGAACAGCTCCTGCTCCATACTCCCATCGTGATATTCTCTGCAACCACAGGACCAAGCACAATAAAGCCAAGAGACCACAGACCAATGCCTCTGAAACCACTCCCACCTTCTTATAAATTTTGTTGTAGTGACAGCAAGTAGAGTGACATGCTGGGCCTTGAAAGCATGTTGGGTACTTACTTGTTTTTCCTTTGCTTGTTTCTGAGACAGAATGTCGCTATGTAGCTGGCCTGAAATTCACTACATATATGAGACTGGCTTCCTGAGTGTTGGGATCACAGGTGGTATCTGGCAACAACGAAGCCTCTCTTCCCTGAGCCTGTTTTGTCCTATACTGAATGGCAGGAGTTGTTGGGTCACCATGTTTGAGAAATTATGCAGTGGCTGTAGGGTGACCAAGAGGCACAGATTGGTTCCGCTCTGCTCATAGGTCCCAGCGTCATCTGCACTAGTCAGAAGCTTTTCTTTAGCACACACTCCCAGGGCTCAGCTTGGAGACAAGAGGAGAGCCTCCTGTAAGTCTGCAGGGCTGAGCTAGGGCTGTTCAGCTTCCACTCATTTACTTACTGCGAAGGTCAAGAGCAGAAACTTGTTGAGGAGCATGGGGTTTTCGAGAGCAGCGCCTGACTTTATGGCTTCCCAGATCTGCCAGAAGGGAGAAAGGTGTTAGGTCGGGCTGCTGCTTTCTCTGCCCAGCCGCTGAGCTTCTCAGCACAGCTCTTCTTCCCCTCTAGCCTGCCACTGCTCTCAGGCGCTGAAGTGGTTCATTACCTCTCCCAGCTACTTCACACTGCCTCTCCACCAGCCTTGCTCCTTCATTACCAGTCGGTGAGAGTGCCTGGCACCTTCCCTCGGGGCCCTCAGCACAGGGGAGGCAAGGAGACACTCACACCTTTGAGATGCCCATCTGAAGGGATTTACTATTGTCTGCTGGGTGCCAAGCATGTCATGGTTACAGAAATAAAAATACAGGTTCGGCTCCATGCAGGACTCCTGTCGCAGAAGCACAGAGAATTCCTGAGAAGACACCTGACCTGTCAAGAATTGGGAACTAGGGGGAGAAATTAGATTCTGAAATGAGTAATTTGAACTAAATACACAGAGTGGCTCTCTTTCCTCCTTTCTCCCCCACCCTATTGCCCTGACTAGTCTGGAATGCTCTAAACAGGCTAGCCTCAATTTCAATAGATTCTCTGTGTGTGCCTGAGTGCTGGGACCAAAGGAGTATACCACCACACTCATCCATCCCTACAGCATCACACCCATCCCTACAGCACCACACCCATCCCTACAGCACCACATCATCCCTACAGCACCACACCCATCCCTACAGCACCACACCCATCCCTACAGCACCACACCCATCCCTACAGCACCACACCCATCCCTACAGCACCACACCCATCCCTACAGCACCACACCCATCCCTACAGCACCACACCCATCCCTACAGTACCACATCCATCCCTACAGCACCATACCCATCCCTACAGCACCACACCCATCCCTACATCATACCCATCCCTACAGCACCACACCCATCTCTACAGCATCACATCCATCCCTACAGTACCACACTCATCCCTACAGCACACACCCATCCCTATAGCATCATATCCATCCCTACAGCACCACACCCATCCCTACAGCATCACACCCATCCCTACAGCACCACACCCATCCCTACAACATCACACCCATCCCTACAGCACCACACCCATCCCTACAGCACCACATCCATCCCTACAGCATCACATCCATCCCTACAGCACCACACCCATCCCTACAGCATCACACCCATCCCTACAGCACCACACCCATCCCTACAGCATCATACCCACCCCTACAGCACCACACCCATCCCTACAACATCACACCCATCCCTACAGCACCACACCCATCCCTACAGCACCACATCCATCCCTACAGCATCACATCCATCCCTACAGCACCACACCCATCCCTACAGCATCACACCCATCCCTACAGCACCACACCCATCCCTACAGCATCATACCCATCCCTACAGCACCACACCCATCTCTACAGCATCACATCCATCCCTACAGTACCACACTCATCCCTACAGCACACACCCATCCCTATAGCATCATATCCATCCCTACAGCACCACACCCATCCCTACAGCATCACACCCATCCCTACAGCACCACACCCATCCCTACAACATCACACCCATCCCTACAGCACCACACCCATCCCTACAGCACCACATCCATCCCTACAGCATCACATCCATCCCTACAGCATCACACCCATCCCTACAGCATCACACCCATCCCTACAGCACCACACCCATCCCTACAGCATCATACCCATCCCTACAGCACCACACCCATCCCTACAGCATCATACCCATTCCTACAGCAAGGCTTTCTCAAAGCTCTATTTGGAGAACCTCTCACCTTGAGAGATGAGGAAAGGAGCATGCCCTCTATTATGGACATGAGGCTAGTCCTATGTCTGTAGGAAACCTGGGCTGTCACCAGCTGGTCACAAGATGTTCATAGCTCAGTTGCTAAACTGTATGTTGCTATGAAGGGCACAGCAAATGCTGGCAACAAGAACATGCCCCACATGCAGGTGCGAGAGGAAAATAAGCAGCCATCATCACCCTGGATGCACTGGACTACGGAAAAGTGGACCCCACTTTTGATGAGCTTGGCTGGGGATAGGGTGGGGACCCTAGGAGAAGTCTGGGCCTGGTCAAGGTCAGGATCTGTTCTTTCATGCAATGAGATCTAACACTCTAGAGTTGCACTCACTGTGAGTGGGGTGACCACTGGGACCCACACAGAGAAGAATCGTCTCTTGTGTTTCTTGCCATGTTGGTGTGGTTACTATTAGTGTCCTTTACTAGCAGAAGGCCCTTTACTAAACTGACCCACAGAATACAAATACAATGGGTGAATTTCCCCCTTGTTAAAAAGAAAAACAAAAATAAGAATCTCAAACTTGCCACCGCCTCTTGTGTATCTCTAAGGCGATCTCTGTGACACACCCCTGTGCCTGAGTAGTTACAGTGCACTTGCCTGGACCCCGGAAATACAAGGAAGCCAGTGTGGCTACGCTACTAACTTCATTTGCTGACTGCTCCAGAAGGAGCTTCTTGTCTGCAGTCTTAAAAGCCTCAAGTGTGTTGGTGTTGTGCAGGGTTCCCATGGCCGGGCAGCAGCGGGCAGGTGTTGGGGCACTCCTAGACATGAGAGAAACACAGTTACCCAGCGCTGCTGGGGCTCTGAACAAAGCACAGGGTTACAATAAACCTGATACCACTGACTGGGTGGAAAGTAGACCAGTGATTCACTGGTCCTTGCTCAAGCCAGTAAGCAGCATTCCTCCATGGCCTCTGCTTCTGTTCCTGCCTTCAGGTCTCTGCCCTGTCTTCTCTTCATGATGGGACTACAACTGTAAGATGGAACAAACCCTTTCTTTCCCATGTTGCCTTCAGCCGTGCAGTTTATCGCAGTAACAAGAAGCAAACTTGGACACCTGGGGCCACACAATCACAGACAGAGCAGAATGTGCAGTTCCCAGCCCCTGTGCTGGCTTTAGTCCACAAACTCTGGGCAGCAGCTCCTGTGCTCCTGCTAAAGCCTAGCATCTCAGCGCATTTTCAAGAATGGCCACAAATACTCTGGAAGACAAACAGCTCGCCACGAGCCAGGAATACCTTTCCCTGCTTGTCCCACCAGACCCACACTGCACAGAGCTATACATGGCCACCATATCATCTCGGCCATGGATAAAATGCAGGCTGCCTAGACTACTGTCAATCCAGGGCACCAGCCACATGGTTCATACCCACTACATCTCCCCAAAGCCTCCCAGCCCCAGGAATTGGAAGGATAAAAGTTGAAGAAGATCGGCTGATTCTAAACACAGACATAGACAGGGAAACATCTGCTATCTCTAAGTGACTGGCCTGAATTTTGGATAGTACTGATGTTAAAGAAAATATTCCTCTTGCTGGAGAGATTGTCCAGTGGTTAGGGACACTGGCTGCTCTTCAGAGAACCAGAATTTAGTTCCCAGCACCAGTTATAACTATCTGTAACTCCAGTTGCAGGGGCTCTGTGCCCTCTTTTGAGCTCCATGGGTGCCAGGCATGTATGTGGTACACATATATACATACATTCAGTCAGGCAGAGCATGCATCGACATAAAATAAATAATTACATCTAAATATTTTAAAAAAAGAAATGTTTCTGCCATTGACACTTTACATGGTTGCTATGTGGAACTTGCAGAGAGAAGGGTCCATTGCTCAGAGTGAGGAGTAATCAGCACATGTGTCAGAGAGCCAGTGTCCTTTCTTATCTTCCCATGTGGGGACACAAAGGAGCTGCAGGGGGCCTGGTGGAAGAGATCTCAATCTAGGACAGGTGAGGAGGGGCCCCTGAGAAATGATGGCTCTGCTAAATGCCAGCAGTAAGCCTTAAATGTCAAGTCCTGGTCAGCTGCGGGGAGAGGGTCAGTGGCCAGTCCTTCCTTGAGAGCCACGAGTCATCGCATCATAGGCTGCCTGTCGCCAAGCTCTTCTACTAAAAGGACATTCCTCATCTAGGCCAGGGGAAAGCACTGAAGACAGTCTTGAGGAGGGAGAGATGATACAGGGCTAATTTGGTCCTGGAGAGGAGGAGGAGGCAGAACCTTCACTCACCAGGCTTCCCACATTAGACAGCTCTATGGAACCAATGCTGAGGTGGAGGGAAGGAGGCTGGGACAAGGCACAGTGCAAGAAGGGACTTTGTGCAACGTGTCCCAATATCTCAGGGGTGCACAAGCTACCACAGAGCCCTGCTCTGAGGGACTGAAGCTACTTCCAAGAACACAGACACTGCCAGGATGGCTCCTGGCCACTCCAGACAGAGACAAGCTACTGACCACATGACCAGGCTCCCACTGGGAATTACTAGGATTTAGTTTGTTTTTAGTAACTAGGTATAATGGGGAGAGAAAGCTGTGAAGAATGGGGTCTGGAGAGATGACTCGGCAGTTAAGAGCACTGGCTGTTCTTGCAGAGGACCCGATTTTGAGCCCCGGTACCCACGGGGTGGCTCACAAACATCTGTCACTCTAGCTTCAGGCCCTCTTCTGGCCTCCTTGAGCACTGTATGCATGTGGTATGTATACAGACAAGCTGACAACCACACATACACATTTAAAAAAAAAAAGAAAAAAAGAAAAGAAAAGAAGGCTCTGAAAGAAAAAAGAAACACCAGCAGGTGTTTTATGGATATAAACACTAACATTGTTCTGCATTTCCATGGTGCTTTTAAAATTTGCAACTTGAGGGGGATAAAGGAATAAAATACATTAATATTTTGACAGAGTTAATAAAAGAGGCAGGGAGTGAGATGGCCTGGAAGATAAAGGTACTTGCTGCCAGTACTAACCACCTACGTTCAACCACCAGGGCTAACATGGTGCAAGCAGAGAGAACAGCCTCCTACAAGCTGTCCTTTGACCTCGACAAATGTGTGTGGTAAATGCATACCCACATGCTCGCACACATACTCATGATAATAAACAAAATGTAATCTGAAATATTTTTAAAGGGGCTAGAACAACAATTCAGCAGTTTAAGAGCACTGGCTACTCGTGTAGAGGCCCCACGTTTGATACCCAGCACCCATGTAGCAGCTCACAGCCATCTGTAACTCTAGTTCCAGGAAACCCAATGTCCTCTTCTGGCTTTCATGCAGGGGTGCATATGTGGTCCTCAGACATACATGCAGGCAAACACTCATATATTAAAAATAAATAAAAAGAAACAAATCTTTAGAACAAATAGGTACTAAGACTCATAAAATAGTCTATAGTAATAATCTGGAGAGCTGCTATCGGAGTGTCAATCTAGACAGTACCAGGCACATGGCAGGCTCTTAAAAAGGCCCATCTTTCCCCTAATAAACAACTGCAGCAGACAGTCTTCAGCAGCAGCACTTCACGGGAGCTTGCTTGGCTGCTCAGAGGCCCACCTGAAGAAAATGCTCACTCCTCACCCAGAGTAAGCAGGGTCTTTTGGATTCTACACAAATCAATACTCACATGTCGAAAGCACTGAACTCCAATGTCAAGCGGGTGGGCAGGCCGGCAGAGTCACCTGCATGGAAGCATTTCACATCTCAGGGACAAGTCAGAGTGGCAGTATCATGGCAAAACATCTATGGCTAGTCATGTCTTTTTATTGGACAGCTGAGCCCAAGGAGCCCTGTCTGAGTCTGCTAACCCATGACTTGCAGACAACAGTGGATCTTGAGAGAGGGTGACAGGAAGGGACTTGTGACCAATATAAAAAGGATGTCCTGGAAATGTCTACATACACATACCCCACCTGGAAGCTAGCTAAGCAGTGTCTGCTGTAATAACTTGAGTTCTACCATTCCTCTTTTTCTCCAAAGACAGAAAAGAAATTTTAAAGTGACTTAGGGCAAAAGAAAGACTTGAGAAGCTAAAAGACTGTGGCTAGAAAAGACAAGCATGTCCCTTAGAGGAGGCTTGTCTAGGGTTCAGGGGGCGCTGGACTCCATCCCCAGCACTCCAAAAGCAATACTAACAAGCGCCTAATAAGGAGTGCTGTTTGCACAGAGGACAGCCAGGAACATATGGATGGGGATGAGGCAGGTGGAAACTGCCTACCATTGTAGTAATAGCCCTTGATGTCTTTGGGTGCCTCGTCCAGGCGGTACTCGTTCAACTTTTTCTGGGTCAGTTCGTGCCAGAAGCCAACGTCCAGGGCACTATTAAAGGGGGCGAACTGCAGCTTGGACAGTCCAGGGTCCCCCATGGCCACTGTTCTTACCAGCCTACCAAAACAAACAAACAACAAAACAATACAACTTAATCCAAATAAACCATTGGGGCTAGAGAAATGGCTCAGTGGCTAAGAGCACTCATTAGTCCTCTTGCAGAGGACTGGGTTTGGTTTGCAGAACCCACACAGTACCTTACACCTACCTGTAGCTCCAGTACCAGGAGATCCAATGCTCTCGTCTGACCTTCTTTGGCTCCTGCATGAATGCAATGCACATAAACTCACAGATGTACACACAAACATACTAAATAAATGGGTAGACAGACAGACAGATAGTTTTTTTTTCTAATTAGCTAACCAAAGGTGGCAGCTTTGATGTATAGGGTCTCTTTTTTTTTTTTTTTTTTTTTGGTTTTTTGAGACAGGGTTTCTCTGTGTAGACCTGGCTGTCCTGGAACTCACTTTGTAGGCCAGGTTGGCCTCGAACTCAGAAATCCTCCTGTCTCTGCCTCCCAAGTGCTGGGATTAAAGGCGTGCGCCACCACCGCCCTATAGGGTCTCTTAAGATTGCAGTCACACTCTGCTGACTGTTGGCATGCCCTGCCCCAAAATTTAAAGTTCAATCACAGACCTCTGGAGCCATTCTGACTCCTGATAATGGAGTGCACCTTTTATTTTTAATTGTCATTATTACTGTTATTATTAATTTTTTTGAGACAGGGTCTCTTCATATAGTCCTGGCTGTCCTGGAACTCACTCTGTCAACCAAGATGGGCTTGGACTTAGAGATCCACCTGCCTCTGTCTCCGAAGTGCTGGGATTAAAGGTGTGCATCACCACTGCTCATCTCTGCATCCTTAAAGAGCAGCTCCCTGGCCCTGTCCCAGGGCCCCAGTACCAACCACTCTGTCACTATGAGACGGACACCATAGAACCCTTAGAAAAGGGGACTCGTGTGACTTACACTTCAGTGTTTGGCTTGCTTCACCTAAGACACAACTTTGAAAACATCCTGCAGAATTTGTCAAGTTCAGTCTCTTTGTAGGAGTAATTTATAAACAACCTTTCTGGCATTGACTTCTTTTGTCTTATGCTGGTGTATCCAGGCTCTCTCCTGTCCAAGGCAAGCACTAGAGTCCTGAACTACACCCTCAGCTCCATCCCTTTCTCATCGGAGTCAGCTGGGGACTGACTCCTTGAAGACTGTCACAATCCTATGAATCCAAAATCCATAGTCTTATCAGTCAGAACACGCCCATCTGAGTGGGATGTGGTGAAGTATTCCTAACCCTTGGAAGATGGAGGCAGGAGGATCAAGAGTTCAAGATCATCTTTGGCTACCTAGTGAAGTCAAGGGCAATCTGGATAATGTAAGTCTGTGTTAAAAGGGAGGGAAGCAAAAGAAAAACAAAAAGAAAAGAAAGTCAAGAAGGGAGGGATGGAGGAAGAGGAAAGCTATCTAGAAGGCTAAGTGGAATTCTGCCTGTTTGAGGTTGGTGCTGAGCACTCCAGCTAAGAGGGGTAACATCCACTGCGCATGAGCCTGAATGCCTCTAAAATCCCACATTAGGTCTCATTTCTCCCTCCCTATAGGATCTGTGCTAGTGTGGGGATTGTTACCATCTCTTAACTACATGGAAATTTTGCATTCTGCATTATGTCTTATAATGCTTTTATTTCTCCACTCAAGTCATCAAGTGAATGTGGTCCTGTAAGCAACTCTGCCTATACACCAGAACTGTGACACACACATGTACACATCTGTGAACTACAAGCAACCCTGTATATGCACCAGAACGGTGACACACCCATGTGCATAACTGTGAAATATGTATGTGCACCAGGAGGCTGTGAGCCACCCATTCATACCATGCTTGTGAACCACTCATGTAGACGACGCATGTGCACCACAGTAGTGTATGACCCATGTGCACCACATATGTGTACCTCACTTTCAGGTGCTCACATCCAGATGAGAAACACTTCATGGCAGGAAAGCAGTGTGGAGTCAGCCTCACCACTGCGCTCTTGGGAATTTTCCAGAGGCCTGTATGCATAGCTTCTAGTTACCATCACACATTTAAAATTCTAACGCTGTCTGTGCCAAAGGAAAAATGAAAATCAACTTAGCAAAAATGTTGTTTGCCAAAGAGCTGTGTGTGCCTGTGCCTGGCCGCATGTCTATTTAAAGAACCTATTGGGTTCAGGGTCACCTGCTTCACTTACTGCATGTGTGACCCCGGTCTGGGCTGACTTACTCAATATGGCCTATGATTATTTGGGTTGGCGTGGTCATTAGCCACTTACTCCACACTAGGCAGTACATTTTCACTGTTTCCTGGCTTACAGCCGAAAGAAGACTCCTTTCCTAGTCTTTACTCTTAGCTATACAGGCATACATTCACATTGGTTTTTACACCCCAGAGCTGGAGACCCCACTTCTAGACAGCCTCTGCATTTTCTTAGAAATTGACTTTAATTTCTAGAATAGAAGCTATTCTAAAAGCTAGAAAATCAATTTTATAACAAGAGCTAAATCTGAAATGTTTTATTTAAAATCTGTTATGAATTAACTATCTTTTAAAGGTTGATTTATTTTTATTTTTATTCTTTTGGAGATAGGGTCTCACCAGGTATCCTTGGCTTAGGACTCACTGCGTACACCAGGATGACTTCATTCATTCCCTTAGAGATCCATCTGCCTCTGCCTCCCATGTGCTGCGATTAAAGTCCTGCGCCACCACACCCTGTTGAAGTTGGTCATTTTATATGGACACTGGACATTTAAATAGGAAAACCTTCCCCCCATGTAAAATGCCTGCAATCCCGGCACTCGGGATGCTGAGGTGGGCGTACTATGGGTTAAAAGTGAGTCTGGGTTACATGGTCAGTTCCAGGATGCAGTAGCCCCTGAGACCCCACAGCTTTCAGAGAAGCTTCTGGTGGCTGGTGGCTGGTGGCTGCTGAAAGAAGATGAACCACTCTCCTTCAGATGTAGCCTTGGCAGGTTGCTAATGCCTCAGCGGGTGGCCACACCGCCACGTGCACACAGCAGCACTAACTAGAATCAGGTAGTTACTAATTACAAGAATGAAATGAGGAGCCTGGCAGTGGTGGCACATACCTTTAATCCTAGCACTTGGGAGGCAGAGACAGGTGGATTTCTGAGTTCCAGGCCAGCCTGGTCTACAGAATGAATTCCAGGACAGCCAGGGCTACACAGAGAAACCCTGTCTCGAAAAAAACCAAGGGGGGCGGAGGGGGGGGGGAGAAATGAAATGAGGACATGAAGCTAGGGGGAGATGAGGTGGGGGCTCTAGGGGAAGCTAGAGGTGTAGCGGTGGCTGGAGAGGCCAATAGGCATTGCACAAATATGTGAAACATCCAAAAATAAAAAACACTATTAAGAAAAAGAAAAAGAACTGCTTCTTACTCAGAATGTTAATTATACACCCACTGGTGTTTAAACTAGGCCAGCAAATGTCACAATGGGTGTTAAAGATTATTTTCTTAATGACCAAGCAAATATATATGTATTTTAGCTAGCTTGCAGGTGATTAATCACACATTTTCCACAACTTGCTCTTTTGTTGTTGTTAGTATTTATAACTTTCTTCAGTATCAGCAAACTGAGCTCCTCATTTCCTGTAATGTGATTTATTTAGCTCTGTTCCAAATCTATATTAAAACTCAAACTGAACTCAGTACTGAAACATTTTGCTTTTTATATAAAATTTAGAAAATGTCTATAAAACATGCTTTCTGGGAGAATTTTAAATATAAACAGCCAACACAAAAATTTCAGTTTACCAGGACTGAAAATAGTGTCTACTTTAAAGGCTTTATAAATCCCTTTAATGAGTAGTCTTTAATATTCTGCATATCAAGGATTCTTACACTATTTCTGCTTGCAACCACTATGCATTTTGGAGAATTTTACACAACTGGACACATGGGTAAAATGGATAATACTATTAGAATGGACTTCACACTCAAACAAACCAATCTTTCCTTCTGTGGATTGCTTTAACTGGGTATATTGTTGCAAAGATAAGGAAAATACTAATACAGAATACTGGTCACCAGCATGGGGCCTTTGCTATGACAACCCTGATTGCGGTCCTGATCCTGGGCCTTTGGAACAGAGCTGGGGGATACATGTGGGAGGATTTGGAACTCTGGACTGGAAAAGTCCAAGATGGCTGTAAGCACAGCATAGTGGACTTTTGGTGGGAGTCTGGAAGACCAGAATGCCAAGAGATAAACACACAGTGAAGGCCAAGCTCATATGGTTTCAGAGGGCAAGAACTCTAATTGGGAACCATGCCACAGGTCGTTCATGGTGCACTTTGGCTTCATTCTGTCTTGGGAACTTGAGTGAAGCTGGATTCAAAAGCAATGGATTAATGACATGTCAGCAACTCAGGCCACACTATGGTCCCTACTCACTGCTCTTGTCCAGATCTACAGCAGGACACGGAGAGAAAAGGCTTTTTTTTAATGATCTATATGGTAGAGAGAGGTTAAATTTGCCCACTAAGGTAGAGAGAATCAGTTGTATTACAAGTATTACCACCATTTAAAGAGAAACCCTGTGCTCTGAACTAGGACAACAATAAAGCCCCTGAGCACACACATATTCCTGAGGGCTCCAACTCGTGAAAATACAAAGTCACTTGAGAGGTGAAGGAGTCCCCTGTTCTCAGCAGGGCCCTAGGAAGTATTTCCTGAGGCCACGGCACTGAGGGGCAGCTGCAACTGTGATTGTGGAGGCCAGCCTGAGCTCACTGAAGAACTTGAAGGCTGGTTTTACAAGCATGAAAGATGCAGTAGTTAGGGGGTTCATGGAGCTTGTGCCAAAGTTCTAGAAGGTCACCAAAGCCAGGCAAGGTGAGGCAGTGAAGGTGACCCCTTTTTTGCAATGGAGTCATCAGAGTGTTGGAGGTGCCATAATGGAGATGCTCCTTGTGAGAATGTGAATGATGAGAGCCAATCCACAAATGCAGGGTTACCTAAGCCTCACCATGCACTCCAGACACAGGGCTGCAGGAGTTCAGCCTGCTGGGTTTCAGCCTTGTTTCAGTCTGATCTTCTCCACTGTGCCGCTACTCCTCCCTTCTGGAACTGATGCTGACTCTGGGCCATCAGCATTGGGAATATGTAACCCTTCTTTTTAATTTTATAGATCCTCACAGCTAAGAGACTGCCTTGAGACTCAGAAGAGTTTTTGGATTTTGAACTTTTAAACCAGGTTAGGTCTGATGACGACTATGGGGACTCTAAGTCGGACAGAATGCATTTGCAGGATGATGGCCATAGGTCTACGAGGATGGCAGATGCACGGTGATAACTTAAATGTAGTATGTTTGGGTCTTAGGCTGACAAGGGGTGGATCTGTGATGACTAATATTGACCTAATAATCACCTAGAAGACAAGTCTATGGGCGTGTCCGTGAGGTTTCTAGGCTGCACCTACTGAGATGAGGAGATCCACTGTACACATGGGTGACCCCATCTCCTGGGCTGGGAGCCTTTCTATGGAAAAGGAAACAGCACAGCACCAGTGCTCACCGCCCCTCACCCCGACCGACCATGGGGACAACCTAACCAGCTATGCAGTGCTCCCGGTGCCAAAATGTCGCTACCATCATCAACTACAGCAGAATATACCCTTCCTTTCCTCCTTCAGCTTTTCTATCAGGTATTCTGTCACAGGGGAAGTGCATAATGCAAAAGATATGTAGTAGGTATAGAAATCAGACATTTACTCATAATAAACCATGAAGAAATCTATTTGAAAATAATTCTTTGGTATACATTTAACTTTACTATTTATTAGATGAGAACAAACTTGAATACTAATTACGATTTATTTTTAATTATGTATATGTGTCTCTGTGGTGGGGAGGGGATGATATACAGATGAGTACAGGTATCCATGGAGGCTAGAAGAGAGTGCTGGAGTTACAGTTGGTTGTGGGCAGCTATGGGAATCTAAGCCAGGTCCTCTGCAGGATCAACATGTGTTCTTAATCCCTGAGCCACATCTCCAGCATCTAGGACATTTTATTTATTTATTTATTTATTTATTTATTTATTTATTTATTTATGATGCACTAGATTGAATCTGTCAGGCACAAATGAAAACAATACCCATCATGTCTTGCTACCTACAGGTTAGAGCAACTGCATTCAAACAGAATCCTGAAGAAATCAACAATACAGAATGAAAAGTGGGCTTTCTTGATCTTCCAAGTTAGTAAAAACTCAACTTTTGACCTATTAAGAAACATTTTTAATAATTGAGAGACATATGCAAAGCAGGTTTTATTGCACTCCTATGTAGCCCATGTCCAACATTTCATATAAGATGCAAGATGCAGCATTTGGTATTCTCTATGCAATTCATAATGTAGACTCTGGTTTGGGAAGGTAAAGTCGTGCCTTGACTAAGAGATGAGGTATAATCAGGAATTATCTATTATGTGTCATTTTAAATAACAAGGAGGCATCTGCTTCAGGAATCACTACAGTCAAAGGGCATTTAGACTGTTAGGAAAGATGCTGTTCAGAAAACTCACGAAACTGAGGTTGTTCGTACAGGGATGAACTCCCATATGAAATAAAAAGGCTCAGTATTCATGTCTGTTAGTAACTCCCAGGCTGTGACCATAATGATAACCTCAAATAATTTTATTTACTATTTAAAGATGATTCAGAGGTTGGGAAGATGGCTCAGAGTTCAGATTCTAGCATCCATGTAATTGGTTTACAAGTACCTATAACTGCAGCTCCAACATCCCTTTCTGGCCTCTACAGTCACCTGCATTATGTGGCACAGATACAGACAACACAAATATAGATAAATAATAAAACCTTTAAGAAGACACCTTTCAACGGAGGAATGGATTCAGAAGATGTGGTATATTTACACAATGGAATACTACTCTGCAATTAAAAACAATGAATTCACAAAATTCCTAGGCAAATGGTCAGAACTTGAAAATATCATCCTTAGTGAGGTAACCCAATCACAAAAGATCACACATGGTATGCAGTCACTGATAAGGGGATATTGACCCAGAATCTCAGAATACCCTAGACACAATCAGCATATCAATAGATTTCTAAAAAGATGGAAGGAGAGACCCCTGGTCCTGGAAAGACGGGATGTAGGGGAACGCCAGGACAGAGTAATGAGAGGGGGTTGAATGGAGAAAAGAGGGAGGGAAGGGGGCTTATGGGACTTTCGGGGAGGGAGGAAACGGGAAAGGGGAAGTGATTTGGAATGTAAATTTAAAAAAAAAAAAAGAAGACACCTTTCCTATCAGATGGGTTTTGCACAATTTTTCTGCCAAAGTTTTTGAGACACCCAGTTTTGGAGTTTAGAAACAGAAGTAAGGAGTTTTGATATGGGGGCTGCAGGAAAGCCAGGAGGAAGAGCAGGACGCCAAAGAGCTTCAAAGGCTGAACGCAGGGGATGATAGGGAGAGGGTCCAAGGCAAAGGGACAGAGGACTGACTCCTGTAAGAGTGGGAGGAGACCAGCCTTCCCAGAATGGAGCCCTGAGCAAGCGCAGCCGCAGCCGGGCACAAAGCTAGCTGGTTGAAAAGAGGGACGCTACCTGGGGACACTTAAGAAAGGTGACCAAACATGGTCACTTGCGGAGTTCAAGGAATGGTAGGGCCTAGGTTGTGGTGCAGTGAGCAGAATACATACTCGAAAGTGTGAGACCTGCATCCAATCCCAGCACAGCAAAAACAAACAGAAAGAGCAGTGACAGAAAGCCCAGCGAGTGCCAAGTGCAGAGCAAGAAAGGGTGGGGCTGGCGCCAAGACAGGGATACAAACACAGGACAGACATTTCAACAGAGGGTGGTGACAAACAAGGAAACTGAGGTGAGCCCAAGAAGGTGATCCAGAGAGACAAGCAGTATGGGCTACCGGATTCATGGAGGGTGTGACTGTTGTGGATAGCCCTGGGCTTGTATTTTGATGTTAATTCCACTCCTGGGAGAGGCTACAGATGAGGAGTTGCCTTGTGAACCTCCTCCCTACCTTAACTTTTCAAATAAAGGCTTGAGCCAATGATTGTGCAGGAGGAAGGAGGAGGAGCTGAGGGTTTGGGGAGGAGAAAAGGATCAAAGAAAAAGGGGAGGAGCTACAGAGGATCTTCGGAAGGGGAGGAGTTGGCGGGGGCAATCGACTGGAGAAACCGCAAGATATGGGATAATATAGATGGGAATAGAGTAGTGTAGTGGAAGATCTGCCCAATCTAGGCTTATAGCTTGTATTGTTACAGCTTGAGTTAAGATTTCTTTTACCTGGAAATTGGGTTGGAAACAAAGTAGCAACACATGACTTCCTCTGTCAGATCTTGGGCATTCCCCTTCAAGTACTTAACAGCTCCACAGATGTTAAATATATATTTTATATATTTATTGTCTGTCGTACTCTGTTGAGAACTGTCCAGTAAGTTTGCCCATTCTGTGGTTAAATAACTTGTTCTTGTTGATTTTACTGAAATTGTCAGGTATTCTGTATAATGAAGCCTCTGTCAGATACATGCCCTGCAAAGTTCTCCTGTTCTGTAGGTATCTCTTTAAGTTGATGTAGTCCCATATGCCAGCTCCCAAGTATAGCATAACCAATTTAAGCTTATTCACTACTAGCTTACAAATAAATTAGACTCAGACTACAGTTATTTTATGTGGCTTTGACACTTACTGGAGGGTAACCCCTAATCTACTTTTCTAACTGTTGGCCTGGCTGCCTCCCCAACGGAGTTCCCAAATACTTGCTGTTTCTCCTGGCCACATGTTCATGGTACATCTCCCCTCATGGCGCCTTATCCTCTCTCCTCCTCATTCTCCTCCTTTCCTCTGCTCAACCAGTTAACTCAAAAACCTGCCTACCTCTGATTCCTTCCAGTAATTGGCTGTAGCCATTTTTATTTAACCAATAGTTTTAAACTAAGGAACAAAGTTTGCCCAACAAAAGCTGGTAAATTCGTAGGTCTAGACATTCAGGTACAGAATTTAGCATTACAATGCATAGCAACAAACCAAACCTCAACACCAAGGATAAAATCTGAATTATCTGCATCATACAATTGATGCAGAAAATGATGTTTATAAAATTCAGTATCTCCTCCTGACTTAGGGTTTTATTGCTGTGAAGAGACACCATGAACAAGGCAACTGTTATAAAGGCAAACATTTAATTGGGGCTGGCTTATAGTTTCAGAGGTTCAGTCCATTATCATCATGGAGAGAAGTATGGCAACCTGCAGGTAGATATGGTACTGAAAGAGCAGAGAGTTTTACATGCTGATCTGAAGATAGCCAGGAGGAGACCCTCTTCTGCAGGCAGCCAGGAGGAGGGTCTCCTCTACACTGGGTAGAGCTTGAGCATTAAGAAAACTCAAAGTTGGGCTGGAGAGATGGCTCAGCAGTTAAGAGCACTGACTGCTCTTCTGAAGGTCCCAAGTTCAAATCCCAGCAACCACATGGTGGCTCACAACCACCTGTAATGAGATCTGATGACCTCTTCTGGTGTGTCTGAAGACAGCTACAGTGTAATTACATAAATAATAAATAAATCTTTAAAAGAAAGAAAGAAAAGAAACCTCAAAGTCTACCCTCACAGTGATGTACTTCCTCCAACAAGGCCACACCTATTCCAACAAGGTGGCATCCTCTAATAGTGCCACTTACCCGACTAATTTACACTGGGCCAAGCATATTCAAACCACCACACCTCCCAATTAGAGATATGAGAAAGTAGATACAGAGCTCTTGCACCACAGAATGTTAAAGGCAGGAGCTCTGTTTGACTGAGGGGGCGGGAGCTCCGTCCGACTGAGGGGGCGGGAGCTCCGTCTGACTGAGGGGGCAGGAGCTCCGTCCGACCGAGGGGGCAGGAGCTCCGTCCGACCGAGGGGGCAGGGGCTCTGTTGAGGGAGCAGAAGCTCTGTTTGACTGAGGGAGCAGGAGCTGGTGGTCTCAGAGGACAGAAAAGATGAGGGTGAGGGTGTCTGTTCTTGTGGCTCATTCAGTACTTGAAATTTTAGCCAGAACAGAGATAAAGAAAAAGAAATCGATGTCAACAGGAAGGGAGAAGTCAGATTATTCCTGATTGCAGATGGCAGGAGTCTGTTCTTAGGAAATCCTTGCAACTCCATCAAGACTCTTAGAATCCATAAACAAACCCAGCAAGGGAGCAGGGTACAAAATCAATGTTGAAAAATCATTAGCTTTTCCATGTGCCAGTAATGAACTCACTGAGACTGAAAGAAAACAACCACTGTCACTGCTCAAAACAAAATAAAACCAGGAATAAACCCAACTGAAGAGGCGAAAGACTTCAACAGTGAAACCTAGAACATGGGCGAAACTGCCACACAATGAGACTTCTCGTGTCTGAGTCAGGACGATTAGTACTGTTTTCAAATGACCACAGCACTGCAGCAAGGTTTATATTGGCTACAGTCCCCAACCAAAAAAAGCACCATTCTTTATGAAGCTAGAGAAAAATCCTAAAGCACTCACGAAGGAAGCTGGCTGTGCTGCATGTGCCTGTGATAGAAGCACAGGAAAGGAAGGTGCAGGAGGATTGAGAGGCCAAGGCCAGACTCAGCTCAAACAAAGTAAATCAAGTTTATGTGGAAACACAAAGACCCGGTAGAGTCAGAACAATCCTGAGCAAAAGGAGCAATGTTGGGGTCACTACAGTACCTAAATTCAAATGTACTACGGAAGCTGGGCAAGGTACATGCCTTTAACTTCAGCACCTAGGAACTAGAAGCAGGCAGATCTCTGTGAGTAAAAGGCTAGCCTGGGCTACAAACAGAGTTCCGGTCCAGTCACAGCTATATAATGAGACCCTTTCTATTATATTTTACACACTCACACTATAGTACAGAGTTGTATGTAGTAGCAAAAATAAATGACATATTGAGGAAATACATCATGTAGACCAGTGGAATAAAATACAGGAACCCAGAAATGAATGCATGCAGCTGTAGCCAACTGATTCCTGAAAAAGGCACCATGTAACTGAGCTACACTGTTCCTTGGACATGCACCAAAGGCTCTATGACCTTATATACTGGAGACGTAAGCACACCTCTACTTATCACAACACTGTACATATCAGTCAATCTCTGGAATCAGCAGATGGATGGAGAAAGAAAACGGCTACATATACACAGTGGCGTGTTGTTGAGCCATAGAGAAATGGGAAATCAGGGTGTTTGCATAAAAATCGATGGAACTAAGTCATCCTTAAAGAAGACAGAGACAAATAGCACAAATTTCCTCTTATCTGCAGAAGTTGGAATTGAAGGGAAGAAGACTATTAAGGAAAGATAAGAAGTGGTAAAAGAGTATCAATGAATACCAAAGCACAACATCCACTTGTATTGAGATGGCCCAGTACGGCCCATTACAATGTGCAATTTATACCGATTGATTCCTTGAAAGGGGGGGCTGGCTGTGGTGGCACATGCCTTTAATCCCACCAAGGGAGGCAGAGGAAAGAGGAGCTCTGTTAGTTCCAGGCCCTTAGAGAAGAACAAAGACAAAGGACACCACAAGGTGACCTTCTATACACTGGATTTTAATGCCTAAAACTCTTAAAATGCAATTGAACAGAAACTGTTAGGCAGCAAGCAGGCTATGCACTCAGAGTCCCCACAGGAGAGGAGCTGCCTGTGGCCCCACGGCTGGGGCTGGGTTACTTTGCTGATGGAAGCCTTAGGGACAGCTGCTTTCTACAGGCTCAATATGTTCTGCCCACTTAAAAATACACTTGGGCACCAGAGCCTCAGTGTGAGCGAATGGAACACTCTCAACAAGGCTTAGGAAGTAGAGAAAAATCAGCAGAAGACAGCAGGAAGGATGAAAATAATTAATCTCTTTTCTATATAACTGGTGAGACTCATCGATTACAAAGAGTAGCATCACACATTAGGCAGTGCCTTACCCAGGGTCTCATTACATAGTCCAGGTTGGTCACAGACTTTTGATTCTCTTGCCTCAGCCTCAAGAGTGCTGGGATTGCAGGTGAGCTTCAGGAAAATGAGGTATGCGAGGCTGCAGAGATGGCTCAGTGGTTAAAAAGCACATGTTGCTCTTCCAGGACTGGAGTTTAGTTCTCAGCACCGACATGACATGGCAGCTCATAACAGTCTGTAATTCCAGCTCCAGAAGATCTGATCCCTTCTTCTGGCTCCACAAGGGCACTACGCTCGCATACAAACTAACACACCAACACACAGACAAAGATAAATCTTTTTTAAAAATTGAGTTGCCTGGGTCCCATGGATTCTTCCTATGCAGGGGACAAAGAACAAGGTTGGTGTCCAGGAGTCGGGAAGTCTGACCAGCAGCCCAGGTTATACAGATGGATACCTGGTGCTACCGTGGAGCTGATGGCCAAGGCTGCTATCCCCTGTATTCTTAGGAAATCTCTCCCCTCTTTGCTGGGAAAACTCCCTTCTTATCTCCTAGAGTCTTTAGATAGCTCTCATTAACATCCACAGCTATTGAGGGGCAGTAGCTCCTTTTCCTATAGGTGACAGGTTCCATTACAACATGGGATGCCTTTTAAACAATGTGTGGGCATGTGTATGTAGGAGGATGTGCATGCAGAAAGGAGAATCCCTGGGGCCATCTTCCGGAGCAACACCCACCTCGTTGCCCTGGAACTCATAGGTTAGAATGGCTGACCAGTGAGACCCCAGCCTCTTCTTCTCTCTGCCACCCAGCACTGTGATTACACATGCTTGCCAATGAGCCAAACATTTATTTTTACATTATTTTTTTAATTAGGGAAATGGGGTGTGCAAGTGTATCCTGCCATTCACAAGGAGGTCAGAGGACAATTTATAGGAATTCGTTCTTTTCTTCCATCTTGCAGGTTCTGAGATTGGATGAGGTCATCAGGCTTGGTGACAAGAACCTTCATACTGCTGAGCCACCTTGCTGGACTATGTTCAGTATTTTCACATTGGTTCTGGAGCGCAAACTTGGGTCCTCATGCCCTTTGCTAAGTTATCTTCCCAGATCCCTTTACAAAACCTCATAATGGCCAATGGGAAGTGCTCTCCCTGGATGCTCATTCTCCCAAGCATAAGGCATTACACTACACATTGTACGTAGATGATCCATGACAACCCAGAAGCAGTTATGTTTCCTTTACAGTAAATGAGGCACTGAGAGGTTAAGCAACTTGCCCTGATCACACAGTGAGGAAGTGGCATAAGGACTCGGGCCACCAGTTTCA
This sequence comes from Tokudaia tokunoshimensis, assembly GCA_036184795.1. Taxonomy (NCBI): domain Eukaryota; kingdom Metazoa; phylum Chordata; class Mammalia; order Rodentia; family Muridae; genus Tokudaia; species Tokudaia tokunoshimensis. The sequence goes on along the minus strand of BTHU01000002.1, from coordinate 135,904,394 downwards.
ACACCCCTCTTCCCTCCCTGTGCTGTTGGGCCTTGGTGGAAAGACCTTCTTTTTAGAATCTTTATTCTTTCATCTCTTGAGCTAACCAACAACCAGTGTTTGGATACTCATTTGCTGCTGATCTCCTTCCAATACAGGCTAAACAGCTAGTGTAAGGGAGACAGGCCCAGGGGCGACAGCAGTGCAAATGCACCTTACTCACTGCAATGTCAGCTGTCCACAACTCCCTCCCCAGGATCAGGCCCGACTCACTTTCAGAGTGTTCTCTGATGACCTGCAGAGGTGGAATTTTACTAGTGCTACCGGATCCCCAGATTTAAAAAAAAACAAATAAATAAATAAATAAAAATAAAAATAAAATAAAATAAAATAAAGCCCCTATAGCTTTAAGGACTGGCAAGGTCACCACCAGGAGTGAGAGTGACCACTTGAAATGTCATTTACACCTCTGTAAAGCTGTGGAGAAGTGCTAGGGAAAACACAAACAAACAAACAAACAAACAAACCCCAAAGGCACTGAGAGGCAAGCTAAAAGAGCATAAAAGGCATGCGGTTCAAACATTTTCTGGCTTACTTGGCTTTGAGAAAATCTGTCCAGAATACAAGATCCTATTGACTTCACAGAGGCTTTGGCCTCTTCACTCTGTGACAGGGGGGTGTAGCAGCCACAGTAGCACAACAGAGGAATTTGCTATCCTCTCGGACAGGCTAGACCTCTGAGGAACCTAACAGCATGTAACACCATGCGTCAGCTGGAAGGGAAGAGCAGGGGACCTAGAGAGGGGCAAGTGCATCTTGGGGTACAGTCACTCTTGCCTATCTCTGGCTCTCATTCCTCCTGAAGAGCCAGGCTCTGCAGCTCTGAGCAGAGCAGGAGAGACCCCAGCTTCTTGTCATCTTAGAAGCTGAACTCCTATACCTGGGCACCACATTCACACAAGGGCCCCCGATGCTGAATGTGGGTCAAGCCCAAGTCTCCCAGATGGGCTGTGTTGCTTCTAGTGAAAGAAGACAGGCTTTGATGAGGGCTTGGCATAACAGACAAGAATCCCAGCAGCCAAATCACAGTTATGATGAAAGGAAATGACGGTGTGGTTGGGCAACAACCCCCCAGGGTTTCCCCTGACACAGAGCCCTGGTGCTACTTGTAGATGTCTATCAACAAAGTCATACCCAGTGACTTACATGTGGGAGCACAGATGGCACAGCATGACACGTATCCAGAGCTTATGACCTAACTGACCAAGAGAAAGAAGCTGGGGAGGTGGGATGGGAAGAAGGAGCAGGGAAGGGAAGGCTAAGACACAGGGAGTAGGAAGTAGGGTATGGGCAGAGGAGGCAATAAGTGGAGGGCAAGAGGTGGGGGTCGGGAGTCAAGGGAAAGGAGACAGGGAGCAGGAAGCAGGGGCCAGGGACTAGAGGAGGGGGCCTGGACAGGAGGAGAAGTGAAAGCAGGATGCAGAAGGGTAAGGAGAGAGTAGAGGGTGGGGGTAGGTGGCGGGGGGTGCTGAGCAGAAATCAGGGGGCAGGAGGCTGGGGAGTAGGAGGAGGAGGGTCAGGGGTCAGCTACTGTCCCAACCACTGTATCATCTCTGAATCTTTCTAACTTGGTGCTGTGTGTCTGCAACAGCAATACCAAATGAAATAAGGAAAATAAGAGCAGTTTTCTTTCTGTCCAAACTGAATGGCTCCATGGGCAGGCCTGGTGATGCTTTGACAAGGTAGGAGTTACCCAGTGCTGTCATCAGAGCCATCCCAGTTGACTACATCAGCACCTCCTGGCCCTGTGCTCCACTGATAGGAGGAGAAAAAAAGGTTTTGGTAACTGTGTCAGATACCAGGAGAACTGTGTACATATTTTTAAAGATGGTAACTGTCTCGGCTGTTCTTGATTGTCAACTTGAATTAATTAAAACACCAGCAGCTGGGTACACCTGTGAAGGATTTTTCTTAATTAGATCATTAAAATAGGAAGATCCACCCTAAATCTAGGCCATACCTTCTGGTGGCAGTCTACATAAAGGACATGGAAGGAGGAAGCCCTTGCTCTTTGCCTGCCTGCCCTGGCTCTCGATGGCCAGTTTATTCTTCACTGGCATTACAGCCTACTTCTTTGGGATTCCAGAGTATATTGAAGAAGTATATACTGTTGAAACATCATGGACTGAACTACTGAATTCTTAGATTTTTCCATTGGTAGACAACCATTGTTGGACTAACTGGCCCACAGTCTGTAAACCACTCTAAATTTCATATATATGATAGATTGATCCAATCAGCTCTGATCCTCTAGAGAAGTGCTTCTCAACCTTCCTAATGCTGTTACCCTTTAATACAGTTCCTCGTGTAGTGGTGCCCCCAACCATAAAATTACTTTTGTTGCTTCTTCATAACTGTAATTTTGCTACTGTTATGAATTGTAATGTAAATATTTCTTGAGATAGAGGCTTGCCAAAGGGGTCACAACCCACGGGTTGAGAGCCACCGTTCTAGAGAACCCTAACTAGTATACTATATAAAGGATGTTGTAAAAATATAAAACAAAGTCTACCCCCCACAAAAGATTTTATGTACTGCTGATTTTAAAGACTTTCTTTTTTAGTTTTTATTTATACACATGTGAGTCTGTGTATTTGTTGTGAGTATGCAGTGTCCAGGTGTCCAGGAAGCCAAGACGAGGGCATCCCCCAGAACTGGAGTTACAGACAGCTGAAAGTCACCATGTGGGTGTTAGGCACCACACCTGGATCCTCCGCAAGAGCATCCGGAGCTTGTAACCTTTGTACCATCTCTCCCAGCTCTAAAAACTGAATCTTTTAACTGCCATGTTTTAATTTTTTTAATGTTAGGGGATTATATCTAATAAGTACGTTTTTTAACATTAAAGAAAAACATTGTACCATTCACCTTCCTCAGATGAGCATGGTACCTGGAGTATAGAAGATGCTTGACAGGCACTCACATGAAATCCACACTCTCATCTTTACTCCAGGCCAGTATGCAGATGACACACAGTAAGACAATATCCATCAGACCCCAAATGACTAATGTTGCCTGAGCTGTCCAGACAGGAAATGGGCTGCTTATGCCTTCTACTAGTGGAAGCATCCGAGTGTGGTTTTGATGATCATTTGTCAAATGCTGCTGTGCCTGCCACACCAGGGGTTAGCAAGCTTTCTCTGGAAGTGGCTAGAAAGTAAATAGTTTAGAAACTGCAAGCCACAAATAGTTTGTCTATATTAATCTCCCTTTTTATAACCCTGTAAAAATGTCAAAACCAGAGGCTGGAGAAAGGGCTCAGTGGGTAGGAACACTTGCTGAGTTGAGATCCCTGGATTCCACCCAAGAACCTGAGTGTGGTCACACACAGCTGTAACCCCAGCACTGGGTGGCAGACAGGTGGATACTACAAGCTCACTGGCGGGCCAGTCATCAAAACTGGTAAACTCCAGGTTCAAAGGGACCCTATGTCAAGGAGAGGAGGTATAGGGTGATAGAGCCAGACAGTCAATGTCTTCCTCTAGCCGCTGAAAGTGAAAAAAAATCTGTTTATTATTATTATTATTATGATGATGATGATGATGATGCTTTGTTTTTATGCTTTAGAGAGACTGAAATTTCTGCCAGACTATTTCACATGGCATCAGAAATCATCAAGGACTGCTAAAGGCCAAGCAGTTTCCAAGGTTGGAATCAAAGGCCACACTTGGTTGACCTAGGATGTGACCCTGTAATACAGTACATACTGGGTGGGGGGACATATCAGGGTCCTGTGAACTTTCTATGAAGACCAAGCTGTCTCCTGAACTCACAACCCCCTGCCTTAATCTTTTGAGTGCTTGGGAGTATAGGCATGTGCCACCATGCCCTGCTCTCTGTAAACACATTTTTATGATCAGGTAAATACAGTCTATGAAGAACACTCAACCAACTCTCAGCATTAGATGAAGCACATTTAAAATTTATTGAGATTTGGTAACACCTTAAAAGACTGAGTCAGCAGGACTCCAGATTCTCAGAAGCACAGTGCCACACTTGCACATCCTGGGGATTTCCTTCGCACCTTCTCCTGCTTCCTGTCACTGCCTTTCAAGTCCTTCACTCTCAGCCCCTGACCCTGCCTCCTCCTCTGACTTTATGTTCTTCTTGAGGCAAAAGGTAAGCTGCCTATTATACCACAATGCCTACTTTTAGCTGCTGCTCTGATGCTCTCCCTCTGTCAGGGGACTGCTTATTTTTCTCCCCAACACTTCCTTATTGAGGCAAGCAAGCATAGAGGAAACTTTAGTAACACAGGACTAAAGGTATACAACACCCCCACACACACTTTTAACAATGCACCTGGGAGCCTGAGACACTTGCCTGCCTATACCTTGCACACATACATGCACGTCTCTAAACAATGCGTCTGGCAACCTGTTAGCAACCTAGGACCCCACCTGCATCAACCTACACCTACCCACCACTCCTCTCTCAACAATCAAACTGGTTTCTCCTTCCCTTGACAATGGTCAAATTCAGCCAGATCCCAGTTAATCATGCTCTCTTTGTGTCCAGGTATAAGAACCAATTTTGGTACAAAAACACAAAACTGCATCCTCAAAGGAATTTCTAGGAACAATCCCCTAGCTACCATCTTACATCTGTGCGAACTGAAAGTGCATCTAACTAAAATCAGATACAGGAAGTGACACGTGCAGCAGAAAAAGGATTTCCTGACCTAACCCATCATTACAGAGAATCATCTAAAACACAAAGCCCCTTAGCGACAACAGCCTTCCCTTCTTGAGACCCCACAGGGCACGAGTATCTTCACACATGTGACTCAATGCTTGCTACTGCTCTCTTGCAGCATGTTTGGACCTGTTCTATTGCTTTGCTGTGGATAAAGTTTCCTCACTACCTTGTCACCTGTATGGGCTTTATTTTATTTGTGAATAAGAGGCCAAGAACCAGGGCTGGAGAGATGGCTCAGCAGTTAAGAGTACTGATTGCTCTTCTGAAGGTTCTGTGTTCAAATCCCAGCAACTAAATGGTGGGTCACAACCATCCGTAATGAGATCTGATGCCCTCTTCTGGAGTGTCTGAAGACAGCTACAGTGTATTCACATATAATAAATAAATAAATCTTTAAAAAAAATCTCTAAAAGTTTACAAAAATTATCTCTTAAAAAAAAAAGAGAACGACAGGCGGTGGTGGCGCACGCCTTTAAACCCAGCACTTGGGAGGCAGAGGCAGGAGGATTTCTGAGTTCGAGGCCAGCCTGGTCTACAGAGTGAGTTACAGGACAGCCAGGGCTACACAGAGAAACCCTGTCTCGAAAAACCAAAAAGAAAAAAGAAAAAACAAAGAGGGCAAGAACCTGGAAACGCTCAGCCCACAGCATCCCATGCGGCACTGTGCCGCTGCCGCCAAGCCTCTACTGCATCTGGTTCTGTGTTCACCTCTCTGCTTGCCCATCTGTCTCCATTCACTCACTTGTAAATTCCCAACGTCCAGATTATGGTTCGTGCTGCCACCCTCCCCCCCATATTGCTAATCCCTTGCAGAATGACTGAGTGTGACAAGAGGGCTGGTGAGAAGTTTCCACGGATAAAGACACTTGCCACCAAACCTGACAACCTGAGCTGGATACCTATGACACTCATGGAAGGAAATAATCAACCCTGCAACTGTTCTCTCACCTTCACGTGAGTGCCATGGCATGCATGCACACACACACAGAGACACACAGACACAAATTAATAAACAAATAACAATGTAAAAACAAATGTCACTGGGATGAATTCTAGATTCCTTTCTGGGAATCTCTCTCAAGAGACATAGTGCCTCTACGTCTGGGACGACGGACTGTTGATTCTGGAAGCTTATTACCATGGACAGTGGCAACAAGCCTAAAGAACACATAGGATGAGGATTTGCTAACTGATATAAGGTCTCTGACCTACTGTCTTTCCTTGAGGACTAAGATCTCAGTGTTCACAAGTCAACTTAACTTGCTCCTGACTACACACGTAAGCAGAGAAGAGGGCATGCTTGTAAAAGTGCTCCTTTAATAGGAAGTTCAGGGTCTCTCTCCCTTCAGCCTCACCAGAGCTCTCCATTAAAAAAATAATAATAATAAATTAAAAAAAACAACAATAAGTAACCACAGGGACAAAAAACATGGTCATTAAGATACCACCATGAGATAGGATATGGCCCAGTGGTATGGCCTGTACTTGACACACTCAAAACTCTTTGATGATGTCAAATTTAATACCAGTAGACAGTCTGTGCTATCAGGTCAAATGCATGAGAACAACATGGCTTCCCCCAGGCAGCTGTAAACATCGAAGAAACCCAAACTGAAAAACATTCTGCAAAATGGATGACCAGGACTGGCTGACAACTGTCCAAGGTGCCATGGTGTTGGAAGTCCCACTGAAGCTCTACTGCACACTGAGGGAGTAGGAAGACACAAGTGGGCAGGGTTGGAACCATGCTCAGCTTCACTAAGGAGCCTGACTGGATAAAACCACAGTGGAAAGCTGAGCTAGTCCTGGCTGGGAGACTGAGGAGGAGGACTGCTGTGAGTTTGAGGCTAGCTTGAGCTATACATTAAATTCAGGGCTATATGAAGAGAGCATGCAGAAAAAAAAATCAAACCAAAACAAAACACATGCACAAACACACATACATTCTTACAGAGAGAGAGAAACAGAAACACACACACACACACACACATTTCTAGGAGAGGGATAAAAGGGATCTTCTAGCAACATTTCTGCTAGAAAGACGAATGTTACCACCTGGACACACAGCTTTACTCTACAGCAGGTAAACCCCATCAACAAGATGCTTCTAGTTAAACTCAGTTACTGCCTGGGTGCAGGTAGGTAGGTGGCTGAGAAACAGCATAGGGAAGCCTTCCAGGGAGTTGGAAGATGAGCTGGGTTGCTCATGGGCCACATACCTTTGCAAAGACACAGTCATGATGTGTGTGTGTGTGGTGTGTGTGTGCGTGTGTAACCTAAATATAAACGAGGAGGAAATCCTCCAATGTCAAGACAAGGCCAACCCCACCAAGAGCCTCAGGGGCCACATCTCCATCTGGGTTAGCATGTGATGACTTAACTTCCTTTTAACACAGAAGAACTTGCTTCTAATAAGAACTATCTTCTATGACTTAGTACTTCTGCACTGCTCTTCTGGCATTTTGTTACCAAACAGACTGAAGAAGGAGGTATTTGGGCTTTGATGTTCATGAAATGATTAGAAGATGTGTTTGCTGGGGTGTGGTGAGGCTGCCCAGCAGTTATCTCTCAGCATGGGTCTAATTGAATTGGACACAGCAAATTGCAGACCAGTAGTAGATCATCAGAAACAAAGGAGACACACTGGTAGAAAAATCAGCAGCTAGAGAAGCAAAAAGCTCTCTTCATGGAAAGTGGAGCTGGAGAGGGGAGCAGAGAAACACACCAGCCTACCCATCCCCCAAGTGGCCTCACAGTCATTTTTCTGTGTGTTTTGAGCTTTTTGTTTGTTTGCTTTGAGAGATTTGGGAAGTTTTTAGTGGTTCAGAGAGAAGATGTCAGAACCAGAGTTGGCAGGATGCAGTGAAAAGTTTGACCTGAAGCCCCCTAGGAGCCAGGTTCTGGGTCCACTTGCTACTAGCTGAGAAACCCAGTCTTCCCCATCTGTAATGTGTGGGCCGATGTCACAAGCCAGGATGCCTCTGGAAAAGGAAGGGGGTGGGGATGTTTGCCCCGGGGCCTGGCATCCAGGAGGCAGAGGCATAGCTGCAATCCATTTTCCGGTCCCTCTTTGTGCTAGCCTACAGCATTCCACAAACATGGCTCTCCCTAACTCTGGCTAAGAAGTGCCAGCCTGCCTCCAGGGCCCAGAGCTCTAGCAGGGAGATAGATAGGAAGTGGAGACAGGAGAATTCCTAGATGCTTCCCACCAGCTATCATGGTACACACAGTGGAAAACCAACAAAGGGACTATCTCAAACAAGGTGGAAGGCAAGGGCGGACATCTGAGGTGGCATCTGACCCCCACACCTGTACCCGTATTCACACACAAAGTGCACACAAATTTCTTTTAAAGTTTCAGTACTGGCACAAATTCTGTGATCTACAATGGTGTACTGTCTGTAAAATATGCTAGGGCAATGGTAGCACAAAGTCCGTGGAAGTGACCAACCAATAACTGATTTGACTTAAGGTTCACTCCACCAGATAGAACCCATACCTGACACTGTGTGGGTGACCAAGAACCAGAGACTAGATAGCCCAGGAACCTAGGGTAAAACCAAATAATCTTGGTCTTAAAAACTAAAAACAAGCAAACAAACGGACCTGAAACCTACAGGCAAGAACACAGTACAGCCTGGTGCACTGTAGGATGGATGAGAGGGAGGACACAGTTTCGCAGGCTGAAGACTGGAGTTCAGTATTACCTCAGCCCCTTCCCACCTGTCTTTCAACTTATGAGACTTTCTGCACGTGTACACAAGAAGACTGCAGAAGTTGTGTGAGGATTCAGTCAGAAAATGTATACAGTTGCTATATAAGAACATAAAAAGCAGATAGCAAAGGGGCTGGGGATTTAATGTGGCCGTGGAGTTCTTGCTTAGCAAGTACAGGGCCCTAGGTTCAGTACCAATATGGGAACAATGAGCTAACACTACCAAAACATGTTAAAGACATACAGGTTTCCTATCTTTCAGCAAACACTTCCTAATCTCTTACCCCCACCCATCCTGCATGTGATCTTTCAGGGTTTGGTAGCAATAGGCCCACCTTCAGAGCTAACTGTCCATGCTGGCAACAGAAGCACAACTTGGAAGTGAACCAAGCACAGTATGCAGAGTGTGGCAAAGTTCTACACAGGTGGGGTGGGAGGAAAGAGGGGGCATGTCTAAATGCAAATGCAATAACTAGGCCAGACTGTTTCCCATGGATACCTTACTTTAGCCAAGCTTTTACAAACTGGAAGAGAGCTCTCAACAGGGGCCTAGGGCAGCCTGGGTAGAATAACTTTTTTCTTTTGACCTTACACTACAAAATGTTGAACTTGGCCAGTTCCCTCTCAATTAAAAGAAAAAGGAAAAGAGGCATCCTGTGGCTACTGTTACAAAGTAAAACAGAGCAAAATAAAACAGTCCACACACTTCTAAATCCTAAGAATGGGGCAGATGGCCTGCAGGTACTATATCAGGAAGCTACATTGGGACTGAGTAAGTGCCTCAGTGGGTAACAACACTTAATTAGCAACCATGAAGATCTGAGTTTGAATCCCCACCTCCTATGTAAAAAGCCAGCCATGCATGCCTGTAACTCGAATACTGTGAAGGGACTGGAGCTTGCTGGCTGCCATTCTAGCTCCAAGTTCAGTGAAAGGTCCTGTTACAAAGGAATAAAGTGAAGAATGGCCAGACACCAACTGTCTGCCTTTGGCCTCCATGCATGCACTTGCACATATGTGTATACCTGTACACAGACACACACACTCACACACTCTGGTAGGCCGAAGGGAGAAGGGTAAACTGGGGACTGCAGCACAAACCTGCAATCCCAGCCCTGGGAACAGTGAGGCAAGAGGATCATGAGTTTGAGACCTGCCTACACTAGAGTAAGACGCTATTTCAAAATTAAAAAAGAAAGCAAGCTGTTTTGCTTCCACATCAATTCCAGATCCTCCAAAGGTTTCTGCACAGCATGGAGCATCCTTGTCCTATACACTCACCCAGGTATTTTCTTTCCCTGTGTACATCTCAGCCTTTCCATCCTTTCTACAGACACTTCATCTTCCAAAAGCACTTTGCACCTCATCTTCACTGGAAAGTCAGTAATTTATGAATATTATTTTTTGAGACAGTCTCACTATATAGCTCAGGCAGGCTTCAAATTCCTCCCACCTTGGCCTTGTGAGCGCTGGAATTCCAGGGGAGGGCCAGCATATCACCATGCCCATTATTTTATACATTATGAATATCTGTCTTCCTGGAAGTAAAGTTCAAACAGAACTGCGCTGGTTTCCATGTTCCCACCACTGCCTTCCCAGTATCTGCCCGAGTCCCCAACCACTCGAATGTTCCTAACAAGGACTTACTAATGACAAAGTCTAGGAATGAATGACCAGCAGGGTATGTTCAGGCAAACAGGAATGAGCCTAGGCAGAATGAAGGAGAGGTGTGAGAACAGAGCAGCTAAAACCTATGGGTCACCAGAGTAGGCAAAGCTATATGCCGAAGGGCCTGATAGGAAAGGGACTTCCATTCCAGCAGAGCTCTGTATTCAGAAAGGGACTGTACAGTGGCAAGGGTAGACTGCTAAGGTGGGCCATGCAGCAGGAGGCAGCATAGGAATGTAGACAAGGAGGGAAGGCAGTGAGGATGGCAGGTATAACGGTGTCAGGAGTAACTCAGGAAGATCCTGCAAGGGAGCGAATACCCAAGAAGAAAGACTCTGAGATTCTACCTCAAAGACTGAGGAAGATGATGATGGCAAATTAAGAATGCAGAAAGAACATCAGGTTTACAGGAACAGTAACAAGCTTCCATCTAGACTCAGAGACTCAGGGGGTGGCATTCAGGAGGGTCCCCAAGACACACAGCAGAGGTCACAGGTCTGTAAGCATAAATTTGTATGTGAGAAGGTCAAAGAACTGTGGGTATAGCCTTGGAGAAACTAGTACTCAGAGCAGAAGGGAGAGAGCCCATGGATGTAATCAACAGAAAAATGGTCAGGCTGGGAAGCACAGGACAGTACCAGCAATGAGCATACACCAGCAATGCACATATACCACATAAGGCAAGAAGTTTGGAGATGAAGCAGGAAAGCTGGGGCGCTCTGGCAGGGTGCTGTCAGCTGCTTGGGGATGCACTGTGGTGAGTGCTGGGTACAGAAAGCATGGCAACCAATGAGGGTGGGAGGAAGCAGAGAGCTCCACACTGCTCCCAAAAACACTGTGGCTGGAAAGGCAGGCAATGGCTAATAGAGGCTGTGATTCTTTTTCTACCAGAAGAGAGCAACTGAGGCTACTGAGGTGGGACTGGTTAGTGAACGGCCAAAGAAAATGAACAGACAGTCAGGTCTCAGGGAAATTAGATTGGATCTGTGGCAGTCTGAATAAAAATGGTTCCAAAAGGCATAGGGAGTGGCGCTATTAGGAAGTATAGCTTGGTTGGATGGAGTGAATCACTAGGGGTGGGCTTTGAGGTCTCAGAAGCTCAAGTCAGTCCTAGAGGCTCCCTGTCTCTTCCTGTGGCCTGTGGATGGAGATGTAAAACTCTCAGCTTCTTCGTCATTGTCTCCCTGCATGCTGCCATGCTTCCCACCAATGACGATAATGAACTAAACCTCTGGAATTGTAAGCCAGTACCATTTAAATGTTTTCCTTTAGAAGAGTTGCCTTGGTCAGTCATGGTATCTCTTCACAGCAATAAAACCCTAACTAAGACAGGATTTCACAGAGGAATCAGCCTCATAGTGCATGAGTTCTTCCTGCCTTTCCAGAACCCCTCTTCCTCCTGTCCATCCTTCCTTTCTTTTTTTTTATTATTATTATTATTATTATTATTATTATTATTATTATTTTCTTTACATTCCAAATGATTTCCCCTTTCCCGGTTCCCCACCTCCCCGAAAGTCCCATAAGCCCTCTTCCCTCCCCCTGCTCCCCATTTGCCTAAGAATTTCATGAATTCATTGTTTTAATTGCTGAGTAGTATTCCACTGTGTAAATATATATGGAAAATATCTCTGATAAAATTGAAGAAATATATAGAAAAACACATTAAGATTGACTATTTCATGGAAAAATTATACAGATAAAATGGTAGGCTAAGTTGATTGAAAGTGGAATTATAAACATTTTCTGATAAAATTGAAAATCTACAAGGAAAATATTTCTAATAAAACTCAAGAAATATATAGAAAAAACACGTTAAAACTTACTATTTCATGAAAAATTATACAGATAAGATGGTAGGCATAAAAATATTCCAAAACTGATTGAAAGTAGAAGTAAAAACATTTTGTTTATAATTTCACTTTCAATCAACTTAGAAATATTTTTATGCCTACCATTTTATCTGTATAATTTTCCATGATAATTTTCAATTTTAATGTTTTTCCATGTATTTTTTTTAATTTTATCAGAAATATTTTCCATGTAAATCTTCAATTTTATCAGAAAATGTTTACAATTCTACTTAGGAATATTTTAATTCCTACCAATTTATCTGTATAAATTTCTTCAATTTTATCAGAGATATTTTCCATGTAAATCTTCAATTTTATCAAAAATGTTTTTAGTTCTACTTTCATCCTTCCTTTCAAACAAAGACTCTAGCCTGACCCCCGACTGTCATAATCCTCCTGCGTGTCTCCAGTGGTGGTCTTACAGATGGGCATTAGCCACCAAGCCCCTGCCAACACACTGTCTTTCCCCAGATTAGAATTAAGTGCAAAGGGATGGAAAGGCTTAAAAAGAGTGGGTGAGGAGCAACAGAGAAAGAAGAGCCTTGGCTATGGGTATAACATGGTGAGGCAAGATGCAGGGAGGGCAGCTGCAGACTGTGGGAAGGACACAGGAAATAGACAAGAGCATCCCATAGCCATGTAGGTAGCATTCAGACTTTGTGGGGACACAGGAGTGTGACTGTAGGAAGAACATGATGTGTCTACTAGGCCATTGGCGGGGCTTTAGGGAATGCCAAGGCATGTGCACCCCTTTCCCACATGGCTGGATCCCCAGAGGAAAGAGACTTCCTTTCCACACATGCTCCAACCTAATGAGCAGATGCCAGTTCAAAGGACGGGGCCTCAGTAAAGAAGGTGGGGACACCTAGAATCCTGGGGTTGGACCAAGAAACAGTGAACAGGACTTGTCTAGTCTGTCATGTACATGGAAACTCATATTGTCTCATCTCACCTCGGACGACACAGTGAGCCTTCAGCCTCTGGGAGAGGGAGGGGAAGTCAGGAGGAGGAGGAGGAAGGCATCAGTGGATTTCACTTCCCTGGAGAAGGGTGGAAAAAGGAGGCCAACTGACTTTAAGTCTAACCTCAGAGAAGGCAGGTATAACCAGAGACCTTAAGCAAAGAACTCAGCCCCCAACATGAGTCTTGTCTTCTTCCTGAGTCGAGCTGGCAAAGCCTACCTCCTATCTCAAAACTCTACTGCCTTCTCTGGTAGCCAGTGATTCTGACCAGCTGTTGTCCTCTGTCACCTTGCCACAGAATCCTGACAAGTCCTCAGGTTGACCTGCCCTGTGCAGTGACTTATAATTTGCCTTTTTATTTATTTGCTTTATATATTTGCTTTATTTTAATTAACTCACAACTAAAACCATCGCACTTCTAGGTTAAAGCAGCCACTCAAGCAGTTGGCCAGTCCCAAACTCTATGCATCTTCGTGAACTCAGAGTGGTTGCTCTGAAGCTCCAGAGTTTAGGGTTTTACATGCTCACTGTTACACACACACACACACGATGCAGAACAAAGAACTATGACAGAAACTACAAAAACAAACAGTGCTCTACCTTAACTTTTGTTTTCTGAGACAAGGTCTTCTTATAGGGCCCAGGTTGGTCTGGAATGTGTAATCCTCAGGCCTCAGCTTTCCAAGGAGAGGCATATACCAACAAGCCCAACTGGGAATATCAACATTTTTAAAAAACATAATTTTTCTATAAATTCTATATTTTTATCATATTTTAACTTGGTAGGAAGAAGTAAGCATGCCACGGTATGTGTGTGGGGATCAGAGGACATGTTCTCACCTTCCACTATGTGGGTCCTGTGGCTCAAATTCAGGGCATTAGACTTGGCAGCAAGCACCTCTCCCCATTGAGCCTTCTTGCTGACACAGTGCATTCTTTTATTAATTTACCCATATCTGCTATAAACATGGAGCTCAGGGCTTCGCGCATGATGGGCATACACTGGTCCTATCCTCCATATTCTATAGAGGACCCTGAAGTCCAGGAAGTAACTTTTAGAATTGTGGCATGCAGTTTGTGCTTAAAATGGCACTGCCACGGGGCCATGCATAATGTGGCTCCTACTTCCCAGACACCTTTCAGCCTGCAACTCTCCCATGGCCCTTCAGGCCACACAGTGTCATCCAGGTCCTGGTTCTTACCATCTGCAAACTCTCTTCATTTGGAGTACCCTGGGTGCTGTTTCAAATGGGTCCAACCTTTTGATACTAGAACACTGTACTGTCACCTAGGAAGTTCATGCCGTCCAACTGTGTAATCTAATGTTTGAAATAAATTTGCAACTTTGTGTTGGGCTACATTCATAGCTGCCCAAGCCATGTGCAACTCCAAGGCCACACACTGGACACACCTGCTAGGCCCAGGATAAAGTGCCAGCGTGGCTGTGTATCCCTGATTTGCCTGCAACCAAAGTCCTCCTCCCTCAAACCTCTGCAAGTTTCTTGCCAGACTGTTACAAGTCAGCTCCTGGAGGGCAAGGATACATACATCCCTCATCTTTGTACTCCCAGATTCTGGGGCTGTGTAAGGTGCTAAGCAGATGCTAACTATCCACGCTTATTTTCTTTAATGAGATATTGGCTAAGGATAGAAAAGGATGCCCCCCGAAACTCCCTGTCCCCAAAAGCATTTCTCTGTGTAACTCAGGCTGTCCTGTAACTCTTTCTGTAGACCAAACTGGCCTTGAACTCAGAGATCTGCTTGCCTCTGCCTCCAGAATGCCACAATACTGGCCTTCAGACAATGAATCTTGATCCTGTGGCTTTGTTATAAAGCTCTATCCTCAACTCTTTAAAGGGTTTTAAAAATCATGTCACATAAGGCCATACAGGAGTAGGCCACAAAAACTGGAAGAAAGATGTTCCAGGCAAATGAGGGTAGAGCTCTATGGAAGACACAACTGTAAGCGGTGCAATAAAATTGAGGGACAGAGTTGGGATGAAGACAGTTTTCATTGTTTGGGTGTGTCTCAAATATCATGTCCTCAGAGTTCATTCTTGTTCACCATGTTCTCAAATAGCACTCTCACATCCAAACAGAAACAAAATGGCTCCCGGTATCCATGTTGCTCTCCATCCTGTTACCTGGGTTTTGTAAAACCACTCAGGGCGTGAAGTAATTCCCACTCCTTAGAAGTATTCTGTTACGAATTCATTTTTGGAGACTGAGCTTCATGTAGTTCAAGCTGGCTTTGACCAAGGCATGCAGCTGAAGATGGCCTTATTCCTTGTCCATTTTCATGTGTGTATTGTCCATGTATGTATATACATGTTTGCATCAAGTGAGGGCACACGTGCACGGGGGTGCACATATGTCCACATGCATGTGGAAGCCCAGGTTGAAGCTGGGAATCCTCCTCCATCACATTCCATTTTGTTTCATTGAAGCAGTCTCTCAGTCAGATCCAGAACTCATCAATATTCTATATCAATAGTCTAGCTAGCCAGCTTGCTCTGCACAGCCAACCACCACCTTCCAAGGCTGAAATCACAGACAGGGCACCAAGCCTACCTGGTATTTATGAGGATTCTGGAACTCTGATCCTTGTGTTTGCATGGCATGGGTTAGCCACTGAAACATTGCCCCAGGTCTCAACTTTGAATTTTTTTGTTTGTTTGTTTAGACAAAGCTCCACTATGAAGACCAGGATGGTCTCAAGTTCATAAGGCATCTGCCTGCTTCTGGTACTGGGATTAAAGGATTGTACTACTGCACCTATCAAAAGCTTGAACTCTTGTTTTTTTAAGACAAGGCCTCTCTGAATAGCACTGGCTGAACCTGTAATTCATTCTGTAGACACAGCTGGCCTTGAACTCAGAGATCCATCAGAGAGCTGGGACTAAAGGTGTGTACCACCACACCTAGCACCTTTAACTCTTAATCCTTCTCTGCCTCCCAAGTGCTGAGATTAAGATAAACACTACAACCTCATTTAAAGTGTAGAATTTACTGACACTTTAGGAGATCCTATTTCATCTTTAGGACTTACAAATAAAGCTTGTTACACAATAGGCATTCACATATGCCTTTTATTTGGTATCTATGCATAGTTTTTAGACATATACACCAGACACTGTTCTGTATGTTGGAATTTAATAATACAGAAGTCTTATATCTTGTACGGGTAAAGAACTAAATGCATTTAGCTACAGAAGGGAGAGGAAGGGAATCTAAAAGTTTTCAAAGTTGCATGTGAGGTAACTAAAAGCAAGCATGACTCCAATCAGACAATGAGCTGTGACAGCAAGCCACAGTACTTAGCTCCTCACATGACTTTTTGAGTAAGAACTGGGTGGAGGCAAGCTGGAAGCAACAGGAAGTCATGAGCTTTCACAAACCAAGGGGGGGGGGGAATGTAAACAGTCTATAGGAAAGGAAAAGTCCGAGGCAGAGCTCTCAAGTCTACAAACCAGTGAGTGTCACAGGTCTGTTTACCAGTTACATGGGTTTAAAAAAATAAAATGAAAAAGACAAAGTCAAACCAACATCAAAAGCCATCAAATTAGCACATTTGAAAGGGAAAGCACATTTTTGACCAGGATTTTAAAATAGGGTGCCTAGGACAGGAGAGAAGCTCTGAGTTGATGATAGGGTATTGCCTAGCATGCAGGAATGCCCAGTCTTCCAGCACCAAAAAACAAACAAACAAAAACAGGTATAGTGGCACACACCTGTAATCCCAGAACCCAAGTAGGTGAAGTAGAAGTATAAAAATTCAAAAGCCAGCCTCTGCTTCATTGAATGTTCAAAGGCAGCATGGGGTACATGGCATTAGGTCTTAAAAAATAAAATTAATTTATACTGGAAAGCTGACTCGACTCAGTGCTTACAAGGACTTGGGTCCGGTTTCCAGCACCCATATCAGGCACAACTACCTGTAGCTCCACTTCTGCTGGGATTTGCCATTTCTTGTCTCTGGAGGCTTCTTTGGGTGCCTATATTCATGCAACCACACATACATACATGCACTCATAGTTACAAATAATTTTAAAGAATCAAATAAAATTTCATACACAGACGCAGGTTGAATTCAGTCTCACCTCAAACTCAATTTGGCATGTGCTGGTAATTGAACCCAGGACCCTGGAACGTAGAGGAACCGCTCTGGGACTTAACTACACCCCACGCCCCCTTTCCAGTTTGCAAAAGGGTTTGTGTCAGATTGTTCAGGGTGGTTCTAAATAGCAATTCCCTTGACTCAGATTCCCTGCGGCTGGGGTCACCTCTCTCCGCGACCATGCCTGGCTCAGAAACTTTGACAAGTGCATTTGCCTCACCAGGCTGATTTCCTATAAAGCACTACTTTGTAATATCTGGGCCCTTTAAGGGGATGCAGAACCTCTAGTAGAAAAGATTTAAAGGAAAAACTATGTCCTCCTCATAAGTCACAAGATCAAAGCCCTTCACAGACCAGGGGGCACAAGCTCACTCGTGGCCCGTCCACACACCGCAAAGGCAGCACTTCACAGAAAGAGCGAACAGAGGCGCTTCCCGATCCGGAGATCGCAACACTCTCTTTCGGGGTACGAGGGGACCGAGTATAGACAGGTGAAGATTATTCCAGACCAGCCCAAAACCAGCCTCAGCTTTCCTAAGTAAACCCAACCAGCCCAGCGCCTGCTCCGCAACCACGACTTACTTACCGCCGCTCAACTTCCGGCAACCACAGTCCCTGCCGCGCCGCGCGGCCCAATGACGTAATAACAGCCCACACAAACGCGGAAGCGCCGTGCGCATGCGCACGTTACAAGACCAGTGAAACAACAAAGGTTCCCTAACACCGCGCTAAAGGGGGCGTAACGCTTAAAAGCTAACCTGTAAGCTTTCTTGGGCTTTTAAGGAAGATTACATTTTTCTGCGAGTGACTCTAGAGTACCACGGAATTACTGTCATTATCAAATTCCCGGGGTACTTCTAGAGTGCAGGTGTTGAAACAAAGTTTGCTTTTATTTTTTGCATTTTAATTTTTTAAAAGGTCACACTACACAGCCATGGCTGTTCTGGACCTGTATGCATACATCAGTCTAGTCTCAAACTAACAGAGATTGCTTACCTTTGCTTTCCCCTGGTAATAGGATTAAAAGCTTGCCCAACCTTTCCTCACAAAAGTTGCTGATTTGCATAGGGAAAGCCTATGACTCTGGAAAACCAAACAGAAGCGAAAATATCCACCAACTTACTGCGGCCAGCAACTTCAGTGACTATGAAATCACTTTTTAAGAACCTACTACGAGCCAGATGGTGTTGCGCACCGTCTTTAATGTCTTTAATCCCAGCATTTGGAAGGCAGAGGTAAGTAGATCTATGAGTTCTGGGGCAGCCAGAACTACAAAAAGAAACAATATCTCAAACAAAACAAAACAAAAAACGAACAAAAAACTTACTACTGGCAAAACATGGGAAAATGTTTTTTTTGATAATGAACATAATGAAATGCTCTAGCCTGAGGCGTCTTGCATATAATGAGTGACTTCCTTAGAGATAGGAGTGTACTTGACTTGATAGTAGAACTTGTTGTTCTACAGTCCAGGATGATCAGAGCTCAAGGCAAGCGTCCTGATACCACATCACTGTTACTGAGATGACAGCCCATGGACACCTTTCCTGGCACGTGCCTTTGGAGTGCCTCTAGGGACTCATCATAATAAAATGGAGTATTTATTGATTTTTTTTTTTTACATTCAGGGTTTCCTATTTCTAATGTATAAATTACAAGATGGATTTGTGTGTGTGTGTGTGTGTGTGTGTGCCTTATAGCTTATACAGGGGGAAAACAGGAGTAAACAAATGAAAAGTGATTCCTGGAAAAAAGGAGATTTTGGAGTCATATTGACAGTAAATAATTTTAGACTCTGAAAAATAAGAAAAAACAAGTGTTAGGAAGGAGGCATGAGGAGGCTAAGGAACAGGGGTTAACTACTGAAATTGGAGATGACCCTGAACTATAGGTAGGCAAATGTCTTCGGGACTGCAGCTGGCTACAAATCACAGCTGATCAACAATTCCATGCCCAAGTCATCATCTTGCCCCCAAACATCACAGAGAGCAAGAAGAAAGGTGTGTGTTCCTGCTTCTGATAAGTTTTCTCTGCTTAAGAAGTAGCACACAAGACCAGAAAAAAACGCAAAAGGAAACTAGTATAGTACAAGGGGGCTGGACCATCCTATGCTGGGCCTTTTCTTCTCCTGGCAGCCTGTTCTCTGGTGGTGTCTTTGTTGGAAGAAGCTAAGCTTGGGACAAATGAAAGTTCATCTAGCCCCACACACTTTTCTCAGTATTTTCAGTGGTATGCACAGAGTAGGCTAAGTTGAAGTGCTACTGTGATCATTTTTTAGAACTGGGTCTTGGAATGCTACACTGGCCTAAAACTATAGAACTAGCTATCCTTATTCTAAGATTCTACATGGGACTCTTGAAGACCTAGATCCTAGGTGCAAGATCAAAGGCTAAGCTGGAGGGTGGTCCTTTGGATTAAAGTGAGCTTTTTGGATTGGACCTGCACATACCTACCTGGGGAAAGAAGGTACCAAGCAACAAGCAGTAAAGGGTGTAATGTAAGAAGCTGTAGACATTAGCTGACACTTCTCAGGAAGGCACTGCCCTCTACAAATGATTCCAGAGGACCCCAAGATGACTGTCTTAAGTGTAGAGGACTCAAAGAATGTCAAGTACAGACTTGGGAAGACATTGTGAACTTTATTTCGAAATCAATGGTATTTTTTTATCAATGGTATTTTATTGGGACAATATCCTCTTGAAAGTCTATGGCTATCTGAGGCATTAAACTATTTAAGAGATTGCCCTGAAACATGAAGATCCAACAGTGTCTGCATTCCCAGTGGTAGAAAAAAAGACATGCACCATAAAAAGAAACAAAACAAAACAAAAACAAGAGAATGATCACAGAATAGCCTATGACTTTTACAATGCAAGGAGTATAAAAAATGCACCCTTAGCAGGGCAGTGGTGGCGCGCACCTTTAATCCCAGCACTTGGGAGGCAGAGGCAGGAGGATTTCTGAGTTCCAGGCCAGCCTGGTCTACAAAGTGAGTTCCAGGACAGCCAGGGCTACACAGAGAAACCCTGTCTCGAAAAAAAAAAAAACAAAAAACAAAAAAAAAAAATGCACCCTTTCTACAACTGGGCCTCCATTACCTTCATGATGAAATTGACAAAGCAGGGGATGTTGTTGGTGTGTCAGAGGATCAGAACACAGAGCACTCCAGTGTGATATCAGATACCTGGAATTTCAGCACTTTAGACTTGGAGCCTGCAGAACAAACATTCCACCAGATTGAAAAAGTGAACTACAGACAGACATGTGCTTGAAGTCGAATAGAACATGAACCAGGAAAAGATAGGCAGATGGATATATAAATAGACAGATGGATAAAAAGAGCAAGCAAACAAAAACACAAAACAGCAAGGCAGTTGCTTATGGGGAGAAAAATACATATTTAATTTGACCCTGAACTCTCAGAGGCAGGGGGATGGCAGTGAACTGGGGCCCAGCAAGGACTACAACATCCTCCAAGGTAATGTGGAGTTGAATAGTCAGACCAAATCCACAAAGAAGAGGAAAAACACCTCCAAAATTTATGGTTTGGATATCATGAGCTTCTTTGAAAAACATACAGAATGAAGAAAATGAATGAGGAAAGATGTAAACAAGCATCAGTGGGTGACAGAGATTCCAAAGAAAGGTTGAGAGCAGAGAAAACACACTAGCATCGCTACTGAAGACTGGGTGTGCTTCTGAATTAGGGTTCTCTAGAGTCAGAGAACATATGGATAGTCTCTATATAATAAGGGAATTTGTTATAATGACTGACAGTCTGTAGTCCAACACCCCAACAATGGTAAGCTGTGAATGGGAAGTCCAAGGATTTAGTAGTTGCTCAGTACCACGAGGCTAATAGATTCCAAAAGATGTACTGGCAAGTAAATACAAGCAGGTAAAGAAGAAGAAATCTTCCTTCTTTGAATGTCCTTATGTTCTTCCACCAGCAAAAGCTGTGGCCCAGATTAAAGGTGTACCACCACGCCTGGATCTGGAACGTATTTTGTCACAGACTGACCTTGGACTCAGAGATCTCATTGCCAACATCCAGGTCAGAAACTTGTATTCCCCAGTCTCAAGATATAGATCAAAGGTGAGTATTCCAGTTCTAGATTGTAGTTCATTCCAGATATAGTCAAGTTGACAACTGGGAATAGCAATTATGGCTTCCACGTTTGCCTGTAGGCCACCACTGTACAAGCTAAAAATTGTGAAACAGCTTTCATCCAGACAAGTGCTAAAAGCTGGGACACCAAGTGGTCAGACAGAGAGTCAAGAACAAGACAAAAAATGGTATCCTGCCGCTTAAATGTTCAAGGACAAGAGCGATCCACACCCCATCACACACTCTACCAATCACACACACCCTAGACAAACACCTAGGAAAACAATGTAGGGCCAGAAAGAGTGGTAACTCCAATTTAATTTCGGTGGTTCCATCCATCAAGGTTAGAAAGGGCATACAACTAAGGGTCAAATTTGCAATAATAAACAAGGCAAAAGCACTACTCAGGAGATACACGTGTGGGACCTTAATGAGACTGGTGGCCACGCCCAAGGTTCTAGCCTCACTCTGCCTCCGCAGTCACCTGCCTGCAGCCACACTCTCCCCTCCTCTCAGTTACCTGACAACCCAACTCACTATAAATAGCACCCCTCAGCTCTCTCTCTCTCTCTCTCTCCCCCCCCCACCCCCACCCCTTGTTCTCCCCCGGCCCTCTTCTTTATCTCTCTATCTCTCCATTTTCTCCCCTTTCCACGTGGTCATGGCTTTTCTTATCTATTTTCTCCTCTTCCTTTGTCTTTTTATCTCTTTTCTCTTTCTATTTTCATAATAATAAAACATTAAAGCTATGGGCCGCCTCTTATTAAATTCGCCATATGGAGCTAGCTGCTACGCGTCATCAGGGACTCAGAGATTTAGCCACGCAGACAGTCTACAAGCACAGGTAACAGGAAGAGAAATCCACACCAAAATGAACCCACTTTTTGCGTGAGATTTCTCTGCACACATGCGCAGTGTGACTGTCCGCTCACTGTTGCGCTGAGGCACGCTTGCATCTTGCCTGCTTCCCCAAAAACTCCACTCGGGCTCCATGTCCGCCTGTATCCTCTGCAACATGACTGCTACCTTGGCCCGAGAGCGAGGCCTACTCAATGCGCATGCCCCTTTTTTCCCTAGCTTCCGAGCACGGGAGGCCCCACTCTTTTTTTTCTCACACACGTGTATAAACACTTCTGAACCTTTGAAGCACTGAAGGACAGAAAGGACGCTGCCCAAAAGGCATGAAAAGAAAGGTGGCTGACTGAAAGAGAAAGGCCTTAGAGCCAAAATACCAGTGAAATTTCCAGCTCTGACCAAGGACGACATCAGGCAAAAGAAAGGTGCTGCCAGTGAGAAAGGAGCAGTGGGAACCTACTGGAGTTTGGAAAACACCAAGTAAATAACACTCGCAGAAGACACAGGAAACAAGTTGGCAACACAGGTTAAAGGATGGTAACAAACTTGTGGGTGTGTGTGTGGGTGTCTGTGTCTCAGTTGGTGTGCTTTTACCAGAAAGCTCCAGGTCTCTTGGCATAAGGAAGACCGAATAAAAGGACCACAAAGTAGTACTGAGAGATAGCCCAAGGTATAACAGGGTGGGAATCTCCAAGATAGATACTTTTCCTTCTGTCCTGGAAGCTCAAGTCAGGCTGCTAGATGGACAAAGCTCAAGGGGAGACAGACTGAAGGAAGAAGGTAATGTCTAGGTGTGTGTGAATGTGTGTGTGTGTGTGTGTTTTAGGCAGCTCCCAGGTCTCTAGGCATTAGGAGGAGGGCAATAGCAGCCCCATAGAAGTACTGAGGAGACAGCACAAGGTATTGGAGGGTAGGAGTCTCCAAGCTTGACACATTTCCTTCTTCTGTCCAGGAGGATCATGTCAGGCTGCTAGGCTGACATAAGCTCAAGGCAGACAGGCTTATGGAAGCAGGGACTGTCTAGGGGGTTGATCCCAACTCAGACTTCTGCTTATTCCCACTGACCCAGCCCCCAACCTGTGCTAACTCAACACCCCCTCCTCGATAGAGGTGCATAAACTTGGGACAGTTCCCCTACCATTTAGAACCAGGGTGGCAAAGGGGCATCAGCAGTTGCCTTTTGGACTTCCAGAGGGAGAAAGGGTGAGAGGGAAGACCCACAGGCAGTGGTCTTATTTCAGGAGCACAAAGAATGGAAGAACCAGCCCTCCCTTGAGCCCCGTCTTGCTCTGTCACCAAGGCATAGAGTCAACCTGACGGCTGATTTTTTGACACAAACAAGGCACAGGACGATGAAGATGCAGCATTCCTGCAACTTTGGACTCCCTTCACAGGTGGAGATCACAGGCACTTACTACCTGCACTGGCTTAAACCTATAGTCCTTTGGTGCAACACACACCGCCCCCCCCTTTTTTTTGTAGACTCTGTTTGTAGATCATCCACCCAGAATGGCTAGCCAGGCCTAGCCAGTGAGTCCCACTGTCCCTGCTCTAAAGGAAGGGCACAAGGGCTCGCTGCCCAGGCCCTGAGCCTGCACAGCCACCTCTCAGCCTTTCCAGCACTGAAGGCAGACAGGCCTAAATTGAAGTGCATCTGTGCCTGAGGGACTTGCTTCGCCACGCGGGCCTTGAAGTCACAGGGCTGGCAGCGCTGCCCTGCCTTCAAGCCAGACAGATCCCATCTGCCTTGGGTCTCTGCTCAGCCTAGATCCAGGGCCTGCTGGAGTGCCCTCCCTGAGCTGGAAGGCTGTCCTTTCTTTTTCAAATGTGGGCTCTTGGTCATGCGCATGCGCACAGGCACCAGGGAAAAGTGGGTCCCTAGCACCTAGCTGAGAGGGGTGTAACTCCAGCCTGCTGCAGCCTCTGGCTCAGGCTTCTCAGGAAGGTGCTGCAGTCCTGCTAGCGACCCCCCGAGGACCCCAGCAGGACCGTCTTCAGTGTCAACCGGGACCGATGGACTCTGCAGTGCCAGGCGGACCTTCTGGAAGGGGTTGCGCCCTTTCCTTTCCATGGATTCGATTGTTCTGGTGGTCTTCTTTCTCCGGTGGCCTGGTTCTCGCGGTAAATCAAGATGGTCCTTGGCCTCCACGAGGCAGGCAACTCACAGGGAATGACCTTCCTCAGCCTCCCCGGGCTGAAATTCAAGGCACACATCACCTGGGAGATCTAACTCCTCCAAGGATGCTCCCAAGTGGGCCTCAGTCCCAGAGCCAAGGCCGGACAGGGACAGTGTCAGCACTGCGCCCTTTCCTGGAGCCACGCAGCCACTGCACTCATGTTAAACAGAGGAGAAAATCAATTTTGAGGACCTACGATGGCACTGCTCCCCGGCCCACACTGTGCCAAGGAGGAGATGCTCTCTCCTCTTCTGGGATGCCGCCAGCACACAGGGCCTCCCCTGGGAACCGGAAGGCACCTGCCAGGATCTAGTCCTCTGGTCGCAGCTGGTCTTGAGGGACAGGAAAGCATCCTCGTAGGAGTACCCACAAGCTCAGACACCAGGCTGTATCTTGCCAGAGGTGCTGTCAGCACAGCTCCAGGAGGCCATCGTCCCCAAATGAGGGAAAAGTCTCTTGACGGTTGGCATCTCCAAGTCAAGCAAGAGTTGTCAGAGGCCAATGGTCCAGTTGATGGGAGTCAGGAGAGAAAGGGCTCTGCCCAAAAGCCGTGAAAAGAATGGTGGCTGGCTGGAAGACAAAAGGTCTTGGACCCAAAGTGCCAGTGAATCCTTTGGCTCTGACCCAGGAGATAACATCAAAGTCAAGGAGTGGGCTTCAGACTAGACAGGAGGAGTGGGGACCATCTGGAGATTGGAAAACACCAAGTCTAGCCACTCAGAGAGGGTTCTAAGAACCCAAGCAGGCTACAGAGGTTTCAGCCAGGTGTCCAAATGCTGCCCAGAGGTCATCTTCCAACCGGAGACCATCCGGAGGAGCCCGAGGAAGTTTGAGTGTGCGCCTGTCATTTTGGGTGAGCTTCTCCGAGTGTGTGTGTGTGTGTGTGTGTGTGTGTGTGTGTGTGTGTGTGTGTGTGTTCTATGCATCTCTCAGAACTCTTGGCATTAGGAGGAGGGCAAAAGCAACCCCATAGAAGTAGTGACGAGACAGCACTAGGTATTGGAGGGAAGGAGTCTCCAAGCTTGACACGTTTCCTTCTTCTGTCCTGGAGGATCATGTCAGGCTGCTAGGCTGACATAAGCTCAAGGCAGACAGACTTATGGAAGCAGGGACTGTCTAGGGGGTTGATCCCAACTCAGAATTCTGCTTATTCCCACTGGCCCAGCCCCCAACCCGTGCTAACTCAACACCCCGTCCTCGATAGAGGTGCGTAAACTTGGGACAGTTCCCCTACCATTTAGAGCCAGGGTGGCAAAGGGGCATCAGCAGTTGCCTTTTTGGCTTGCAGAGGGAGAAAGTGTGAGAGGGAAGACCCCAGGCAGTGGTCTTATTTCAGGAGCACACAGAATGCAAGAACCACCCCTCCCTTGAGCCCCGTCTTGCTCTGTCACTAAGGCATAAGGTCATCCTGACCACTGTTTTTTTGCCAGAAACAGGGCACAGGACGATGCAGATGCAGCATTCCTGCAACTTTGGAGTCCCTTCACAGGTGGAAATCACAGGCACTTACTACCTGCATTGGCTTAGACCCATAGTCCTTTGGTGCAACACACCCCGCACCCCTCCCCTTTTTTTTTTTGTAGACTCTGTAGATCGTCCACCCAGAATGGCTAGCCAGTGAGTCCCACTGTCCCTGCTCTAAAGGAAGGGCACAAGGGCTCGCTGCCCAGGCCCTGAGCCTGCACAGCCACCTCTCAGCCTTTCCAGCACTGAAGGCAGACAGGCCTAAATTGAAGTGCATCTGTGCCCGAGGGACTTGCTTCGCCACGCGGGCCTTGAAGTCACAGGGCTGGCAGCGCTGCCCTGCCTTCAAGCCAGACAGATCTCATCTGCCTTGGGTCTCTGCTCAGCCTAGATCCAGGGCCTGCTGGAGTGCCCTCTCTGAGCTGGAAGGCTGTCCTTTCTTTTTCAAAGGTGGGCTCTTGGTCATGCGCATGCACACAGGCACCAGGGAAAAGTGGGTCCCTAGCACCTAGCTGAGAGGGGTGTAACTCCAGCCTGCTGCAGCCTCTGGCTCAGGCTTCTCAGGAAGGTGCTGCAGTCCTGCTAGCGACCCCCGAGGACCCCAGCAGGACCGTCTTCAGTGCCAACCGGGACCGATGGACTCTGCAGTGTCAGGCGGACCTTCTGGAAGGGGTTGCGCCCTTTCCTTTCCATGGATTCGATTGTTCTGGTGGTCTTCTTTCTCCCGTGGCCTGGTTCTCGCGGTAAATCAAGATGGTCCTTGGCCTCCACGAGGCAGGCAACTCACAGGCAATGACCTTCCTCAGCCTCCCCGGGCTGAAATTCAAGGCACACATCACCTGGGAGATCTAACTCCTCCAAGGATGCTCCCAAGTGGGACTCAGTCCCAGAGCCAAGGACGGACAGGGACAGTGTCAGCACTGCGCCCTTTCCTGGAGCCACGCAGCCACTGCACTCATGTTAAACAGAGGAGAAAATCAATTTTGAATACCTACGATGGCACTGCTATCCGGCCCACACTGTGCCAAGGAGGAGATGCTCTCTCCTCTTCTGGGATGCCGCCAGCACACAGGGCCTCCCCTGGGAACCGGAAGGCACCTGCCAGGATCTAGTCCTCTGGTCCCAGCTGGTCTTGAGGGACAGGAAAGCATCCTCATAGGAGTACCCACAAGCTCAGACACCAGGCTGTATCTTGCCAGAGGTGCTGTGAGCACAGCTCCAGGAGGCCATCGTCCCCAAATGAGGGAAAAGTCTCTTGACGGTTGGCATCTCCAAGTCAAGCAAGAGTTGCCAGAGGCCAATGGTACAGTTGATGGGAGTCAGGAGAGAAAGAGCTCTGCCCAAAAGCCGTGAAAAAATGGTGGCTGGCTGGAAGACAAAAGGTCTTGGACCCAAAGTGCCAGTGAATCCTTTGGCTCTGACCCAGGAGATAACATCAAAGTCAAGGAGTGGGCTTCAGACTAGACAGGAGTGGGGACCATCTGGAGATTGGAAAACACCAAGTCTAGCCACTCAGAGAGGGTTCTAAGAACCCAAGCTGGCTACAGAGGTTTCAGCCAGGTGTCCAAATGCTTCCCAGAGGTCATCTTCCAACAGGAGACCATCCGGAGGAGCCCGAGGAAGTTTGAGTGTGCGCCTGTCATTTTGGGTGAGCTTCTCCGAGTGTGTGTGTGTGTGTGTGTGTGTGTGTGTGTGTGTGTGTGTGTGTGTTCTATGCATCTCTCAGAACTCTTGGCATTAGGAGGAGGGCAAAAGCAACCCCATAGAAGTAGTGAGGAGAGAGCACTAGGTATTGGAGGGAAGGAGTCTCCAAGCTTGACACGTTTCCTTCTTCTGTCCTGGAGGATCATGTCAGGCTGCTAGGCTGACATAAGCTCAAGGCAGACAGACTTATGGAAGCAGGGACTGTCTAGGGGGTTGATCCCAACTCAGAATTCTGCTTATTCCCACTGGCCCAGCCCCCAACCCGTGCTAACTCAACATCCCGTCCTCGATAGAGGTGCGTAAACTTGGGACAGTTCCCCTACCATTTAGAGCCAGGGTGGCAAAGGGGCATCAGCAGTTGCCTTTTTGGCTTGCAGAGGGAGAAAGTGTGAGAGGGAAGACCCCAGGCAGTGGTCTTATTTCAGGAGCACACAGAATGCAAGAACCACCCCTCCCTTGAGCCCCGTCTTGCTCTGTCACTAAGGCATAAGGTCATCCTGACCACTGTTTTTTTGCCAGAAACAGGGCACAGGACGATGCAGATGCAGCATTCCTGCAACTTTGGAGTCCCTTCACAGGTGGAAATCACAGGCACTTACTACCTGCATTGGCTTAGACCCATAGTCCTTTGGTGCAACACACCCCGCACCCCTCCCCTTTTTTTTTTTGTAGACTCTGTAGATCGTCCACCCAGAATGGCTAGCCAGGCCTAGCCAGTGAGTCCCACTGTCCCTGCTCTAAAGGAAGGGCACAAGGGCTCGCTGCCCAGGCCCTGAGCCTGCACAGCCACCTCTCAGCCTTTCCAGCACTGAAGGCAGACAGGCCTAAATTGAAGTGCATCTGTGCCCGAGGGACTTGCTTCGCCACGCGGGCCTTGAAGTCACAGGGCTGGCAGTGCTGCCCTGCCTTCAAGCCAGACAGATCCCATCTGCCTTGTGTCTCTGCTAAGCCTAGATCCAGGGCCTGCTGGAGTGCCCTCCCTGAGCTGGAAGGCTGTCCTTTCTTTTTCAAATGTGGGCTCTTGGTCATGCGCATGCGCACAGGCACCAGGGAAAAGTGGGTCCCTAGCACCTAGCTGAGAGGGGTGTAACTCCAGCCTGCTGCAGCCTCTGGCTCAGGCTTCTCAGGAAGGTGCTGCAGTCCTGCTAGCGACCCCCGAGGACCCCAGCAGGACCGTCTTCAGTGCCAACCGGGACCGATGGACTCTGCAGTGTCAGGCGGACCTTCTGGAAGGGGTTGCGCCCTTTCCTTTCCATGGATTCGATTGTTCTGGTGGTCTTCTTTCTCCCGTGGCCTGGTTCTCGCGGTAAATCAAGATGGTCCTTGGCCTCCACGAGGCAGGCAACTCACAGGGAATGACCTTCCTCAGCCTCCCCGGGCTGAAATTCAAGGCACACATCACCTGGGAGATCTAACTCCTCCAAGGATGCTCCCAAGTGGGCCTCAGTCCCAGAGCCAAGGCCGGACAGGGACAGTGTCAGCACTGCGCCCTTTCCTGGAGCCACGCAGCCACTGCACTCATGTTAAACAGAGGAGAAAATCAATTTTGAGGACCTACGATGGCACTGCTATCCGGCCCACACTGTGCCAAGGAGGAGATGCTCTCTCCTCTTCTGGGATGCCGCCAGCACACAGGGCCTCCCCTGGGAACCGGAAGGCACCTGCCAGGATCTAGTCCTCTGGTCCCAGCTGGTCTTGAGGGACAGGAAAGCATCCTCGTAGGAGTACCCACAAGCTCAGACACCAGGCTGTATCTTGCCAGAGGTGCTGTGAGCACAGCTCCAGGAGGCCATCGTCCCCAAATGAGGGAAAAGTCTCTTGACGGTTGGCATCTCCAAGTCAAGCAAGAGTTGCCAGAGGCCAATGGTCCAGTTGATGGGAGTCAGGAGAGAAAGGGCTCTGCCCAAAACCGTGAAAAGAATGGTGGCTGGCTGGAAGACAAAAGGTCTTGGACCCAAAGTGCCAGTGAATCCTTTGGCTCTGACCCAGGAGATAACATCAAAGTCAAGGAGTGGGCTTCAGACTAGACAGGAGGAGTGGGGACCATCTGGAGATTGGAAAACACCAAGTCTAGCCACTCAGAGAGGGTTCTAAGAACCCAAGCAGGCTACAGAGGTTTCAGCCAGGTGTCCAAATGCTGCCCAGAGGTCATCTTCCAACCGGAGACCATCCGGAGGAGCCCGAGGAAGTTTGAGTGTGCGCCTGTCATTTTGGGTGAGCTTCTCTGAGTGTGTGTGTGTGTGTGTGTGTGTGTGTGTGTGTGTGTGTGTGTGTGTTCTATGCATCTCTCAGGTCTCTTGGCATTAGGAGGAGGGCAAAAGCAACCCCATAGAAGTAGTGAGGAGACAGCACTAGGTATTGGAGGGAAGGAGTCTCCAAGCTTGACACGTTTCCTTCTTCTGTCCTGGAGGATCATGTCAGGCTGCTAGGCTGACATAAGCTCAAGGCAGACAGACTTATGGAAGCAGGGACTGTCTAGGGGGTTGATCCCAACTCAGAATTCTGCTTATTCCCACTGGCCCAGTCCCCAACCCGTGCTAACTCAACACCCCCTCCTCGATAGAGGTGCGTAAACTTGGGACAGTTCCCCTACCATTTAGAGCCAGGGTGGCAAAGGGGCATCAGCAGTTGCCTTTTTGGCTTGCAGAGGGAGAAAGGGTGAGAGGAAAGACTCCAGGCAGTGGTCTTATTTCAGGAGCACACAGAATGCAAGAACCACCCCTCCCTTGAGCCCCGTCTTGCTCTGTCACTAAGGCATAAGGTCATCCTGATCGCTGGTTTTTTGCCAGAAACAGGGCACAGGACGATGCAGATGCAGCATTCCTGCAACTTTGGAGTCCCTTCACAGGTGGAAATCACAGGCACTTACTACCTGCATTGGCTTAGACCCATAGTCCTTTGGTGCAACACACCCCGGCCCCCTCCCCTTTTTTTTGTAGAGTCTGTTTGTAGATCGTCCACCCAGAATGGCTAGCCAGGCCTAGCCAGTGAGTCCCACTGTCCCTGCTCTAAAGGAATGGCACAAGGGCACGCTGCCCAGGCCCTGAGCCTGCACAGCCACCTCTCAGCCTTTCCAGCACTGACAGCAGACAGGCCTAAATTGAAGTGCATTTGTGCCCGAGGGACTTGCTTCGCCACGCGGGCCTTGAAGTCACAGGGCTGGCAGCGCTGCCCTGCCTTCAAGCCAGACAGATCCCATCTGCCTTGGGTCTCTGCTCAGCCTAGATCCAGGGCCTGCTGGAGTGCCCTCCCTGAGCTGGAAGGCTGTCCTTTCTTTTTCAACTGTGGGCTCTTGGTCATGCGCATGCGCACAGGCACCAGGGAAAAGTGGGTCCCTAGCACCTAGCTGAGAGGGGTGTAACTCCAGCCTGCTGCAGCCTCTGGCTCAGGCTTCTCAGGAAGGTGCTGCAGTCCTGCTAGCGACCCCCCGAGGACCCCAGTAGGACCATCTTCAGTGTCAACTGGGACCGATGGACTCTGTGGTGTCAGGCGGACCTTCTGGAAGGGGTTGCGCCCTTTCCTTTCCATGGATTCGATTGTTCTGGTGGTCTTCTTTCTCCCGTGGCCTGGTTCTCGCGGTAAATCAAGATGGTCCTTGGCCTCCACGAGGCAGGCAACTCACAGGGAATGACCTTCCTCAGCCTCCACAGGCTGAAATTCAAGGCACACATCACCTGGGAGATCTAACTCCTCCAAAGATGCTCCCAAATGGGTTTCAGTCCCAGAGCCAAGGCCGGAAAGGGACAGTGTCAGCACTGCGCCCTTTCCTGGAGCCACGCAGCCACTGCACTCATGTTAAACAGAGGAGAAAATCAATTTTGAGGACCTACGATGGCACGGCTCTCCGGCCTACACTGTGCCAAGGAGGAGATGCTCTCTCCTCTTCTGGGATGCCGCCACCACACAGGGCCTCCCTTGGGAACCGGAAGGCACCTTCCAGGATCTAGTCCTCTGGTCCCAGCTGGTCTTGAGGGACAGGAAAGCATCCTCGTAGGAGTACCCACAAGCTCAGACACCAGGCAGTATCTTGCCAGAGGTGCTGTCAGCACCGCTCCAGGAGGCCATCGTCCCCAAATGAGGGAAAAGTCTCTTGACGGTTGGCATCTCCAAGTCAAGCAAGAGTTGCCAGAGGCCAATGGTCCAGTTGATGGGAGTCAGGAGAGAAAGAGCTCTGCCCAAAAGCCGTGAAAAAATGGTGGCTGGCTGGAAGACAAAAGGTCTTGGACCCAAAGTGCCAGTGAATCCTTTGGCTCTGACCCAGGAGATAACATCAAAGTCAAGGAGTGGGCTTCAGACTAGACAGGAGTGGGGACCATCTGGAGATTGGAAAACACCAAGTCTAGCCACTCAGAGAGGGTTCTAAGAACCCAAGCTGGCTACAGAGGTTTCAGCCAGGTGTCCAAATGCTTCCCAGAGGTCATCTTCCAACAGGAGACCATCCGGAGGAGCCCGAGGAAGTTTGAGTGTGCGCCTGTCATTTTGGGTGAGCTTCTCCGAGTGTGTGTGTGTGTGTGTGTGTGTGTGTGTGTGTGTGTTCTATGCATCTCTCAGATCTCTTGGCATTAGGAGGAGGGCAAAAGCAACCCCATAGAAGTAGTGAGGAGAGAGCACTAGGTATTGGAGGGAAGGAGTCTCCAAGCTTGACACGTTTCCTTCTTCTGTCCTGGAGGATCATGTCAGGCTGCTAGGCTGACATAAGCTCAAGGCAGACAGACTTATGGAAGCAGGGACTGTCTAGGGGGTTGATCCCAACTCAGAATTCTGCTTATTCCCACTGGCCCAGTCCCCAACCCGTGCTAACTCAACACCCCCTCCTCGATAGAGGTGCGTAAACTTGGGACAGTTCCCCTACCATTTAGAGCCAGGGTGGCAAAGGGGCATCAGCAGTTGCCTTTTTGGCTTGCAGAGGGAGAAAGTGTGAGAGGGAAGATCCCAGGCAGTGGTCTTATTTCAGGAGCACACAGAATGCAAGAACCACCCCTCCCTTGAGCCCCGTCTTGCTCTGTCACTAAGGCATAAGGTCATCCTGACCACTGTTTTTTTGCCAGAAACAGGGCACAGGACGATGCAGATGCAGCATTCCTGCAGCTTTGGAGTCCCTTCACAGGTGGAAATCACAGGCACTTACTACCTGCATTGGCTTAGACCCATAGTCCTTTGGTGCAACACACCCCGCCCCCCTCCCCCTTTTTTTTTGTAGACCCTGTAGATCGTCCACCCAGAATGGCTAGCCAGGCCTAGCCAGTGAGTCCCACTGTCCCTGCTCTAAAGGAAGGGCACAAGGACTCGCTGCCCAGGCCCTGAGCCTGCACAGCCACCTCTCAGCCTTTCCAGCACTGAAGGCAGACAGGCCTAAATTGAAGTGCATCTGTGCCCAAGGGACTTGCTTCGCCACGCGGGCCTTGAAGTCACAGGGCTGGCAGTGCTGCCCTGCCTTCAAGCCAGACAGATCCCATCTGCCTTGTGTCTCTGCTCAGCCTAGATCCAGGGCCTGCTGGAGTGCCCTCCCTGAGCTGGAAGGCTGTCCTTTCTTTTTCAAATGTGGGCTCTTGGTCATGCGCATGCACACAGGCACCAGGGAAAAGTGGGTCCCTAGCACCTAGCTGAGAGGGGTGTAACTCCAGCCTGCTGCAGCCTCTGGCTCAGGCTTCTCAGGAAGGTGCTGCAGTCCTGCTAGCGACCCCCCGAGGACCCCAGCAGGACCGTCTTCAGTGTCAACCCGGACAGATGGACTCTGCAGTGTCAGGAGGACTTTCTGGAAGGGGTTGCGCCCTTTCCTTTCCATGGATTCGAATGTTCTGGTGGTCTTCTTTCTCCCGTGGCCTGGTTCTCGCGGTAAATCAAGATGGTCCTTGGCCTCCACGAGGCAGGCAACTCACAGGGAATGACCTTCCTCAGCCTCCCCGGGCTGAAATTCAAGGCACACATCCCCTGGGAGATCTATCTCCTCCAAGGATGCTCCCAAGTGGGCCTCAGTCCCAGAGCCAAGGCCGGACAGGGACAGTGTCAGCACTGCGCCCTTTCCTGGAGCCACGCAGCCACTGCACTCATGTTAAACAGAGGAGAAAATCAATTTTGAGGACCTATGATGGCACGGCTCTCCGGCCCACACTGTGCCAAGGTGGAGATGTTCTCTCCTCTTCTGGGATGCCGCCACCACACAGGGCCACCCCTGGGAACCGGAAGGCACCTGCCAAGATCTAGTCCTCTGGTCCCAGCTGGTCTTGAGGGACAGGAAAGCATCCTCGTAGGAGTACCCACAAGCTCAGACACCAGGCAGTATCTTGCCAGAGGTGCTGTCAGCACCGCTCCAGGAGGCCATCGTCCCCAAATGAGGGAAAAGTCTCTTGACGGTTGGCATCTCCAAGTCAAGCAAGAGTTGCCAGAGGCCAATGGTCCAGTTGATGGGAGTCAGGAGAGAAAGGGCTCTGCCCAAAAGCCGTGAAAAGAATGGTGGCTGGCTGGAAGACAAAAGGTCTTGGACCCAAAGTGCCAGTGAATCCTTTGGCTCTGACCCAGGAGATAACATCAAAGTCAAGGAGTGGGCTTCAGACTAGACAGGAGGAGTGGGGACCATCTGGAGATTGGAAAACACCAAGTCTAGCCACTCAGAGAGGGTTCTAAGAACCCAAGCTGGCTACAGAGGTTTCAGCCAGGTGTCCAAATGCTGCCCAGAGGTCATCTTCCAACCGGAGACCATCCGGAGGAGCCCGAGGAAGTTTGAGTGTGCGCCTGTCATTTTGGGTGAGCTTCTCTGAGTGTGTGTGTGTGTGTGTGTGTGTGTGTGTGTGTGTGTTCTATGCATCTCTCAGGTCTCTTGGCATTAGGAGGAGGGCAAAAGCAACCCCATAGAAGTAGTGAGGAGACAGCACTAGGTATTGGAGGGAAGGAGTCTCCAAGCTTGACACGTTTCCTTCTTCTGTCCTGGAGGATCATGTCAGGCTGCTAGGCTGACATAAGCTCAAGGCAGACAGACTTATGGAAGCAGGGACTGTCTAGGGGGTTGATCCCAACTCAGAATTCTGCTTATTCCCACTGGCCCAGTCCCCAACCCTGCTAACTCAACACCCCCTCCTCGATAGAGGTGCGTAAACTTGGGACAGTTCCCCTACCATTTAGAGCCAGGGTGGCAAAGGGGCATCAGCAGTTGCCTTTTGGGCTTGCAGAGGGAGAAAGGGTGAGAGGGAAGACCCCAGGCAGTGGTCTTATTTCAGGAGCACACAGAATGCAAGAACCACCCCTCCCTTGAGCCCCGTCTTGCTCTGTCACTAAGGCATAAGGTCATCCTGATCGCTGGTTTTTTGCCAGAAACAGGGCACAGGACGATGCAGATGCAGCATTCCTGCAACTTTGGAGTCCCTTCACAGGTGGAAATCACAGGCACTTACTACCTGCATTGGCTTAGACCCATAGTCCTTTGGTGCAACACACCCCGCCCCCCTCCCCTTTTTTTTGTAGACTCTGTTTGTAGATCGTCCACCCAGAATGGCTAGGCAGGCCTAGCCAGTGAGTCCCACTGTCCCTGCTCTAAAGGAAGGGCACAAGGGCTCGCTGCCCAGGCCCAGAGCCTGCACAGCCACCTCTCAGCCTTTCCAGCACTGATGGCAGAAAGGCCTAAATTGAAGTGCATTTGTGCCCGAGGGACTTGCTTCGCCACGCGGGCCTTGAAGTCACAGGGCTGGCAGCGCTGCCCTGCCTTCAAGCCAGACAGATCCCATCTGCCTTGGGTCTCTGCTCCGCCTAGATCCAGGGCCTGCTGGAGTGCCCTACCTGAGCTGGAAGGCTGTCCTTTCTTTTTCAACTGTGGGCTCTTGGTCATGCGCATGCACACAGGCACGAGGGAAAAGTGGGTCCCTAGCACCTAGTTGAGAGGGGTGTAACTCCATCCTGCTGCAGCCTCTGGCTCAGGCTTCTCAGGAAGGTGCTGCAGTCCTGCTAGCGACCCCCCGAGGACCCCAGTAGGACCGTCTTCAGTGTCAACCCGGACCGATGGACTCTGTGGTGTCAGGCGGACCTTCTGGAAGGGGTTGCGCCCTTTCCTTTCCATGGATTCGATTGTTCTGGTGGTCTTCTTTCTCCCGTGGCCTGGTTCTCGCGGTAAATCAAGATGGTCCTTGGCCTCCACGAGGCAGGCAACTCACAGGGAATGACCTTCCTCAGCCTCCACGGGCTGAAATTCAAGGCACACATCACCTGGGAGATGTAACTCCTCCAAAGATGCTCCCAAATGGGTTTCAGTCCCAGAGCCAAGGCCGGACAGGGACAGTGTCAGCACTGCGCCCTTTCCTGGAGCCACGCAGCCACTGCACTCATGTTAAACAGAGGAGAAAATCAATTTTGAGGACCTACGATGGCACTGCTATCCGGCCCACACTGTGCCAAGGAGGAGATGCTCTCTCCTCTTCTGGGATGCAGCCAGCACACAGGGCCTCCCCTGGGAACCGGAAGGCACCTGCCAGGATCTAGTCCTCTGGTCCCAGCTGGTTTTGAGGGACAGGAAAGCATCCTCGTAGGAGTACCCACAAGCTCAGACACCAGGCTGTATCTTGCCAGAGGTGCTGTGAGCACAGCTCCAGGAGGCCATCGTCCCCAAATGAGGGAAAAGTCTCTTGACGGTTGGCATCTCCAAGTCAAGCAAGAGTTGCCAGAGGCCAATGGTCCAGTTGATGGGAGTCAGGAGAGAAAGAGCTCTGCCCAAAAGCTGTGAAAAAATGGTGGCTGGCTGGAAGACAAAAGGTCTTGGGCCCAAAGTGCCAGTGAATCTTTTGGCTCTGACCCAGGAGATAACATCAAAGTCAAGGAGTGGGCTTCAGACTAGACAGGAGTGGGGACCATCTGGAGATTGGAAAACACCAAGTCTAGCCACTCAGAGAGGGTTCTAAGAACCCAAGCTGGCTACAGAGGTTTCAGCCAGGTGTCCAAATGCTTCCCAGAGGTCATCTTCCAACCGGAGACCATCCGGAGGAGCCCGAGGAAGTTTGAGTGTGCGCCTGTCATTTTGGGTGAGCTTCTCCGAGTGTGTGTGTGTGTGTGTGTGTGTGTGTGTGTGTGTGTGTGTGTTCTATGCATCTCTCAGATCTGTTGGCATTAGGAGGAGGGCAAAAGCAACCCCATAGAAGTAGTGAGGAGAGAGCACTAGGTATTGGAGGGAAGGAGTCTCCAAGCTTGACACGTTTCCTTCTTCTGTCCTGGAGGATCATGTCACGCTGCTAGGCTGACATAAGCTCAAGGCAGACAGACTTATGGAAGCAGGGACTGTCTAGGGGGTTGATCCCAACTCAGAATTCTGCTTATTCCCACTGGCCCAGTCCCCAACCCGTGCTAACTCAACACCCCCTCCTCGATAGAGGTGCGTAAACTTGGGACAGTTCCCCTACCATTTAGAGCCAGGGTGGCAAAGGGGCATCAGCAGTTGCCTTTTTGGCTTGCAGAGGGAGAAAGGGTGAGAGGGAAGACCCCAGGCAGTGGTCTTATTTCAGGAGCACACAGAATGCAAGAACCACCCCTCCCTTGAGCCCCGTCTTGCTCTGTCACTAAGGCATAAGGTCATCCTGACCACTGGTTTTTTGCCAGAAACAGGGCACAGGACGATGCAGATGCAGCATTCCTGCAACTTTGGAGTCCCTTCACAGGTGGAAATCACAGGCACTTACTACCTGCATTGGCTTAAACCCATAGTCCTTTGGTGCAACACACCCTGCCCCCCTCCCCTTTTTTTTGGTAGACTCTGTTTGTAGATCGTCCACCCAGAATGGCTAGCCAGGCCTAGCCAGTGAGTCCCACTGTCCCTGCTCTAAAGGAAGGGCACAAGGGCTCGCTGCCCAGGCCCTGAGCCTGCACAGCCACCTCTCAGCCTTTCCAGCACTGAAGGCAGACAGGCCTAAATTGAAGTGCATCTGTGCCCGAGGGACTTGCTTCGCCACGCGGGCCTTGAAGTCACAGGGCTGGCAGCGCTGCCCTGCCTTCAAGCCAGACAGATCCCATCTGCCTTGGGTCTCTGCTCAGCCTAGATCCAGGGCCTGCTGGAGTGCCCTCCCTGAGCTGGAAGGCTGTCCTTTCTTTTTCAACTGTGGGCTCTTGGTCATGCGCATGCGCACAGGCACCAGGGAAATGTGGGTCCCTAGCTCCTAGCTGAGAGGGGTGTAACTCCAGCCTGCTGCAGCCTCTGGCTCAGGCTTCTCAGGAAGGTGCTGCAGTCCTGCTAGTGACCCCCCGAGGACCCCAGCAGGACCGTCTTCAGTGCCAACCGGGACCGATGGACTCTGCAGTGTCAGGCGGACCTTCTGGAAGGGGTTGTGCCCTTTCCTTTCCATGGATTCGATTGTTCTGGTGGTCTTCTTTCTCCCGTGGCCTGGTTCTCGCGGTAAATCAAGATGGTCCTTGGCCTCCACGAGGCAGGCAACTCACAGGGAATGACCTTCCTCTGCCTCCCCGGGCTGAAATTCAAGGCACACATCACCTGGGAGATCTAACTCCTCCAAGGATGCTCCCAAGTGGGCCTCAGTCCCAGAGCAGAGCCGGACAGGGACAGTGTCAGCACTGCGCCCTTTCCTGGAGCCACGCAGCCACTGCACTCATGTTAAACAGAGGAGAAAATCAATTTTGAGGACCTACGATGGCACTGCTATCCGGCCCACACTGTGCCAAGGAGGAGATGCTCTCTCCTCTTCTGGGATGCAGCCAGCACACAGGGCCTCCCCTGGGAACCGGAAGGCACCTGCCAGGATCTAGTCCTCTGGTCCCAGCTGGTTTTGAGGGACAGGAAAGCATCCTCGTAGGAGTACCCACAAGCTCAGACACCAGGCTGTATCTTGCCAGAGGTGCTGTGAGCACAGCTCCAGGAGGCCATCGTCCCCAAATGAGGGAAAAGTCTCTTGACGGTTGGCATCTCCAAGTCAAGCAAGAGTTGCCAGAGGCCAATGGTCCAGTTGATGGGAGTCAGGAGAGAAAGGGCTCTGCCCAAAAGCCGTGAAAAGAATGGTGGCTGGCTGGAAGACAAAAGGTCTTGGACCCAAAGTGCCAGTGAATCCTTTGGCTCTGACCCAGGAGATAACATCAAAGTCAAGGAGTGGGCTTCAGACTAGACAGGAGGAGTGGGGACCATCTGGAGATTGGAAAACACCAAGTCTAGCCACTCAGAGAGGGTTCTAAGAACCCAAGCTGGCTACAGAGGTTTCAGCCAGGTGTCCAAATGCTGCCCAGAGGTCATCTTCCAACCGGAGACCATCTGGAGGAGCCCGAGGAAGTTTGAGTGTGCGCCTGTCATTTTGGGTGAGCTTCTCCGAGTGTGTGTGTGTGTGTGTGTGTGTGTGTGTGTGTGTGTGTGTGTGTTCTATGCATCTCTCAGGTCTCTTGGCATTAGGAGGAGGGCAAAAGCAACCCCATAGAAGTAGTGAGGAGACAGCACTAGGTATTGGAGGGAAGGAGTCTCCAAGCTTGACACGTTTCCTTCTTCTGTCCTGGAGGATCATGTCAGGCTGCTAGGCTGACATAAGCTCAAGGCAGACAGACTTATGGAAGCAGGGACTGTCTAGGGGGTTGATCCCAACTCAGAATTCTGCTTATTCCCACAGGCCCAGTCCCCAACCCGTGCTAACTCAACACCCCCTCCTCGATAGAGGTGCGTAAACTTGGGACAGTTCCCCTACCATTTAGAGCCAGGGTGGCAAAGGGGCATCAGCAGTTGCCTTTTTGGCTTGCAGAGGGAGAAAGTGTGAGAGGAAAGACCCCAGGCAGTGGTCTTATTTCAGGAGCACACAGAATGCAAGAACCACCTCTCCCTTGAGCCCCGTCTTGCTCTGTCACTAAGGCATAAGGTCACCCTGATCGCTGGTTTTTTGCCAGAAACAGGGCACAGGACGATGCAGATGCAGCATTCCTGCAACTTTGGAGTCCCTTCACAGGTGGAAATCACAGGCACTTACTACCTGCATTGGCTTAGACCCATAGTCCTTTGGTGCAACACACCCCGCCCCCCTCCCCTTTTTTTTGTAGAGTCTGTTTGTAGATCGTCCACCCAGAATGGCTAGCCAGGCCTAGCCAGTGAGTCCCACTGTCCCTGCTCTAAAGGAAGGGCACAAGGGCTCGCTGCCCAGGCCCTGAGCCTGCACAGCCACCTCTCAGCCTTTCCAGCACTGATGGCAGACAGGCCTAAATTGAAGTGCATTTGTGCCCGAGGGACTTGCTTCGCCACGCGGGCCTTGAAGTCACAGGGCTGGCAGCGCTGCCCTGCCTTCAAGCCAGACAGATCCCATCTGCCTTGGGTCTCTGCTCAGCCTAGATCCAGGGCCTGCTGGAGTGCCCTACCTGAGCTGGAAGGCTGTCCTTTCTTTTTCAACTGTGGGCTCTTGGTCATGCGCATGCGCACAGGCACCAGGGAAAAGTGGGTCCCTAGCACCTAGTTGAGAGGGGTGTAACTCCAGCCTGCTGCAGCCTCTGGCTCAGGCTTCTCAGGAAGGTGCTGCAGTCCTGCTAGCGACCCCCCGAGGACCCCAGTAGGACCGTCTTCAGTGTCAACTGGGACCGATGGACTCTGTGGTGTCAGGCGGACCTTCTGGAAGGGGTTGCGCCCTTTCCTTTCCATGGATTCGATTGTTCTGGTGGTCTTCTTTCTCCCGTGGCCTGGTTCTCGCGGTAAATCAAGATGGTCCTTGGCCTCCACGAGGCAGGCAACTCACAGGGAATGACCTTCCTCAGCCTCCACGGGCTGAAATTCAAGGCACACATCACCTGGGAGATCTAACTCCTCCAAAGATGCTCCCAAATGGGTTTCCGTCCCAGAGCCAAGGCCGGAAAGGGACAGTGTCAGCACTGCGCCCTTTCCTGGAGCCACGCAGCCACTGCACTCATGTTAAACAGAGGAGAAAATCAATTTTGAGGACCTACGATGGCACTGCTCCCCGGCCTACACTGTGCCAAGGAGGAGATGCTCTCTCCTCTTCTGGGATGCCGCCACCACACAGGGCCTCCCTTGGGAACCGGAAGGCACCTTCCAGGATCTAGTCCTCTGGTCCCAGCTGGTCTTGAGGGACAGGAAAACATCCTCGTAGGAGTACCCCCAAGCTCAGACACCAGGCAGTATCTTGACAGGGGTGCTGTCAGCACAGCTCCAGGAGGCCATCGTCCCCAAATGAGGGAAAAGTCTCTTGACGGTTGGCATCTCCAGGTCAAGCAAGAGTTGCCAGAGGCCAATGGTCCAGTTGATGGGAGTCAGGAGAGAAAGAGCTCTGCCCAAAAGCTGTGAAAAAATGGTGGCTGGCTGGAAGACAAAAGGTCTTGGGCCCAAAGTGCCAGTGAATCTTTTGGCTCTGACCCAGGAGATAACATCAAAGTCAAGGAGTGGGCTTCAGACTAGACAGGAGTGGGGACCATCTGGAGATTGGAAAACACCAAGTCTAGCCACTCAAAGAGGGTTCTAAGAACCCAAGCTGGCTACAGAGGTTTCAGCCAGGTGTCCAAATGCTTCCCAGAGGTCATCTTCCAACCGGAGACCATCCGGAGGAGCCCGAGGAAGTTTGAGTGTGCGCCTGTCATTTTGGGTGAGTTTCTCCGAGTGTGTGTGTGTGTGTGTGTGTGTGTGTGTGTGTGTGTGTCTGTGTTCTATGCATCTCTCAGATCTCTTGGCATTAGGAGGAGGGCAAAAGCAACCCCATAGAAGTAGTGAGGAGAGAGCACTAGGTATTGGAGGGAAGGAGTCTCCAAGCTTGACACGTTTCCTTCTTCTGTCCTGGAGGATCATGTCAGGCTGCTAGGCTGACATAAGCTCAAGGCAGACAGACTTATGGAAGCAGGGACTGTCTAGGGGGTTGATCCCAACTCAGAATTCTGCTTATTCCCACTGGCCCAGTCCCCAACCCGTGCTAACTCAACACCCCCTCCTCGATAGAGGTGCGTAAACTTGGGACAGTTCCCCTACCATTTAGAGCCAGGGTGGCAAAGGGGCATCAGCAGTTGCCTTTTTGGCTTGCAGAGGGAGAAAGGGTGAGAGGGAAGACCCCAGGCAGTGGTCTTATTTCAGGAGCACACAGAATGCAAGAACCACCCCTCCCTTGAGCCCCGTCTTGCTCTGTCACTAAGGCATAAGGTCATCCTGACCACTGGTTTTTTGCCAGAAACAGGGCACAGGACGATGCAGATGCAGCATTCCTGCAACTTTGGAGTCCCTTCACAGGTGGAAATCACAGGCACTTACTACCTGCATTGGCTTAGACCCATAGTCCTTTGGTGCAACACACCCCGCCCCCCTCCCCTTTTTTTTGTAGACTCTGTTTGTAGATCGTCCACCCAGAATGGCTAGCCAGGCCTTGCCAGGGAGGCCCACTGTCCCTGCTCTAAAGGAAGGGCACAAGGGCTCGCTGCCCAGGCCCTGAGCCTGCACAGCCACCTCTCAGCCTTTCCAGCACTGAAGGCAGACAGGCCTAAATTGAAGTGCATCTGTGCCCGAGGGACTTGCTTCGCCACGCGGGCCTTGAAGTCACAGGGCTGGCAGCGCTGCCCTGCCTTCAAGCCAGACAGATCCCATCTGCCTTGGGTCTCTGCTCAGCCTAGATCCAGGGCCTGCTGGAGTGCCCTCCCTGAGCTGGAAGTCTGTCCTTTCTTTTTCAACTGTGGGCTCTTGGTCATGCGCATGCGCACAGGCACCAGGGAAAAGTGGGTCCCTAGCTCCTAGCTGAGAGGGGTGTAACTCCAGCCTGCTGCAGCCTCTGGCTCAGGCTTCTCAGGAAGGTGCTGCAGTCCTGCTAGTGACCCCCCGAGGACCCCAGCAGGACCGTCTTCAGTGCCAACCGGGACCGATGGACTCTGCAGTGTCAGGCGGACCTTCTGGAAGGGGTTGCGCCCTTTCCTTTCCATGGATTCGATTGTTCTGGTGGTCTTCTTTCTCCCGTGGCCTGGTTCTCGCGGTAAATCAAGATGGTCCTTGGCCTCCACGAGGCAGGCAACTCACAGGGAATGACCTTCCTCAGCCTCCCCGGGCTGAAATTCAAGGCACACATCACCTGGGAGATCTAACTCCTCCAAGGATGCTCCCAAGTGGGCCTCAGTCCCAGAGCAGAGCCGGACAGGGACAGTGTCAGCACTGCGCCCTTTCCTGGAGCCACGCAGCCACTGCACTCATGTTAAACAGAGGAGAAAATCAATTTTGAGGACCTACGATGGCACTGCTATCCGGCCCACACTGTGCCAAGGAGGAGATGCTCTCTCCTCTTCTGGGATGCCGCCAGCACACAGGGCCTCCCCTGGGAACCGGAAGGCACCTGCCAGGATCTAGTCCTCTGGTCCCAGCTGGTCTTGAGGGACAGGAAAGCATCCTCGTAGGAGTACCCACAAGCTCAGACACCAGGCTGTATCTTGCCAGAGGTGCTGTGAGCACAGCTCCAGGAGGCCATCGTCCCCAAATGAGGGAAAAGTCTCTTGACGGTTGGCATCTCCAAGTCAAGCAAGAGTTGCCAGAGGCCAATGGTCCAGTTGATGGGAGTCAGGAGAGAAAGGGCTCTGCCCAAAAGCCGTGAAAAGAATGGTGGCTGGCTGGAAGACAAAAGGTCTTGGACCCAAAGTGCCAGTGAATCCTTTGGCTCTGACCCAGGAGATAACATCAAAGTCAAGGAGTGGGCTTCAGACTAGACAGGAGGAGTGGGGACCATCTGGAGATTGGAAAACACCAAGTCTAGCCACTCAGAGAGGGTTCTAAGAACCCAAGCTGGCTACAGAGGTTTCAGCCAGGTGTCCAAATGCTGCCCAGAGGTCATCTTCCAACCGGAGACCATCCGGAGGAGCCCGAGGAAGTTTGAGTGTGCGCCTGTCATTTTGGGTGAGCTTCTCTGAGTGTGTGTGTGTGTGTGTGTGTGTGTGTGTGTGTGTGTGTTCTATGCATCTCTCAGGTCTCTTGGCATTAGGAGGAGGGCAAAAGCAACCCCATAGAAGTAGTGAGGAGACAGCACTAGGTATTGGAGGGAAGGAGTCTCCAAGCTTGACACGTTTCCTTCTTCTGTCCTGGAGGATCATGTCAGGCTGCTAGGCTGACATAAGCTCAAGGCAGACAGACTTATGGAAGCAGGGACTGTCTAGGGGGTTGATCCCAACTCAGAATTCTGCTTATTCCCACTGGCCCAGTCCCCAACCCTGCTAACTCAACACCCCCTCCTCGATAGAGGTGCGTAAACTTGGGACAGTTCCCCTACCATTTAGAGCCAGGGTGGCAAAGGGGCATCAGCAGTTGCCTTTTGGGCTTGCAGAGGGAGAAAGGGTGAGAGGGAAGACCCCAGGCAGTGGTCTTATTTCAGGAGCACACAGAATGCAAGAACCACCCCTCC
This sequence comes from Tokudaia tokunoshimensis, assembly GCA_036184795.1. Lineage (NCBI taxonomy): Eukaryota > Metazoa > Chordata > Mammalia > Rodentia > Muridae > Tokudaia > Tokudaia tokunoshimensis. Next base: position 135,860,724 of record BTHU01000002.1, on the reverse strand, counting down.
CTTGAGCCCCGTCTTGCTCTGTCACTAAGGCATAAGGTCATCCTGATCGCTGGTTTTTTGCCAGAAACAGGGCACAGGACGATGCAGATGCAGCATTCCTGCAACTTTGGAGTCCCTTCACAGGTGGAAATCACAGGCACTTACTACCTGCATTGGCTTAGACCCATAGTCCTTTGGTGCAACACACCCCGCCCCCCTCCCCTTTTTTTTTGTAGACTCTGTTTGTAGATCGTCCACCCAGAATGGCTAGGCAGGCCTAGCCAGTGAGTCCCACTGTCCCTGCTCTAAAGGAAGGGCACAAGGGCTCGCTGCCCAGGCCCTGAGCCTGCACAGCCACCTCTCAGCCTTTCCAGCACTGATGGCAGAAAGTCCTAAATTGAAGTGCATTTGTGCCCGAGGGACTTGCTTCGCCACGCGGGCCTTGAAGTCACAGGGCTGGCAGCGCTGCCCTGCCTTCAAGCCAGACAGATCCCATCTGCCTTGGGTCTCTGCTCCGCCTAGATCCAGGGCCTGCTGGAGTGCCCTACCTGAGCTGGAAGGCTGTCCTTTCTTTTTCAACTGTGGGCTCTTGGTCATGTGCATGCGCACAGGCACGAGGGAAAAGTGGGTCCCTAGCACCTAGTTGAGAGGGGTGTAACTCCATCCTGCTGCAGCCTCTGGCTCAGGCTTCTCAGGAAGGTGCTGCAGTCCTGCTAGCGACCCCCCGAGGACCCCAGTAGGACCGTCTTCAGTGTCAACTGGGACCAATGGACTCTGTGGTGTCAGGCGGACCTTCTGGAAGGGGTTGCGCCCTTTCCTTTCCATGGATTCGATTGTTCTGGTGGTCTTCT